>JANVCQ010000232.1:38167869-38183204 GCA_025531925.1 Erythroxylum plowmanianum
GATTTCTGCATACTATGTTTGTAGTTTAAAAAAATTAATACTAAGTTTTGACTGATTGAGTGCTCTAGCATGCCACCATCGGTGATGGGATGTTACATACAATGTGTATGCGAATGTAATAATGTTGTATTGACATTATGATTATGAGTGTTTTGTTTCTAGAATGGGTCCTAGTGATTAACGAAATTCTGATGATTTGAAAAATGTTTATGGAATAAAGAGGGCCCTATTTGATGATTGATTTCTGCATACTATGTTTGTAGTTTAAAAAAATTAATACTAAGTTTTGACTGATTGAGTGCTCTAGCATGCCACCCTCGCGGGACACGGTATCGGATAGCACTCAAGATGTCGGGCACGTGTCTTGTAGGAGTGCGGTGCTACACCCCTCCCCCTGTTTTTATATTTTCCTATCATCAATTAATTTTAGTAACAGAAATTAATCAAACATTTCCTATAGATTCAATCCTGACTCACCCTAACTACAAATTTTAGTGTGTAGAGTCTGACACATTTTGCAGTATATACGACACATGTTGTCAAATTTTGACACTGTTGCTAGGAAAATGTGGTAGTTTAATTTTCATATTTAAGTTTAGATGGTTTTTTGTTAATATATTTGTTCATATTTATTTCTTTTTATTATTGATTAATTTTTAAAAGTTTATGAGTTTTGGAGTGTGGTAGTTACGAGATCTCCTCGAAGAGAAATCTAGCAACTTAATTCGGTGATCTAGAGAACATTATGAAGATTGTGTAGGGAAGCAAGGTTAACTTTGATAAAAGAATTGGAATCAAAATTTGAAGACATGATGGTAGATCTGAGAACTCTAAGGGAGTTAATTGCACTCGATTTAATTCAAAGACCATTATGCATAACCTCTCTGAATTTTGCTGAACATGTTACCTTTGAGACAGGCACAAGCGAAAGTATGTAGGCTATGTTCAAACATGAGCCATCTAATTGATGAGTGTCCAATGCTATAAGAAGGAAGTATGGGGTATGTGAATGTTACAGGAGGAAACTTCCCAAACCAATACAACCTGTACTTGCAAGCATATAACCTAGGTTGGAGGGACCATCCTAACTTTAGCTATGAAGGGAACAGAAAAAAAAATTACTTCCAAAAGGAGCACAAGGATTTCAACCAAGGCAATAAGAAGCATAAGGAGCCTCTTCTTCTAGTTCTGGTAATTCTATAGAAGAATTGATAAAAACTCTTACTACTAACAATCTCCAATTTCAACAGAACCTGCAGGAGTAGTTGCAATAGTTCTAACAAGAGACAAAATAAAGCATACAAAGTTTGTAAAATCAAATGGGTCAGATGGTAGTGAGGATAAATAGTATCGAATCGCAAATTGGAGGAAAGTTGTCATCCCAACCCGAGGTGAATCCGAAGAATGTCAACACCATAACCTTAAGGAGTGGAAAGGAGATTGAGGGTCCCAAGAGAATTCCAACAAGGATTGCTACCAAGGAAGAGATTGAGAACGAATTGGGGAAGGAAGAAAATTTGTTTGAGAACGAAGGTAATTTCAAAAGCCCCAATATTATTAAGGCTAATCCTCCACTTTTTCTGAGCAGATTGACAAAACTAAATAAGGAAGAGAAGGACAAAGAGATATTGGAGTCTTTCCAAAAAGTGAAAGTCAATATACCTTTGCTCGAGGCAATTTAACAAGTACCAAGGTATGCCAAATTTCTTAAAGAACTATGTACATATAAGAGGGAACTAAGGGGTGATGAAAAAGTACTAAGGGGTGAGAATGTGCCGATAGTATTTAGAAAAAAGATGCCTCCAAAATGTCAGGATCTAGCCATTCCTTGCAAAATTGGAAATACTGTGATCAACAAAACTATGTTGTATTTGTTTCGATTAATGTGATTCCTCGTTCGATTTATACTTTTTTGAATTTGGGTCCTTTGAAGGAAACGAGTCTGATAATACAATTGGCTAACCGCACTAATGCTTATCTTGATGGAGTGGTTGAGGATGTTTTGGTGTAGGTGAATAAGTTAGTATTTCCTGTAGATTTCTATGTTGTGGATATAAATAATGACACTTCATGTAATACAATACATATCTTGTTGGGAAGAACGTTTCTTAATACGACTCAAACTAAGATGGATGTTTATGAGTGTACCCTTATAATGGAATTTGATGGTGAAGTGATTCATTTCAATATTTTTGATGCCACAAAGCATCTTCTTGAGGATCATTGTGTTTTTTGTTGTTGATATGATTGATCCTTTGGTACAAGAAAAGTTTAAATTAAGTTGAAAGGATCAATTGGAAACAGTTTTGACTGAAGATATGGAAGTAGAAGCCAACATTGATGTTGAGATGGGCAAAGAGCTTACAGAAATGATGTTAGTGCTGGAATCATTGGAAACTCCCCAAAAAGGTATGATTTGGCTTCTATAAAACTATCTAAATCTCACCGTAAGTTTTTACCTTCTGATGTTTAGGCACCAAAATTGGATTTGAAGCCACTCCCTACACACCTCAAGTATGCTTATTTGGGAGATAAACAAACTCTTCCAGTCATCATTTCGGCATAGTTAACCTTAAATCAAAAGGAGAGGCTGGTTCAAATGTTACAAGAACATAAGAAGGCCATTGGGTGGACTATCGTGGATATCAAAGAGATAAGCCCTTCCATATGTATGCACCACATTTTATTGGATGAGGATGCAAAATCTACAAGGCAGGCTTAGCGTAGGCTGAATCTTCTAATAATGAAAGTTGTGAAGAAGGAGATGATAAAGCTTCTCGATGCTGGGGTACTTTACCCAATCTCCAATAGTAAGTGGGTAAGTCTAGTATATGTGGTTCCAAAGAAGTCTGGAATCACCATAATAACAAATCAAGAAGGTTAGTCGATTCCCACCTAAGTATAAATCGAGTGGTGAGTATGCATTGATTATAAGAATTTGAATTTAGTAACTCGTAAAAACCACTTTCCCCTTCTCTTTATTGATCAGATGCTTGAGAGATTGGATGGTTATGATTTTTATTACTTTCTAGATGGCTTTTCAAGTTAACTTCAAATTTTGATCACACCGAAAGATCAGGAGAAAGACAACATTTACATGCTCATTCGGTACATTCACTTACCGAAGAATGCCATTTAGATTATGTAACGTACCCACCACATTCTAAAGCTATATGATAAGCATTTTTTCAAATATGTTGAGGAGATTATTAAGGTATTCATGGATGATTTAGTGTAAATGGATCTTCTTTTGATGAATGTCTTGAGAATCTTGCCATTATCTTGGAAAGATGTATAGCGACTAACCTATTGTTGAATTGGGAAAAATGTCATTTTATGGTGGATCAAGGTATAGTTTTAGGCCATGTGATATCTACTAGGGGTATTGAAATAGACAAGTCTAAAGTTGATCTTATTTCTTCTTTACCTTACCTCTCTACTATAAGGGAAGTGCATTCTTTTCTTCGGCATACAGGTTTTTATCAAAGGTTCGTTAAGCATTTTTCAAAGATAGTCGCACCACTATGCAAGCTTCTTCAACAAAATGTCTCCTTTGAATTCAACGAGAAGTGTAAAGAAGCATTTAATAAACTTAAGGAGCTTCTGGCATCCCTACCGATGATTCAAGCACTAGATTGAAACCTCCCCTTCGTGATCATGTGTGATGTAAGTGATTATGCAATGGGGCTAGTTCTAGGACAAAGAGTGGGAAGATCTTTGCATGCCATCTACTATGCTTCCAAGACCCTAAACCTAGCCTAATTGAATTATTCAACTACCAAAAAAGAACTCTTATTTGTGGTTTTTGCTTTGGAAAAGTTTCAACTGTATTTTCTTGGTGCTAAAGTGATTGTTTATTCTGACCATGTAACTTTACGATACTTGCTCACAAAGAAGGAAGCAAAATTGAAGCTTACCAGATGGATTCTCATCCTTCAAGAATTCAACTTTGAAATTAGAGATAAAAAGGGGTGGAAAACATGGTAACAGACCATCTCAACTGATTGATTAAGGAAGAAGATGATATCCTTCTGCGAGAAACCTTTCCAGATGAGCAATTGTTTTCGGCCAATGCAACATTACCATGGTATGCAGACATTGTCAATTTTTTAGTTACTAATGAATTACCTATTGATTTTTCAAAGGCTCAGAGGGATAACCTATGGAGTGAAACGAAGCATTACGTATGGGATGACCCATATCTTTGGAGGTACTGTGCATATAAAGTTATCAAAAGGTATGTACTGAAAAAGGAAACATTCTCAATCTTAACCTTCTTCTATTCATATGCATGTGGATGACATTTTGAAGTAAAAAGGATAGTTCATAAAGTTTTGAAAAGTGGCTTCTGCTGGCCAACATTGTTTAAAGATGCATATACCTTCTGCAAATCCTATGATAAATGCCAACGGTCAGGTAACCTATCTCATAAGGATTAATTGCACCAAATTGCTTTACTTTTCTATGAAATTCTTTAACATTTGGGGAATTGATTTTATGGGACCTTTCCCTCTGTCTTTTGGCTTTACTTATATATTGTAGTAAATTATGTTTCTAAATGGGTGGAAACCAAAGCCACTAGGACTAATGATGCAAAGATTGTTACAGATTTTGTTAAGGCTAACATTCTTTCTAGGTTTGGGATACCAAAAGCAATTGTTAGCGATATAGGAACCCACTTTTGCAACAGGGTGATGGAAGAAATGTTCAAAAAATATCATATCATGCACAAAGTTTCCACTGCTTTCCTTCCCTAAACCAACGGGCAATCTGAAGTCTCAAATAGAGAAATTAAGCTAATCTTAGAGAAAAATGGCAGCCCAATTGGAAGGATTGGAGCGTAAGAGTGGAAGACACATTATGGGCCTATAGGACAGCTTACAAAACACTAATTGGATATCGCCGTGTAGACTAGTGTTTGGGAAGCCATATCATCTTCTACTGGAATTACAACATAAAACACATTGGGTTATCAAAAGATGCAAAATGAATTTGGATGATGCGGGAGTGCATAGGAAATTACAGCTTCAAGAGTTGGAACAAATGAGAAATGAGTCATATCAAAATGTAGTGATATATAAGGAGAGGATGAAGGCTTTTCATGATAAGATGATTTTAAGGAAGAGATTCTCGGTAGGCCCGAAAGTGTTACTATATCATTCCAAACTCAAACTCTTTCTAAGTAAGTTGCGTTCTTGTTGGGTTGGTCGATTTATTATCACTCATGTCTTTCTTTTTGGTGTAATAGAGCTACGGAGTCTCAAAACTTACAAGATATTCAGAGTGAATAGTCATTGTTGAAAGTTGTATTAAGAGGGCTTCCAAACGGAGGATTTCGAGGAGTTGATGCTGGAGGATGTGACTAGTGTCACCTGATGCATGCAACTGGAGGTTGAGCTAACGACATTAAACAAAGGCGCTGATGGGAGGCAACCTAAGGGGAGTTAATTTCTATCTTTTACATTTTCGCTTTTACTATTTTCGTGAACTGCCCTTTTTTTACATTTGATTTTAAATTGAGGACAATGAAAGTTTTAAGTACGGGGGTAGGTATATTAGTTTTTATGCATGTTTTAAGCTTAATTGTAGTTTATGTGACTTACTAGGCGGTTTTCAAAATCAAACAAACAAAATAAAAAAATTTCTTGTTTTCTATTACTTTTAAGATTATTTAGCCATAATTAAAGTGTGAATTGATTAGTAAAATCCATAGCAAAATTTGGCATTTACTTCTGCTCTTGTGATTTATTAATGTGCATCATTGTTAGAAAAGCAGTGACTAGTGGTAGACAACAACCAGTGAGGTTTTGAACCGTATTAGACTGATCCATATCAGTTTCACTGTTTTGTTTGATATGTGTGACCTTCATGATATATACATCCTTACTTTGAGTTGATTTTCTATTCGAGACTACATTTTTATTATATGCATTTTTATGAAAAAGATTAGGCATTCTTTGTTAATTACAAGTTATATTAGCCAAATAGCCTACCCATTTATGTGAATTTTTCTTTGCTAACCCCCTTGAGCTTTATTAACCTTTTTTGTTATATAAACCACATTATATGCACCTAACCAAATGCCCTACCTAAGTCTTAAAGCTAGTGGAGCATTTGTTAATTTTTGATGAATGTGATTGTATAAAAGCCTAAGTGTGTTGGTATACATACACATAGGTTGGTTATATTCGTTAAAATTCCATATTATGAATCTTATGTTGATGTAGCTTCTATCACTTTTATTTTTAAAAAAAAGAAAAATGTGAGTTTGAATAAAAGTATCAAGGAGGAAATACAATTATTTTGAAAAGTTTTTAATAGTTTATCCTCCTCAAGTTGTATTGATTGCATGTTTGAATATATTGCATATGAGGCAGATGTTGTTTTGGATGGAACAATTTTTGTGTTATGTTCATGTGGCTTATGGTGTGAGAGCTTAATTAAGTTGTGAAACATAATTGTTGCATTCTTTATAGCCGACGTTACCCAGTTTTGAATAGATGTTAACTTATGTGCTTGATATCTCATTAAGTGTTACTTTTACTTCACTAGCTGGATGGCTTTTATGCTATATTACCCAAAATACATTCCACTTACCCTTACCCATATTATATCCCTAGAAAAGTCCTTTGATTCATGATTATGCATGTGACTTTTAGTGGTGGGGAAATGAAATGGTATGCAAAGTTATGGACTGTTATGATTATAAATGGAGTTTGAGTGTACCCATCGCAATATCTTGTTTAAACACCTTTTTTCAAAGTCTACCTCTAGATCACTCAATTTCTAAGGGTGATGAATTTTGATTGATTATGAGTGGAAGCTTTGAATGTTAAGATATTGCTTTAGGTTTTGAAAGTCATTCATCTTTACTTATAGTTATCTATTCTAATGAAATATGGAAAATGAATAAAAGTTCTAGTTTGTGCTTTTGGTTTTGAAAATTTGGTCGAGGATAGTCAATGGCTAAGTGTGGGAGAACTTGATATGTGTTTCAATTTGGATTCAATTGATATGCTACACATAATGATTAACGCCTTAGAAATACTTAAGATACTCACTTTAACTCATATGTGATTTTTGACACAATTCGGAAGCAAATAAGTTAAAGTGAGTCAAAAGTATGATATTTGGGCCATTTTCTGAAAAAGCATACTTGTCTTCATGGAGCAAGAAGAAGAAAATAAAGACAAGAAAAAGACAAGAAAAATGAAAACACAAAGAAATTGAATTAAAATAGCTCATGGTGGTGCATGTCCTATACAAAGGTGTACGTGATTTTAATGGCATCTATGTAAGATAGTATATTTAAATGGACAACATATTTAATGGAAAGCACGTGTGAGTGACGTGAACAGGTAGCACCAAAACGATGGATCAAAATGCAAAAGGAAAGTTGCTGAAAATGAGCAAAACAGCAATGCAGTAGATGTTGGGGTAGAAACGCAGACCATGTCTACATAGTAGGTGTGAGGTTTTTAAATTAAAATGCACAGTAACAAGGGGGAGTGAACAATGGGGTAGACAAAAACTAAATAGAAAAATAGAGAGAAGTGTAGATAAGGGAGCAGTGGAGGCGCTGAAGAAGAGAAGAGTATTCAGTTCTCTCTTCACTTTTTCACTACCAAAGTAGCTATGGAGAAGATGGTTGGAGCATAAAAATAGAGATGGAAGGCTAGCTTCCCGACACCAGTTCAACAAGGATATCAACGCCCAGTCATGGTTAAACCATTTTATCATATTAACGTGTAATTTCTTTTCATATTGTTATGTTGTTTTTGTTAATTTGATTGGGTTTTGTAATGGATGATCTTGTCATGTTGTATTGTTTTTTTTGAACATATTGCTATAACATTGAATGTAATCCGTAATCATTATTTTTAATGTTTGTTAGTAGAATCTAATGATCTCATATCATTAGGAACAACATAATTTAGGTTAAATAACCCGAACATGTGAGGTTATTACTTATATTGATCGTTTTTCATTTCGTAATGCAGCAGCCAAATTAAATCTAGAGATCATATGCTAGGTTATTTGGTAGTTAGATTTAATTAATAATCGTATCTTGATTAAACAAAATCTAAGGAAAAATTGGGATTAGTGAAGCGTTCTATTAATCTCATATTAATAATCTGTAAAGAGTTGTAAAGATGTTAGGATAATGAAATATGTATGGTCATGTTTAGGCCGAGATTTAACCTAAAATCGGACCTTAATCATATTTGACCCATATTTGACCTTTACTCATATTTGGTTGCTTACTTTAATTTATTTTTGGTAGTTTATTTTGATTTTATTTTCTAAATTGATTAAAATCCAAACCCCCCCTTTTATATTTTCCTCGCATCAATTAATTTTGGTTATGGAAATTAACCGAACATTCCTTGTGGATTCGATCTTGACTCAACCTAACTACGAATTTTAATGTATAGAGTCAAGTAAATTTTACAGTGTACTCGACATGTGTTGCCAGATGTTAATACTCCTCTTACTGTTGTTGTTGTTGAACAAATATAGATAAAGCATAACTGTTCTATACAAAGTTATAGTAATTAATACGCTCTAGATTATAAGTATTCCTATATAGGGTATCTTGAGGCCAGTTCTTCATATAAATCAGAACCCCCAGGGATAATTTGGTTCTTGTCATTCATGATTTGAGTGGTTACTGCCACAAATGTCACATGTCATGAATATTAGTTAAGATTCCATATACATATCATCATGCCTGTTGTTCCAAGCTTACAAAGTTACCATAAACGTTGGCATGCCTTAATCCCTTTGAGAATAATGCCCTCTCCATTCTTCTATTGTGTTTGGTATCTATGATAATAAATAACTAAATCCTACAAACAAGCCACAAACATAAGATTAGAATAGAGAGCTATAAAGACATAAATAAATAAAATTCCAAAAAAAAGACATAAATAAATATGAAAAATAAATAAAAACTACATAAAATGACTAGATTAATAAAAAAAGGTCATCCTAATATTACATTGTTCAGCAATGGCACCAAAATTTTGGTGGACTTATATAATAATTATATAATTCAAGTCTTTTGATCTATAGAATGTCCAAGGAAACTACATTTACTATTTTATATTAGAGTATCAAGTGTCAATCTTACAAAGGCTATGAGTACTAGTAATGACTCGTTTCCTATTACCTAACTGACAATCAAGGTGGTGGTGATAATTTAGATTTAAAATAAAAGAAAATAAACTAAAGATAAATAAATACAATTAAAAGAAATTAAGATAAAAAATAGTGGAAAATTAATCAATTAAATAATTGGTACTTATAATTCAAATCTTCCTTAGGGTGTATAGTATCCCAGTCTTATACTTAGGAGTCTAATTGTTAGATTGAGTCATCATATGAGAATTTATGAAGTGCATTTCATTTGCATATACACGTGAATCATAATCCAGGGACATTGTAAAAGTAGTACATGCGCTCACTGATATATTCCAGGCTATAAAAGATCTTAGATGATTATGATGTGCTTGTGTGTTGATTATGTCTTAAATTTTATTTAATGAATTATAATTAGTGAATTGGAATTGACTGTTACAATAGAGTGATTGATAAGGTGATAGGTGCATCTAGTCTAGGAAAAATGTTAAAGGACAAGACAAAATGATACATGAGAATTTAGGTTGAATGAGCCTATGAGATGGTGACATGTGGCATTAATAATAAAGTGACAATTGACTTGAATAAAAGAGTGACAAATGGAGGTACAGTTGAGTGACACATGGTCTAGAGATTAAAATGAAAAATGGACTAATAAGGGAGTGACAATTGTGAGTGTAAGAGAAAAAACACATAGCATGGCTCTTAGCTTGACACTTGGCATAACACATGTCCATTTTCTTCATCACACACCTTACCCACATCTTTAACACTTACAAGACCACCTTCTTTCATGTTTTTGTCTTATTTTTTTCTCCTTCTTTCCTCCCACCTACAAAACTTTTACACAATCCCTAAAACCCTTAAAATTTTGCTAAAATTTTGTAACCCTTATCTTGCAAATTGAAACCTTTTAATCCCATCTTGTTCTTGATGCATGTTTGATGCTTGGGAGACTTGCTTAGCCTGTTGATTGAGGAAATATGAAGACAAAAAAGTAAGTATTTGATTACCTTATTGTGTTATATGTGAGCATAACATCCATAAAGATTGGTTATGGATGAATTAAGATGAATTGCATGTAAGGTTGATGATGAGATGTGCTTGAAATGTGTTGAATGAATTGGTTTTATTTTGATGTATGGAAACCGTAGGTTATAGATTATTTTGATAATGAATGAGGAGATTAAAGTTATGTTGAAGATGAATTTATATTAAAGAAAGATGTTAATGTAATGTTCTTGGAATGGAAAAGAACTAGGGTGTAACATGTATGATAGTAAATGAAAGAATTTGTTTGATTGATGATGCCTAAGCGATAAATTATTTATGAATTATCAATTGAATAATTTTGGATTGGAGTTTGAGATGAAATCATGAGAAATTGAAATATCGTTAAAGTATAATTGACGTATAGTTGAAGAACTATCATGAAGGAGTTAGCGTTTGGAAGAAAATTTGAAGAAAAAGGAAGGTGGGTCTCGAACCACATATCCCATGATCATGGAAATTGTATGGTTCCTTCCTACTATTGTGGAAATGCTTAGTAGAAAGGAGAGTTTATGTTCTATATTCTAGTTGAGTCATATAAGGATAAAATAGTATATATTGATACTTTTGTTCGATCGAAAATATAAGCATGCCATATTTGGATAAAACGGTAGATTTCAAAACTTTTTAGAAATCAAAATTGTAATGGAAGCAATATAACCAAATCAACATGTCAAGCCATACATGATACAGTATAAGGAAAATAATTTACATAAAACCAAGATGGAAATTATACCGACTCCTTCGCTACAACTTTCACTCCTCGTTGTACTATCCTATCCTAGGCAACGTATCCACTCCAAGGTAATGTATCCTCTTCTCATTATTGTATCCTCAACAAATCCAATCTACCACTTGTTCTCCTTGGACAACTTGGTTAACAAGATCCTTTGATGGGAAAGAAGAAAAAAACTTGAAGAGATTTTGCCTTAGAAGAAAGAAGCCAAAGATGAGACACCTCTCATGCAAGAAAGGAGAGAGAGAGATAAAAATTCAACAACACCTTGTATTCCTTCTCTCAATTTCAGTTAAGCCTCAAAGAAAGAAGTGAAGTGCATCCAATGCATCATTTCTTTCCTTAATCAATCATAAAGAAGCCTATAAATGAGACTCTTCTCATTTGTTTTAGGATGGCTATATGAAAAGACCAATAACCTAAATGATACATCTCATTTTCGATTTTGTGTGATGAAAGAAGGAAGATGGTCCATCAAATGCACCTCTTTCTTCTTTAATCTAATAAATGCTAAATGGATACATGCTATCATTAAAAGACAATCATTAAATTATTTAATGATAAGATCATTACTCCCTTTAATGATGATAAAGCATATTAAAAACCATCTTAAATATAACAAACTAATGTTAAATGTGCAGCTGCATATTAGCCCATTAAAACCAAAAATCCACCTCCTAATATCTTTAATAACTTTGTTTTAATTTAATTAATCTAATTAATTAAAGTAAACCAAAGTCTAGCCCATTTTGAAATGTTCATATAGGCTTCTAATTAACAATTAATTAAAGTAAGCCCAACATTCAATCATCGGCTTTAAAACCTCTATATGTATTTCTTACTTTGCTTGATAACCTTCTTAGAAGCCAAATGAGGAATCTAATTGGACTTATATAATTCAAGCTCCAATAAGCCCGGAATTAATTTAATCTCATCATAATTAATTCCAGCTTTTTAACTAAATGTCTTTCTAATAAAGACAATTAGTTGAACTTTTGAATTACTAAATATTATGAGAACACATGTTTCAAATAAAATGTCCAATTTCAAACTCTAATATGAACCATATTATAGCCATCTGCACAATAAAGGGCAAAATTACCATTTTGCCCTTATATTGGTTTTTTCTTCTAGATCTCCCGTTTTACTCTATATGATGCTTAACACATAAGATCTCATCTTGGTGTTAAGACTTGATGGGTAGCTAGTCCATCAAACTATTAGCGCCAGTTTAATCACCAATCTCCGTAAAACATCTAGAAGTGATGATATTACTATAAACTCTTTATTTGAGTGAATGTTCCCTGATACATGTTTCAATTAATAATTCCAACATGCAGACAATAGATTGATACTTTGTAAAAATCCATTCTGATCATATCAAAAATTATAATGAAACATATATGAGTTCACCACTCATCAAGATTGAGGTCTATAATAAACGAATGCTTAAGTGTATGTTTTAATATTAAAGTAATGACCTACTTTATTCTTTAGAGAATGCATGATTCCAAATTAATTTAATAGTGCCATTATCGATAATCAACTACAATCATGATATGAAACTCATCATTCCCTTTAAGTAAACTCCTTTACTTGCATAAAGATAAATCGCAACACTACTGTCTAAACCATAATCAAGTGATCAACTCGATTATTCAACTATGAATCAATTATTTTAGATTCTAATAATATACATATTTCCCATACATCTCTATGTATATGTATATTACTTACAAAAGAACCTCGGTTCCTTATGACTAGATATATAATGCTCATATAAATAAAACCAAACTCTTTGTTTTATTAATAATAAATATTTTCATTACAAAAGTAACTGAAAGAAAATTAAGTTATAAGTAAATACACTTTCTTTCCGGGGCACTATATTTACATAACTCAAACAATCTCCCACTTGCCCTAAAGCAAGTTTGGCATATCCCTCATTCCCATCCCTATTATGTAACCCTTAAAACTCTTTTGAGGCAGTGTCTTCATAAATAGATCAGCAAGGTTTTGCTTTATGGAAATCTTTACCGCATTCACCTTACTACGTTGTATTATATTCTTTATGAGATGATACTTTCTCTCAATATGTTTGGCAGTTTTATGATTTCGAGGTTCTTTAGAATTAGCCACTGTCCCACTATTATCAAAATAAAATGTAATGACCTTTTCTGCCTCAGGAACCACCTCCAAATCATTTAGGAACTTGCAGAGCTAGATTGCTTCTTTTGCTACTCCACAAGCAACAATATATTCAACCTACATAATTGAATCAGCAACATAAGATTGCTTGGCACTCCTCCAAACTATGGCTCCACCTCTTAAAACAAATATAGAAATAGAATTTAATTTCCTTGAATCAACATCTGATTGGAAATTAGAATATGTATATACTGTCAGAATAAGGTTGCTTCCAGAGTAAACAAGCACTAAGTTCTTCATTATACGAAGATACTTCATTTCGCACTTCACCGCAGTCCAATGCTCCATTCCTAGATTGGACTAAAATCTACTTACTAGTCCCACTGCGTAACAGATATCTGGTCTAGTGCAAAGTATAGCATACATTAAACTTCTAATTGTCGAAGCATATAGAATGTTATGCATACGTTCGACCTCCTTTTGGGTCTTAGGTGCTTGCTTCTTTGAAAGTTTGATTCGATGTTTAGTAGGTGTGAAACCCCTCTTGGAATCTTGCATGGGAAACCTATTAAACATGTTCTCAATGTAGGTTATTTGAAATAAGGCTATCAGTTTGTTCTTACGATTCCTTATAAGTTTGATCCCTAGAACATAGCTAACCTCTCCTAAATCCTTCATTGAGAACTATTCGTTCAACCATCCCTTAACCATAGATAACATTCCTACATCATTCCCAATGAACATAATGGCATCAACATATAGGATTAGGAAAGTAACCTTGCCTTCTTATATCCCTTTATAGACACAAAGCTCATCTTGATTTTGTATGAACCTATAAGTTTTGATAGACTTATCAAACCTGATATTCCAAGATCTAGGTGCTTGTTTAAGCCCATAAATGTGTTAAGTCAAGAGGACTTCACTTCTATTAATTTTGATGGCGATCAAATAATAATAATCTTAGAAATATATGAACTATTTTGAAGGGTTTGTTAAGTGTGCAGATAAATGTAAGTAACATTTAGGCAACAACAGATGAAGCATAGGTGTTTTAGGCACCTATTTGGATGGAGCAAAGTTAAGAAGATAAGTTGTCGTTTGTATGGCATATCCCCATAACGATTCTGGAAGGCTAGCTAGGACATCATTGATCTTACCATTTCTAATAGAGTCCCATTTATCCTCCTATCTACACCATTTTGTTGAGGTGTTCAAGGAGTTGACAAGCTGGAAACAATTCCATTGTCAATTAAATATTGTTGGAATCCTCTAGATAAGTACTCACCACCTCGATCCAATTGAAGTTGTTTTAATAGCTTGCCTAGCTACTTCTTAGCTTCAACTTTGAATTCTTTGAGCTTTTCAAAGGACTCACTCTTTTTATGTATCAAATACAAATATCCATGTCTAGAGTAATCATCTATAAAGGTTATGAAGTATTAATAACCTCCTCTAGCTTGTACGTTTATGGGTCCACATACATCAGTATGTACTAAGTCCATTGTGGATTCAAATATGTTTCCTTTGAAAGGAAATGAGGCCTTGGTCATTTTCCTTCAATACAAGATTCATAAGTGGGTAATGGATCATTATCTAAGCCCCACAAGGATCCCATCCTTCACAGATATTTTGAATTAATGCTAGAGATATTGGATTGTCTTGGTTTTATCAATTATGTGGTGTTTAGTGAGCCTGTAATAGGTTATATAAAGAGCAATCCCTGTTTAATTATTGCATTACAAATAAAATCCTTATTCTCATATATTGAAACAATATTTTCAAAATTTAAGGAACCACCAGATTTTATTAAATGAAAAACAGAAATTATGTTCCTTACAGTCATTGGCATATAATAAACATCCTCTAAATATAACCTATAACCACTAAGAATGTCCCATATAACTACTCCAACTCTGCTGAAACATATGATCCATCTGCTATCTTGACTTGAAACTAGCCTTTATGTATTCTTTTCCTCTGTTGGAACCCCTGCAAAGAATTGCAAACATGGTTAGTGGCTCCTAAATCTAATATCTAAGAATCATAATCTGCCACATTTCTAGTTCCTAACAAACTTAGGAAACCTATACCTTGTTTGCTTTTGAGGGACTTAAGGTAGACTAGATAGTTTCTTTTCCAATGACCTATCTCATCACAGCGGAAACACTTTCCCTTGGTGTTCTCTTTGGCCTTCTTTTTCATGGGATGGGCCTTGACCCCTATTTGGGCCTTCTTTTTCATTGGACCCTTCTTCTTTTGC
>JANVCQ010000232.1:38211875-38221953 GCA_025531925.1 Erythroxylum plowmanianum
ATATGTAAATGAATTATGGATTTGTATATGGAATAGAAAAGTGAATTATGGATATGTATATAAATTGTATATGAATGGGATTGAATGTGTTTGGATTCCGGATAGGAGGTCCGATGATTTTGATTATTGATCCAGATTGTTGAAGTGCTATGGGTATGTATGTGTTTGATTGTGTTGGGATTCCGGATAGGAGGTCTGATGATCGTGATGATTAAGCTGAATTATTGAAGTGCTAATTGTTTATAAATTGATGGTATTTCGTTTTGTATGTGTGAGACTTTATGGAAAAAAAAATAAGAATTGGTTAAAAGATGAATTATGGGATATGTATAAATGTGAAGAATCAAATGAATTGAGGTTATGGAATTGATAAATTCCAAATAGGAAATTTAATTGTTTTGAATGAAAGAAAAAAAATTTATAACGAATTGGATTGGTTTAGATCAAGTGTCTTTATAGTTTTCCAACGCGACGTTTCTTTAAAGTATGCACGTTTCGGATGTCCGAAATTTGACTTTCAGTTTGATTGAACCGTTTGGTTTTCTTTGATTCTGAGCCATTCGATTTGCTTTCGTTTCTGCACGTTTTTTTTATCCGATTTGATTTCTTTCGCTTTCGCCCTCTTTGTTTCGCTTTCTGTTTTCGATTTATGATTCCGAGTTTGGGTCCAGAAATGGGATCCAACATATACCTCCCATGTAATTTAAGAACTTCTGACAAACTCCCCAAAATTTAGAATTCTAAAAAAAACTCTAATTTTTTCAACAATATTATACAATGATAACTTAGCTATAATCATGATTAACAATTCAATACGACATGATCATTCAGAGCATGTAATGATCAATAAATGTTTCATAAAATGATAAATTGAAGATGGATGGATAAACTCACTCATTTACCTACAAGACAAGAACCAAGGCAATAACAAAACCAGGGTTCTTACCATTAATTGGTATAACAGGAATCACAGACATCGATTCAGCAACTTGAAGGGGGTTTGGAAAAGTTAACTATGAAATCACATACTAAAAATGATTATGATCTTCTATAGTTTGGCAATATATTTTTTATTATAATTGTAGATTGTAGTTAACTATATATTTTTTTATTATAATTGTAGATTGAAGTTAACTATAAAATCTACCTATAACCAACTGTAATAGTCCTAGTTTAGGAAAATAGAGATTTGCTTCTTCTTCTTTTTTTCCAGAAAACATGTGTATATACATGAGCATTATGAAATAGTTGAGAAAGTCATTTCATTCCAGACTTGCCTTTTTTTCATATTATATGCTCAAATACATAATACATAAGGTCTTATTCAATGAATGAAAATAATAATAACACAATTTTTTAAGTTAATTTTTAAAGCTCCAACACAAGTTTGGCTAAAATTATATGAGCTGAGCTGAGTTGAGCTAAGGGCCATAAGCTCCCTCAAGTGGATTCATTAGCGTCACAAGGGAATTATCTCTAACTTATTTAGCTTCAAATATTTTCCATTTATTCTATAAATTTTTACTCTTTTGAAAGGATATAACTGACTTGACCCAAAAAAAATCAATCACAAGATATTAATACAAGAAAAATCAGCTTATTTCTATCCAAAAAAAGTACAGAGAGAAGTACGATGCTTGACTACTACAAGACTAACCTGGCATTATGTCCAACTTAATTGTCTTTTTTCCTCTTACAACTCTATCTCCATTACATGACCTACAAAAACTCTGCCAAACCATTCAATTAGAAGCTAAAGGAACATATTTATAAAATGATAGCCAAAAGAAGCACAATATGTAAATAACCAATAGCTAAAGGAAAATATTTATAAAACGATAGCCAAAAGAAGCACAATATGTAAATAACCTTAAATATTAGTGAATGGGTTTCATCATGCTACAAATCTTAAAAATAATCGGTCTAAAGCTCCTATAAGATGATTGAGTACAGAAAAGCATCCATCAAGTAGCAATCTATAATAAGAAACTTGAATAAGACTTGGATTCGAAGAAATCTTTAAGCAGACAGTTTATGACAGAGTTGTTAAAACATCTCTAAATCCTTTAATTCTCAAACACAGGAGTAGGTAATTACATTTTCTATGAGAATCCAATCTCAATATTACGTCATAGTCAATCCATATACATGAATATAAAAGTACAAGGAGAGGGTTTTTGCCATACCGAAACAGTTTGGTCAATTCCACCACATTGAGTACAAGTGCGTCAAATGCTTAAAAATCCATTTTGCATAAACGTCTGCAAATTTAATGAAATGATATATCACAAAGAGAAAGCATCACTATGTTCCACACTAAAGGTTTCATATACTAAAACTCACCATTCCTGTGCCTCTGCAGTGCTTACACAGTTCAGGTTTTACTCCAGGAGGGACTCCTTCACCACTTGGAAACGAATCAGGAAAATAATTAGATACATAAATAATATCCGACTTTGCAAGAATGGAAACAAGTAATATAATAACAAATATCAACATACGACAAGCTTCACAAGGCAAATCAGTTTGGAATGTTATAGTTTTGTTGCACCCTTGAACAGCCTCCATGAAAGATATCTCAATGGCAACCTAAATGTCATCAAGAGAAGAAAAAAAGGTAAATACACCTTAACAGTAACCTCAAAGCACAAATCACATTACAAACAACAGAGAGCAGTTATAAGCACCTTCACGTCTTGACCACCAAGCTTTTGTTTGAATATATTTTGAAATATCTAGATCCATCATGCAAAGAGTGTTAGTACAACATAAGCAAAGATAAACTTCTAGCATCAAAGTCAAAAAGAACAAGCATCATTCCTCCCCTCTTATGGTTAAGATTTAAAGTTCATCACAACATGAAGTGCATATTTTTCAGAAAGCTCACAATATAAACAGAAGTTTATATAATGATAAGGCCCTAAATACTATCTTCAACAACTTAAAGCTAGATACAGTGCGAGCATATGCATACTTATTACAAGAAATGAATTAAAATAAATTTATAGTTAAAACAAGAAGAAGAAAAAAATATTAAGAGGAAGTTATTACATCTTCTCCAAAGAAATCAAGATCAAATGGATTATGGAATCCTGATCGCTCATAACAAGATATACTTTGGTGTTCAAATGCAGCATGGCCGAGCTTCAAAAGTGGAAAGGAAAGTCATTAAAAGCCCGAGTATGAGTACAAGAGAAGGTAAAAGTAGTCTGAAATATAAAATCTAATTTGACATTTAATGGATAACTTTATAGTATATGTCTGACAAAGACAGATACTCATTCAGGGCTATGCTTTCTACAGAACGAGGAACAGAAACTTTCTAAAGTCCTGTCCATCTTATCCTAATACAGTTGGATTATATGCTGCATAACTGCATATTTTTATGAAAATAAAAGGTGTATAAAAACTAAAATTCACATTAAACCTCATCATATTGTGCATGCTTCTCTTCATCTTTCAACACCTACAACAACAAAAGAAAAAATTTCATTAAATATATAGAGAATGGGAAACAGAGCTGGTAGTGATTGCAATCTTCGCAGTTCACCTCATATGCCTTTGAAACTTCTTGAAACTTCTTTTCAGCTTCTGGATCATCTTTATTCATATCAGGATGCAGCTTCTTTTAGTTCAAATGAAAATTGACATTTAGTCAACAAAGTAGGAACCAGTTTCTAGCTATCAATGAAGTAAATAACTTCATTTGCTATAGTATATAACATGGAAGAAAATATTCTTGTTTTTGAACTTTACTACATTGCCACATTTCAGGCCTAAGATTCAAAAAAGAAAAAGACAAGCATATATAAAGAGACATCATTTATCTATAGGAAAAAGTACCGATGATATCATTCATGTAACGAAAGAACCAAGAATCATACCCTATCTTGAACTCTTTGCTTAATTTCCTCCAACTGTGGCCTTATTATCTACAGAAATAGCACAACAATCAGAAGAGAGACAACAACTAAAGCATTCTCTAGGTAATGACGTTCTTTTCATAAAAGGTATATGACAAACTTAAAATTGTAATTTATAAAAAAAAACTTTCCACAAGTTTGAGAAAAAAACTTTTGAAAAAAAATATAAACACGTGAAAGTTGAGAAACTTCCTAGACAATAACAAGAATAAGATTACCACATGAATTAGTGATCAGGTGATCTAGAAATGAATTTTTGGAGTTTAAAATAGCAATGAAATGGTGTATAGGATGAGTGCAAAAAAATCAAAGTATAAAAGGTGAGATGCTTTGTTTTCTATTCACTGCAGATAGTCCAGGACAAACTTTGAGTTCAAGAGTATAACATTCGTAAACCAGACGATCACACATATTATACCCCCTAACCATATGGCCACCATTATAGAATGCCTCTAACAGCCATTTCAGATGATTCTAATTCTCATAGATTACTATTATTTTGAAGGTGGAAAGTTGTTAGAATGTAAATAATCAATGAATGATAAGTAACTGTTCTCTACATGAACTTCTTCAATAAAAATAAAATTTTAACACAAAAGAATTCCAAGTTTTAACGCAGATAAAGCTTAGTTTGATAAGCCCCATCATTTTCCAAAAATTTCTACATCTTGAATCACCAGACAATATAAGTCACTTATACCGGAACCAAAAAACATAGCAGCAGTTTAAAGGGGTTGACATCCAAAAAGTGGATACCTCAAATGATGAAGTAATTTTGGACAGTTTGGCAACACGAATAGAAGTAATATGCGAATCTATATCTCGTTGGAGCTTATCCCTAACTCTTGATGTATCCTAGTCAGCTTGTTCAATGACAACCTCTGTAAACATGAAACATTAATGTCAATGCATCCTTCAAACAAGATACTTAACTAAAAGCAACATTTCTAACTGTCACAGATTTATGTAGTTGCAATAGAAATAAAGGCGCTATCATTCAACATTGACAATCAATTGTAAAATGTCCTCTTGTGATCCTATTCTCAAATAATTCTTCACTTCAAGCTTCTTACCATCTTACTCGGTTGTCCTTTTTCTAAATGTTATTCCTACATCCTCTAAACATGATACAATGGCGTAATGGAAGGATACCTGCACATCCTTCATCAAATAAAGCCATGCAAGACTGGGAGCAAGTAGTAGAAGCCAAAGCAAACCCTTCACCAGCATTCAAAGCCTTCTCAAAAGCTGCTTTGAACTTTTCAAAAGTTCCAGATCTTATATGTCCCAACATAAATCGATATGTGGATTGAACAAGCTGCCAAATGGGAAGACTATTAAGAATCAACCAAATATCAAAAGCATCAAGATGGGTTCATACTTGAACCCATTAGTATCAAGTATGGTATAGGTAATATCATAAATGAGTTTATCCACCATTGACATTAACAAGAAAACTGCTAAATTTTGATTAACCATACATCATAAGAAAGTCTCCGAGTGACTGTACTGGACTCTATAGTCACACATCCTGATAGACACAGTTCTGTTTTAAGTCTCTAATGCCAAATATACAGTATTGACATAACTCAACTTAGCCTTAATCTAACATTTGTTTAGAAATATACTTGGGGTCATTAGCAACAGATTTATAACAAGAAGAATGGCAAACTCCTAGAGACGTTAAAAAAATAAACAGTAGCCAAAACTAAGCAATTTTACAGGTGTATATATCTATAACAGATTCACTAGAATAACCAGAAAAGTATAGTTAAAAAGTATGGCAAGATGAATTACCTGGAGCAATTTTTCCTCAAGCTGCTTGCGTTTAGCAGATCTAACTCCTTCATCAAAGTAAATAGCTTCTGAGTCATATCTGCAACGACAAACAAGATAAAGACTCAACATTACTAACAAGCATGCAACAAAACCCTCGAAAGGCAATTGAGTTTAGATGAAGACCTAAACCTAATTGTGGAACCTGAAACATTAGTGAATGTATGCAGAAGAATCAATGGTGAGCTGGAAGTGTTGGTCAAATGGAAGGAGCTACCTCACTATGAGAATACTTGGGAGAGCTTTGACTTTATTAACAACCAATTCCCTTCTTTCCACCTTGGGGACAAGGTGGCTTGTTTTGTGCGGTGGGGGGTGGCTTATTGTTGAGACCTAGTATAATCAACAGTATAGTAGGAAGAGCAGGTTTGGGCAGATTAGTAATTAGGAGAATATGTGGGGATTTTAAGGGAAATATGGGTGCTGAGTTGGACAATTAGTTAGAGAAGGGAATAAAAGTCGTTGTGGGAGGGTGAGCAGGACATCATGATGATTCTATTATGAAAAACTTGTACTGTGGAGGTTGGTTAACCCTCGAAGCCTAGCGAGAGTTTTCCTCATCTTTTTCTTCTTTGTTTTTTCTTTATTCCTTGTTGTTCAATTCACTTGCTTTCATGTTAGTGTGTGGATTAGAGCTTGTTAGGATTTTCAGGTCCTAACAGAGAGGAACAAATAAGGAGAAGAAGAAGATGATAAAGGATGAGGACAAGAAGAATTGTTACCATTTGGACGGTGATAAACAATCTTAACCAGAGAGCAGCCAACTTCCCATCTGGATTTTAGCTCGCTTCCTTTGAAATCCCATACCTGCATTATATCCATTTTAAAATAATGTTACTTCAAGAAAACTTTGTAGATGTAGGCAGTGTGCTCGTTAAGATGTTGTAAAACATCATGATACTAAAGCATGTCTATAGAAAAAAAAAATAAGAGCCAAACTAGTAGAACTAGACTTTAGCATCGCCATGAGTTAAAATATCAAGCAATGTACAATTGTTTTAAAATAGTGCAGATCAATAGTTGGAGTCATCGCTCAACAAATGGTGAACTTCTTTATTACTAGAATAGTGATTCGAAAGGGAAAGAATCCTGAGAAACACAATTTGGCTCTCAGCAGGCAATGAGCATAAGAAGTTCAAACTTAAACCACATAGGAAGACCTACACAAGCTTCTTACTAATACATACCAAATTTGGATGCAAAATTAGATAGATAAATAGTTGATGCATTAAGGTTTTGAAAATATACAACACAGGATCCTAGAACATGGAAGGCAAACCTTCACATCTCCATGATAACCAGAACTTATCATTAAGGTATTTGTAGCATCATAAGCAACCCCAACCACTTCCCCATCATGAGCACAGCTGCTTCTTTCAGACATATCCAAGTAATTGCCTCGGCTAAATCCTAACTGAAGGTTGAAAAACATAGGTAAAGGCGATAGAATAAGGCTAGTAATAAAGTAATGGAAACTAAGGATGAAGTTAACACGAAAATAGAACCAAATGAATATGATCAAAAAACAGAAAGAGAGATAATCAAAGGTTTTTGCATATTCCCCTCGTCTTGATCCAAATATTTTCATATATGGAGCCTCATGAAAGAAAAACAGAGTTAAGGATAGACCATTCAATTTCCCAGTGTAATTAGCACACATACTTGCAACATAATTCCTTGTTGATTTTTATAAAAGAATCAACATAAAATATTTGATCACTAAATACAAAATGTGACAATAGGAAATCAAGTACCATAACAGGGCAACCAGCTCTAGGTACGCTGCCTGAACGCAGCCCACCAAAAGGATTTAAACCAGCATATTCAACAAGAAAACAAACATCAATTCCAATGGCTTCATAAAAATCCCCAACCTGTACACAAGCATGCAGCCACTATCAACTAATTACAAAACAATTTCAAAAGCTAATAACACCAAATTCTCTTTGGTGCTGGGGTATATTTCAGAAAGGCCCATGTGGAATCAATTTGGATTTTGTGTCTTTATTGTTTATTTATGAATATGGATTCCCTTTCCAATTTTTCTTCAATAAAATTTCAATTATGCTTAAGAACAATAATCAATGGAAAATGAAAAAACTTTGAGTTCAGACCACAAACCATCAGTTTTGTTTGATCATAATAATAAGGCCTTGACAAACAATCTATTTAGTAGAAACCTCTACACCAAATTCTTACAAGAGGGGACCTTTCTCAAACATCAATAATACAGTCTACATAGGACATTGATACATTATAAATAAGTATAGAATAGGAAAAACAAATGGCAGTTTTCAAAAATGAATACAAGTTATCGCTACTTTTTATTCAATGCAGAAAAATATCCAACCAAAATATAGAAATAAAAAAACATATTCTGCAGAGCAAAATCTCCTGTGGAAACTTTTCCTTGAATTGCAACATCTCCCAATTCAGATTTCCTTTCTTCATACTGCATAGTCAAGCGAGAAAATCATAAGTTAATTTAACATAAGGAAAATACTTCAATACGAAACTTTGTTCAGACAGAGATTTGAAGCTTGCAGCGATAAAAGTTGTTTGACATAACTAATTTCTATAGAATACATTAATAGACTACTGATCGCTTCTGCCTCTCTCTGAGTAAGAAGGGAAAAAGGTTACTATAACTGAAAAACAATTTAAGCTATTAAAATTGTCCATATAATTCCCTTTGACAGCTAAAATAAAGAGAGAAGTCAATTCCTTGTCTCATATAGAAATATATAAAGCCAGAAAATGAGTCAATAATTAAGGATTAACCATTAAATTTTTCTCATATATAACCAGTAAAGACATATGGACAAGAGAAACTAAGGTAGTGAAATCCACATAATGTATTGCCAGAACCCACTATTTTCAAACTACAATTATGTTGATTTGACACACGGATGATGTTGTCATCTTAACAAAAGCTAACAATTGAATCCAAGAAGGTTCATCTAAAAATGTGAGAACAAACTCAACCAACTCAATTGAAGTGCAGGTTTTTCTAACTTTTCTATGCCATTTACATTACAAAAATAGAAAAAAGTTCACAGCTGGAACATAAATATGGCACCCTTTTACAGGCAGTAAAAAAAATCTTTGAAATGGTAAAAGGCTACCTCCCCTTTTTCAAGTTAACATCCAAACCCAACAAATAAGTATATGTAAGCCTTTTAACCAGCTGGATGGTAGAAAGCTTCTAGCACTGTTGCAACTTCTGCAATCAAGTCCACAAAAGTAAAAAATCTATTTATCCTATTTATGGCCTATAATAGAATAAAATGCAGCTGATTAACAAACTTCAGAAGCACATGAACAAGATAACCTCTTTCCACGACATCATATGTGTAAGATCTTTCTCATTCAACACATTATCCAATGTTTTAACCTTTTTGGTAGCTCTTGAATTTCCTTTCAAAATTTTCTGATGCTATAAATGAATAACAACTCATAAAGTAGATGAAAATACGTAAAACAAATGCTATGAATCAGGTGAAAGTAATTAAAGACAAACGTTACAGTATTATTCATAGAACAAACTGCTTTTTCAATAATATAATCAGTTGGTAATTATTTTTGCTAGTGATTCATTTTTAAAAACTCTCAACTAAACCTTTTTATGCCAATCCGATGCAAAATGACTAAAAACATTCACTTTGAACCATATGTAGTGAGTGAAAAATTGTGGAGTGTAAGTTAGTCCCATACGTGGGAATATCCTTGAACCAAGGATAGAAAAGAAAGAATGAAGAACAATACAAAAGCAAACTAAATTCAATACCATGCTCAAGTCTTTAAAAGGAGAAGGGGCAAGCAAGAGAAGGAACAGTACCCACAAACTTGATGGGGGGAAAAAAGAAATATTCACCTCAAGATTGCCATGTAATAAAGCATTGCAAGCATTTGCTCCGAACATATGGAATCATTGAGTAGATCTTTCCTATAATTAATAAAATAAAAATATTCGTAATCAGAAATAATAACAAGAATGGTAATATGTATAATGCCATAAGAATACAAGAAGAGACACATAGCATGCCAAATATGTTGTCAACGTTAAAAATAAAATGCAACTACAGTATATAATAAGTGTAAACTATAAACAATAAATATAGTTAATGAACCTGCAGTTACAAACTTATGCTTAAGGAAAGCCAATTAATAAATCAAATACAAAGACTAATAGCATTACAAGGTTACCCCTAAAACTTTTGGATATCCTAAACCTTGTTTACATTTTATCAACAAATGTGCATAATTACAACCATGTTACAAGTAGTGATTCCATTTCAATCTATCTATCTAATTTTGAG
>JANVCQ010000232.1:38226834-38241582 GCA_025531925.1 Erythroxylum plowmanianum
TGACTTCAAGCGTGAATCTGGAGTAGAGAAGACGACTTAAGCGATGTGGAGGCGAGAAGAGAAGAAGACTTCAAGCGTGTCTTCAATCGTGAATCTAGAGAAGAGAAGAAGAAAGCTTCGTGAGGAGGGTTGAAGACGTGAAGACGTATCCTTCGTGAGAATAAAAATAATGTTAAGTAATGTCAGCTTTGGTAGTAATGAATATTTCCAAAATAATAATTACATAAATATTTTTATTATTAATTGTATAAATAATTTATTTTAAGTAAGTCATTTAATGATAGGGAACGTAAACCATTGAATCAAATTTTACCGGTACTATATGATTAATGAGAGGCCCCCCCTATCCATTTCACCAATAGTAACATCGCAAGTGTTATTGGGTTTCCATTTCAGGAATAGCCTCAATGTCTTGAAGTCCAGTCCAGGAAGTGGTTAATGCCCATGTAAACGAGTTGGTTTGACTTTGGATGGTTCGTGCGGTTCCGTTGCTCAGCGATCAAACAAAACATAGCCGGTAGACCCCTCCGGCAAATAGCAACCCATAAGAATATGTAAAATATTAATGCAATTGTGTACTCACCAACAATTTCGCTTTCAATTCACGCCCAGCTTCTTCACTGTAATTATCCCTTTATCCATAGTATGCAATCTTCGGCCATAAGCATATATGCCACAGCACTGTTCCCGCCGAAGTTTCTAACTTTTTTGCCGCAAGGTCCGGTTTTTGTGGCAAGACGCCATTATTGCAGGCCGAGAATGGCTTCGTTAGGTGGGTTTAGTGTAAAATCACAATTGGGGTCTGCTTCAGATGAAAATAGTGGGTTTTCTACTTTGATAGAATTTATGAGCAGTGGAGGAACCCATGTTGGAGATGACTTGGTGGTGTTGTTTGACCATATACAGTATGCTTGCAAGAGAATTGCAGCTCTTGTGGCTTCTCCTTTCAATACTAGTCTTGGTAAACAGAGATTTATTGCTGCTGAAAGCAGTGGCACAGATAGGGATGCATCAAAGCCGCTTGATATTGTATCGGTATGCTAGCTCTTGCGTGAATCTCATGTATGCCACTTTTTGGTACTTTAACTGCAAGCGGTCATGTATTGATGCTCATGATTTTGGTTCCTGGAGACTTTTGATCAAACAGAAAAATCTGTCACTATGCGTGCTTTACGGTTGAAGATGATTTGTTCGGTTCCATGGAGTTAATTGTCCGTTATTGTATGCAAACTGAGATAAAGTCGTAATGTTACTTGAATTGCTAGTGCTTGTCTCTAGCAAAACAGAATCCAGTGGCTTGTCCTGGCTATACCTTCCAACCCTGAACTCATTCAGGGAAATGGATCTGGTTGTTCTAACCTGTTTATAACTGGCTTGTTTTGTTGTGATGCGTCCTCATCCAGTCAAGTTACTAGGATGAATAAAGAATTTTTTCCTTTTCTGGTTTTTCCAACATATTTGATGACTGATATACTTTATTGGTCAATCTATCTCGTGTTTGCAGAATGAAATCATTATACGTTCCCTACGAAATTCTGGAAAAGTGGCTGTCATGGCTTCAGAGGAAGACGATGCTCCAATTTGGTTAAATAATGATGGTCCATATGTAGTGGTAACGGATCCTCTTGATGGCTCTCGGAATATTGATGCCTCCATTCCTACAGGAACAATTTTTGGAATTTACAAACGTCTTGTGGAGCTGGATCATTTACCCGAGGAGGAGAAGGCTATGCTGAATTCACTACAATGTGGAACCAGACTTGTTGCTGCTAGTTATGTCCTTTACTCATCAGCTACAATACTCTGTACTAGCTTTGGCTCTGGAACGCATGCATTTACACTGGATCGCTCCACAGGAGACTTCATTTTGACCCACTCAGACATTCAAGTTCCTCGTCGAGGTGATATATCCTATTCCTTTATTTTCTGTGGGAATTTAACATATCTCATGCTAACTTAATTGCAAATTTCTTTGTGTTTTGATGGTGTGGCCTAGTAATAACGGCCAGTGTGTAAAGTGTTTCCCTACAAGACATCTTTGCTTATTAGAAGTATAGGCACAAATTAGATATCAGCTTAAAGCGTCTGTCTGCCATCTCAGGGCAAATTTACTCTGTAAATGATGCACGATATTTCGACTGGCCTTAAGGACTAAGGCAATATATTGACACTGTTAGACAAGGGAAAGGAAAATATCCTAAAAAGTACTCCGCCCGATATATATGTTCTCTTGTAGCTGATTTCCACCGGACCCTGATGTACGGTGGAGTAGCAATGAACCCAAGAGACCATCTTCGTCTAGTTTATGAGGCAAACCCTCTTAGTTTTCTTGTGGAGCACGCTGGTGGCAGGGGTTCTGACGGTAAAACTAGGATTCTTTCAATTCAACCAGTAAAGCTGCATCAGAGGCTCCCTTTATTTCTTGGAAGCTTGGAGGACATGGAAGAGCTAGAGAGTTATGGAGATGTACAGCAAAAGGTGAATCCTGGGTATGAAGTTTGATGTGTCATTGATTTCCACTTCCTTGGCATGAATTGGAGTAGACAGAGATGATAGCAATTTGTGAGAAAGGATTTTACTTCAAGGTGGCAAACAATAGGACCGAAGCTACTGGCAGAGGAAAGCTAATTTTCTTGCACATAGAATAATCCCACTAGTTCACGTGATTATCCATGTCAGTAACACTTTTGGTTTCTTAAAGCTTATGTGTTTGGGTTCCAAATATGCATCAGGAAACAAAATTTGGTTATTTGAAGCAAAAATGATTTCTCTAAACTTGTGTTTGTTTCATGTATCCCCTCTTATCATTCCTCCAAGTCTCGTGTCTCCTTGTGTTAGACAATAAAATTACTGTGAAGAAAGTTTGACAAGCTGTCAAGTACAATAAAATTATCAACCGGGCATCTGCAATAAGAAGCGTCTACTTCCCCTTCATTTTCTTTGGATAACTTCTGATTTTGGGCTTCTGGAGCACTTACAACTTTACTACTCCCCATTTTAATTTCTTTTAACAATTCTTAAACATTACCTGTAACTAATAAATCTTCCACATATTATAAAATTAGTTAAGCACTCACCATTTTCAGCAGTTTTCACATACTAGGTTGGATCATTCTCACTCTAATTCACAGGATCATATTTGGTTAAATAAGATTTAACCTTATTATACCATATCTTTAAAGCTTGTTCAAAGTCTTTTGATTTTACATTTTATTCTTCCGTAAGCTTTTAGAAGCTTGTTATACACTTTGAACATGAAAGGTTGGAGAATCTTGAACATTATGTACTCATGAGTTTGAAGAGGCTCGTCAAATTATTGCTTAGTTTTTAAACTGAAACACTCAAGTTAGATACTTAGGGACTGGACGTAAGCTTGGATTGTAAGTCGAACCAGTATAAATTGACAAAGTCCTTCTCTCTCTTCTCTTAACTTTTAAATTTTTGCATTATATTGTATGTGTGTGTGTTTATTTATTTCAGCAAGAGCCCCCTTTACTTTATAATAGGCTCTTTTTGTTTTCAACTTATAAGAGGTTCTTTTCAGTTTTAATAGGCGCCTTCTATTTTAAATTGTTTTTAACAAAACTTTTCGTTTAGTAGGATCCTGTCGTTTAACAAGCTTTTCATCGATTAACAGGTTCCTTCCGTTTAAATAGGATCCTATTGCACAACGTGCTCCTACTCTTTTAATTATAAACAAGCTCCTGTCATTTCTTTTTGAGCTGAAAGTAAACTTGCAAAATTTTTTAAGCCACACACAATTCACTCCCTCTTGCGTGTGTTTGCTTTATCATTTGGTATTAGAGAGAGGTCTCTCATTTTTGTATTTTACAGCATGTGATAGATCATAGCAAATACCTTGAGAAGTTTTGAAGGACAATCTGTCTCAAAGCCCCCTTACTTCAATGAAAATAACTACTTATATTAGAAAGAATGAATGACAATCTATCTCCAATTTGTAGATATTGAAGTCTGACAAGCCATCAGAGTCGAAGCTACACTTCTCGATTCAGATAACGTTGAAGTATAGACTGATGTTGATAGAAGAAATACACAGCTAAATGCTAAAGCAAAATATCATCTGATCTGTGCATTATTTCCAGAAGAATATAAGAAAATATCCTACTATTCTATAGTAGATGAAATGTGGGACAAATTACAAGTTATGTTTGAAGGAACAAATGAGATAAAGAAACATAAAATAAGTCTTTTAGTACATCAATACGAAACTATTGACATGAAACAAGGAGAGACCATAGAAGAATTCTTCGGACGCTTCAACAACATCATCACGACCTTAAATGTATGGTATTTTATATATAATGTATGTTTGTATGTTTAATGAGACCATTTGAAATTAAATCCCTTATTAAATATTAAGTACATGTTGATAATACAAATTTTACCTTCTATTATTTAGGTAGAGTTATATATATTATATGGCTTGTTGAGTGGTTCAAGGAATCAAGAAGAGGTTCTCTATTAGGGATTTGCTTAAAAATTTCAATAACTTGATTTCTAATAATCAAGTGAACTATTTATTTGCTATTTTGTGTGTCGTTTTATTATTTCGGAGCACAATTGCTAAATTAGCTCGATTCTCTCTAACCAACTGAATTACAATCCTAGGGAAATGAAATAGAGTATACAACATACATATTTTTATGATTTCATTCAAACTCTTTCTAGTTGCATTTTTCATTCTATTTCCATTTTATTTTCAAATTGCCACCTTTTATCTACAGACATATATGTGATATATCTATAATTAAAACTCATATTTTTGGTAAATAATAGTTCGAGTAAGTTTCAAATAAGCCCCACAAAAGTTTGAGGCTAATAATAACTCTAATATATTTTATCTTAAATTATTAGTTCTTACTTAAGGCTATGTTTGATTAGGTGGTTATTAATTGAATGAAATGAAATGTAATATTATTCTATTGTTTGCGATGAGAGTTTATAATAAAATGAAATGGAATAGAATGGAAGGAGAAGGTTTAACATTACATCATATTCCATCATAAACAGTAAAAATAAATTACCTCTGATTTGGGAGGTTTAAAATGGACGGTAAAGTGATAAACAACATTTTACTATATTACATTATGAGCCCTTCCATCCCTCCCAAATAACAATTTTCTAATATTACATCTATTTACATTCTATTCCATTAAAAATTTTAAATCCAACCAAACATAGCCTAACTAAATTTATATGACTTGGCCATGAGTAACTTAGGATCATATGAAGTTAAAGGAAGATTCATAATATATATAAGATATGTTTTGGTAAGACTTATCACTTATTGATAATAATGTTATCTACCTAGTTGATAAGTGCAAAATAATACATCTTTTATCCTTCAAAACTTAGTCCATTTAGTTATTTTTATTACACATTTGGGCATGATTATTCATATTTTATTAGTTAAGACCTAAAATTATTTATTACAAATTTGACTGCAAAATTGGCCTAAATTCAATTGTTTTTATTAGGCTTAATGGACTGATATAATTTGGTAAAGGCATAAACTACACAACACCAGCATAAAAATTAAAGACCAGAACGACAACGCCCAACAAGCAAAATATGACAGCAGTGCAGAGGAGAGCAGAAACGCAAGGGTACAGTCCAAAGAACATTAAAACGACAGTGAAAAGAGAAAACAACAGAAATAAAATGAGCAGAAACGACAATGCAGAGGGTAATCCAGTCCAGAAGCAGCAGTCCAAAGTAAAACGTGACAGCAGCAAAGAGGTCAAAACGATCTAAGCAGAAGCATAAAATGTCAGCTGAAATAAAGGAAGGAAAAATGCAACACAACAAGAAGAAAAACACTCGATCATATGAGAAAAGTTTTGAAACGACAGTCCAATGAGGGAGCAATTAAGCAGAAACCGTCAGCACAGAGGGAGAGTAAATAAAGAGCAAAATGAGAACATCAAAGGAAATAAAATGTTACAGCAGATGAGAATAAAATGCGACCAAAACGCAATCAGTTGAGAGGTGAAGAAGCATCGTACAGTAGGGCAAAAGAGGGAAACGACACAACAAAAGAATTAAAATGCATTGCAGCTGGTAAAAGATGAAGCATCACATAACAGCAGTCAAGACAGAAACGTAAACAACACAACAGTGGAAAGGGATGTTCTCTGTTCCAATTCTCTTCAAAATGGGAGAGTTAAGAGGAAGCTTATAAAAGAGTCATAAAAGTGCAGCTCTTGGTATGTCTCGGGAGCCAATAAAAAAAAAGGATAGCAGTGGAAAGAAAAAAAAAAGAATCGAACATATCAGTTGAAATTAGGAGTCAATAAAACTTGTGAGCTATTGGTGAAGAAGGCTATTGCAAGGAGGTACTTGGTTGGTATGAGACTTACATATCTATCAGAATTCAGCTGGATCAAGACCTTTGGGAGGAGAATTCCACGTTTCGAGCTATCGGGTCAAAGCGATCGCCAAACTATAGAGTCCGGGCTATCAATCGAATGAGTCTCTCTCACTCTTACTCTCTTTGTATCTAGTTCTTTATAATTTAATTTACTTAAAAGTTTTTAGAATTTCAATTTAGTTCTTTGTTTGGATAATTTGAGACAATCATTTCTAATTTAATTCTAACATTACGAGTATTTCAATATTTGTGCGATGCTTGAGCCAATTTATTTACGATTCATGTTCTTATAGAATTGAGAGACATCTTGATATATTTGAATTTGAATTGATTGCTATCGCTTTCTTTTTAGTCCGTAATTGCTATTGAGTTTAGCAAGTCAAGTAGCAACTATTAAATCATTAGTCAGTCAAAGGGTTGAGATTTAATTAGAGTGTCGCATAATCTAGGAATTTTGCTAGCTGGTTGGTTGAAATTGTTGAGGCTAATGATATCTTCTTGGAAAGAATTGCATTAATCAATTTAGAGTCGGGCTGATTCGATTCTAAATTAGTAAAAGGAGATAGGGAGAACATAGCTGGTGAGCGCCTCTACAGTTAGCCTACTTTATAGCTCGGGATGTCGGAGATAAAAATATGAATTTAGATGACTAAATTTAAGGGAGTAATGTATGCTTGATCATTTGTTAATATGCATGTTCAAATTTTGTTTATATTATGTTTTTAGTATTAAAAGTTTTTGTTCTAATCAATTAGTTCTAATTTTTTATTGAACCCCCCTTTCTCATTTTTACGTGTGTGTGGTAAGGTTTGTGGTATACAATACTTTTCTATTAGATAGGCCACAAGTTAAAGGATTTCAATGACTAAGTTTTGCAAAAATAATTTGAGCACATCTCGATTGAAATAAGTAATTGAATCTAGAATTTTAAACGATATGTAGGAAAGTGATTGACGAGAAAACTTCCAACCCCTACCTATTCCGTTTATGCTATGTTTAAATGTTTACACGTGATTTTTTCTGCATATCATTATGTATTTCCTAATTTTATAAATCTCAAAGGTTAAATGTTGGAGGCCTAAAACATCTTTGAAAAGAAGAAACACAAAAAGTATAACATCTAATTTGATGTGTAGGTTGCTGTACAACTGCGTATAGTTTGCGTATTTGTTAGATTATGATTAATCTATGACATAGAACTAGTCATTTATACTTGTTTTATGTTTGGGTATGTTTAAATAGTTATTTAAATGCTATAATGCAATTGAAAAACCTGTTGAAATTAATTTCCTAAAGCTAAAAATTTTAGAAATATGCAACTTCAATACAAAAGGGTTATTCTTGGACTATTTATGCAATCAAATTTCAAAGCTGATTGTTACTGCTATTTTCTTGATTTCTCAGCGTCATGTTGACATACTTTTTAGTTTAGTATGCCTAGAAATTCAAGTGAAAGATGATGATATTCATGAGATTAAATGAACTTGAAAGAAGCAATCTTGAATGTTCGAAGAAGCTGAATTTGTGTTGTTTGCTCTTTGTTTTTGAGCTATACATTCTGTTCTGATTTTTTGAAGTTTTAACATGATTTTAGCTTGTTTCAAGTGCTGAAAACATGATTAATGACAGCTCACATGTTGGGTTATTAAAGGGATTTAAGTATAATACAATCTTTAAAGTTTAATGAGGCAAAACTAGTGAATTATATGTTGTTTTAGTGTGCAATTTCCATATCTGATTTGAAGGTCATAATCATAATTCTCTGATTTAAGGGGCTGAAATTTGGTAAATAACATGGGTATAAGTTGTGCATGAGTTTGAATTAAATTAAACATCAAATTATAGGTGTTTCACCTTGTTTTTGTGGGCCGAATTTTTCTAAACAAATTTTACTTTGTTTGGAATTATAATTACATACATTTACTTGATTAATACTCTTATTTACATTTGAAATGAAATTTTAATAAACAACACTCTCCTTGTGGGATTGACTCTTATTTCACCCTATACTAAATTTGTTAATTATCTAATGGTAGAAATAAGATATTAATTTGTATATGCCTGATGATACATACCACTAATTTAATTTTAGTTGGTTTGTTGACCGAATCAAGTTCAACTAAATTTAAATGGGATCCTATCCCACTAGAGATATTAGAGTAATCTTTTTAGAATAATAGTAAGGGCTATTACATTGAATAAAATAGTGGGAGTTACTAAATAAATTATTAGTCCTAATCTTATTTATTTGTTATGACATTTAGCCAATTACTTACTTTTATTATACTTATTTTTTTCAGAGTATAAATTATCTTTGTTTACTATAACTAATACGAAGTTTTAATTAATCAAATTTCTTAGTCATAGGTTAGGTTTGAAAAGAGTTCTCAAATTTTGAAAGAAAATTTATATGTCTATTATGCAACATTATTATATCCAAGTTCGGGATTTCGGTGACAAAGTTTTAGAGATATGTCAATATTATTAAAATAGTAATGTACTATAGAACATTAGAGCTATTATGCATGCGAAGGGAGCTAAGGTCTCATTTAAGATCCACGTATGTATTTAGGCAATTTCTCTTTATTATAATGACAGTTGAGATAAGACTTAGAAGATTTAAGCAAGTGTTCACTATAAACAATCTTATACATTTCTCATACAAAATAATATTCAGTAGGGGCATAATGTAAAATCCTTGAAATAATTAATATGCAATTGAAATTATGATAATATCATAATTATAAGATTCAACTTGTATTTATGTAGTATTCCTAAATTATTCCTAGTTGTACTTTCATCTAGATGGGATATTAATGGAATAGTAAAATTAGTACATTTTATGTTTCTTTCTTATGAAGAAAGTAATTGATATCATAAATTAAAATATGGAGATACTTAAACAAATGTGTGGATGATTGTTATAGAACAAATTCATTGAACTGGCTTAAATTATGAGAATCTTAAATAAAATATTACTTATTTGTCTGTGAATTTCCTTATCATAATAGTTGTATACTTTATTTTAAGGTTATAAAAGTATCTCATATGAAAATTATCATACATCAATGCTTCACAAGGTGCTTATTATAGTAATTACTCAAGAAAAAAATTAATTTTATCTAGATTGACTTTTATAAGAAATTTGATTCTTTAAATTAGAATTTCATACTAGATATCTTAGTAGTCTTCGATTTTCCACAAAAAAAATCATTAGTTAGATCAAGTAATGCATTACAGTAATCTCCTATAGCATTTTAATAAATGGTGAGCCCACTAAACTAATCAAGGATGCTAAGAGATTATGACGTGGAGACCTATTTTGTTGATTACTTGCTTCTTCTCTCAAGGGTAGACTTTAGTTCAATTAATGCTCTTAAATATTTAAAGAGCTCTCAAGTATACCTATAAACAATGCTAAAATCTTATTGTTTGTGTCAATTGGAGCGAATCATCTAGCCAAATATCTCTCAAATCTTATAGGAATCAAGGTTGTGAATCCTCCATTTAAATATTTAGGCATAACTATTTCTTCTAAGAAACCAATTTATAGAGAATTTATTCCCTTGATTGAAAGAATTCAAAGAAGAATTGACAATTGGTTCAAAAAAAGTTTGTTGCTTACAGATAGTAAAGCATGTGTATTGTTCCTCTCAAATGATATTTCCTAGGAGCCTAATCAAAATGTTATAACAGATGATGAGGAACTTGTTTTAGCCAAGTGATTTCACAAGAAAATCAATGGTAGAAGTGAAATGGAGTGATATTTGCTTACCAAAAGAGGTGTTGAGAAATATGCTGTAATGATGTATTTTTTTGATGTATGTGCTGTCATTTTTATTTGATATTTTGTAATCCTCCATTAGTTAGAAGTTGTTGTAAATTCGTGGAGGAGCTTAAAATATGTAAGTTTGGTGAACAAACTTCCTTAAATCATGGAAGTTTGGTTGACAAACTTTTTAACTAAAATGATGTATAAATATGTTAGTAGTTTACAGAAATGAAGTTTTTCGAAGAATAGAAAACTTTGTTCTTTGTTAAAAATACATTCAATGCTCTCTTCTTCCAGCTCTACCAACAAATGGTATCAGAGCACTTGATCTTAAAGGGCTATGTGAGTGTTTGAGAGAAAACCAGCAAGAAAAAAAAACCACCATATAATCCATATTTTTTCTTCTACATTTTTCATGGCTTCCAGCAGTATTTCTTTTTCACCTCCTTGTTTTAATGGTGAAAATTATCACTTCTGGGCTGTAAAAATGAAGGCTTACCTTCAAGGTCTTGGCTTGTGGGAATATGTAGAAGAAGAAAAAATAGTCCCTCCTTTGAGACAAAATCCAACACTACAGCAAATTAAACAACATGAAGAAGAAGTTGTCAAAGCTCCAAAAACTCTGTCCTATATACATGTTGCAGTATCCGATTCTATCTTCACCAAGATTATAGCTTGCAAAACAGCACATGAAGCTTGGGTGAAGTTGAAGACTGAATTCCAAGGATCTGACAAGACAAGACAGATGCAGATATATAATCTAAGGAAGGAGTTTTAGCTGTTGAGGATGACAAACTCAGAGAAGATAAATGGGTATGTTGATAGAATTATGAATGTGGTAAACCAGATCAGGTTGTTGGGAGAGGAGTTGGAAGAAAAGAGAGTTGTGGAGAAAATTATGGTGACTCTTCCAGAAAAGTTTGAAGCAAAAATTTCCTCTCTTGAAGATTCATGGGATATGTCACAAATCAAGCTAACAGAGCTAACAAATGCTTTGTATGCTTTTGAACAAAGGAAAGCATTTAGAGAAGCATAAGATTAGAAGGAAGAAAGAGCACTTGCAACTGCTCAAGGATATGGATCTCAGAGATTTACAGCAGGTCAAAAATCAACATATGCACAAAGATCAAAGCCTCAAAAAGAAGGATTGAAAGGCCAAACAAATGATAAAGGAGGGAGGAATAAAAATTTCACCAAAAGGAAAGGAAAGAGGTTTAACTATCCTCCTTATCCTTATTGTAAGAAAGATAATCACGGTGAAAACTTCTACTGGTGGAGACCTAGTGCACAGTGTAAGATTTGTAATCAGTTTGGTCATACTGATAGAGTTTGTAAAACAAATACTAGACAACAACCCCAAGCTCAGCCTGCTTAAGTCACTGAAGACACTGATGAACCAGAGGCAAAGCTGCTTGCCGCAACTGAAGTTGAAGAATGTGTAGTTTCAATAGCGGCTAAAGAAGTATGGTTGGTCGATAGTGGCTGTACACATCATATGTCCTCACACCTGAGTAATTTCAAAGATTTGGATAAAAGTTACGCGTCAAAAGTCAGACTTGGCGATGGAAGACTTGTGGATGTTCAAGGCAAAAGAGATGTATTAGTCCAAACTATCTCAGGTATCAAAACAATCACTGATGTGTTATATGTTCCTGAGCTAGATCAGTGTTTGCTTTCAGTTGGTCAGCTGTTAGACAATAATTATGTTCTAGTGTTCAAAGATAAAACTTGTGAGATTAGTGATCCTACTGATTTGAAGATGTTTTTAGTAAAAATGAACAAAAGAAGCTTTCCAGTAGATTGGGAAAGTATAAAAATTGAATCTTGTCTTAGTCACAAGGAAGAGGCTTGTCTTTGGCATAAAAGATTGGGTCATGCCAATCTTAATTCTTTAAAACTACTTCAAGAAATGATCTTGTAGTCGGACTACCGCCAATAGCTGAGAACACGGACGTGTGTGAAGTCTGTCAATTTAGAAAACTTAGTCAGACTCCATTTCCAACTGACCAAGCATGGAGAGCCTCTGCAAAACTTGAGCTCATCCACACTGATGTGTGTGGTCCGATAAGTATTCCTTTTCACAGCAATAACAGGTATTTTCTGTTATCCATTGACGATTTTACTAGATATTGCTGGGTGTATTTTTTGAAGTAGAAGTCTAAAGTGTTCAGTTGTTTTAAAAGTTTTAAGGCTCTAGTTGAAACACAATCTAGCTATCTTATCAAAACTCTTAGATCAGATAATGGAACCGAGTATACTTCAACTCAATTCAAGGAATTTTTGTAGCAAAAAGGCATACATCATCAGCTTACAGTCGCTTATACTCCACAGCAAAATGGAGTAAGTGAAAGAAAAAATAGATCAATTTTAAATATGACCAGATGTCTCTTATTTGAAAAGAATTTGCCAAAGACGCTATAGGTTGAAGCCATAAATACTGCAGTATATCTTCAAAACAGGCTGCCAACTAAAGCTATAAGCAACAAGACTCCATATGAAGCGTGGTTCAGAGACAAACCAGCTGTAACTCACTTGAAGATTTTTGGAAGCATGTGCTACACCTTCATTCCAGAAGCAAAGAGAGGTAAACTTGATCATAGAGCAAAAAAGGGGATTCTCATTGGCTATAGTAATGAATCGAAAGGATATAAAATTTTAAATCCTCTTACTTATCAAGTTTATACGAGCAGAAGTATTAAAGTAGATGAAAGTAGTCAATGGGATTGGACAAAAATGGAGTCAACTAAATTACAAAAGGAAGCTTCACTAGAGCTGTTGGAACAACCTGAAGCTCCTCCTATCATCAATGATGAATCTGAAGATGAGGATGATTATGCAGTTAGAGGAACAAGATTCCTTGAAGATATCTATAACATGTGTAATTTTGCATCTTTGGAACCCACTCTAGTTGAGGAAGCCTTGCTTATTCCTGAGTGGAAAGTTGCCATGGAGGAGGAGATCAGAATCATTAATAAAAATGAGACCTGGAGTCTAGTTTCTAGACCTTATAATCATCAGGTGATAAGAACTAAATGGAATTTTAAGCTGAAATTAAACACAGATGGTTCCATCAATAAATACAAGGCAAGACTTGTGGTGAAAGGGTATGCTCAACATCAAGGAGTACATTATTCATAAACTTATGCTCCTGTTGCAAGGTTTGACACAATAAGGTTGATTCTCGCACTTGCAGCAAGTAAGGATTGGCAAGTGTTTTAGCTTGATGTTAAATCAGCCTTTTTAAACAGTTTCTTAGAGGAGCAAGTTTTTATTAAGCAGCTTGAAAGTTTTAATGATGGTAGTAATCGAGTATGTCTATTGAAGAAGGCACTTTATGGCCTAAAACAGGCACCAAGGGGTTGGTATGAAAAAATTTATAGTTATTTGTTGGAATTGGGATTCATTAGAAGTCTTAATGAGGCATCACATTACGTCAAGCTATTGAAAAAGGAGATTCTTGTTGTTTCAATTTATGTAGATGATCTCCTGGTTACTAGCAGCAGTCCGAAACTAGTCGAAGAATTCAGAATCAAGATGCAGAAAGTATTTGAGATGAATGATTTGGGGATTGTATCCTATTTTCTCAGTTTAGAAATCAAACAATCTGAGCAAGGCATCTTTGTGTCTCAACAAAAATACGCTGGTGAAATTCTAAAGAAGTTCAATCTTAGTAACTGTAAACTAGTGAGTACACCTACTGTCCATGGAGAAAAATTGAAGAAAAATGATGGTGCTCAACTTGCAGATGCTTCTCTTTACCGAAGTATGGTTGGTTCTGTGCTTTATCTTTCAATTTCCAGGCCTGATATTATGTTCGCTTCAAGCTTGCTATCAAGATTCATGAATGAACCATCAGAAATTCATTTAGTAGCAACCAAGAGGGTGTTCAGATATGTACGAGGAACTTTAAGTTTTGGCTTACTGTATAAAAAAAACTCTTCAATCAAGCTTCTAGGATTCTCAGATAGTGACTGGGCTGGTTTAGTAGAGGCTATGAGAAGCACCAGTGGCTATTGTTTTTCTTTGGGTTCAGGTATAATATGTTGGGAAACGAAGAAGCAATCTTCAATTGCACAATCAATGACAGAAGCTGAATATGTTGCTATTTGTGCAGCCGTAAACCAAGCAATCTGGTTAAGGAAAACAATCTTCAGCAAGAGAAAGCTACTAAAATTCTTTGTGACAACAAGTCAGTAGTGGCAATGGTGAAGAGCCCTATTTTTCACGGCAAAACAAAACACATCAAGATAAAATATCATGCCATAAGGCAAGTTGGAAAAGACAATGAAGTAATGATTAGACATTGCAATGGAGATGATCAAGCAGTAGATATTTTTACAAAAGCATGACAGAAACCAAGATTTGAATTTCTTAGATCACTCACTCCATCACATGCCTCAAGGAGGAGTGTTGAGAAATCTGCTGTAACGATGTATTTTTTGATGCATGTGCTGTCATTTTTATTTTGATATTTTGTAATCTTCCATTTGTTGGACCCCAAACGTTTCTTAGAAGTTAGAACTGGAAATAAGAAATTTTGGTGATTAGTCATGAGTAAAAAACAAATGAATGAAAATTCTTGAAC
>JANVCQ010000232.1:38249028-38261919 GCA_025531925.1 Erythroxylum plowmanianum
TACCGAATTCCCCACATTTTTCATTTTATTGCATGTTTTCTTTAATTTGTTTTTATTAGTTAGTTTTATTTTTATTTTCATCTTTAAAAATCCAAACCCCCCTTTTCCTAAACACCGATTAATTTCATTTCTTAAACTTTACACACACTCTCTGTGAGATCGACCTAGACTTGCCACTGCTACAGTAGTAGTCTAGTTATTTTAATTTTGATTAGCGTTATGACACGCGATCAGCCACCCACTATGCCACCGCCTGCATCCACTACCGTCACACCACTACATGCTCCACCATCGAACCTGTCGTCACACCACTCCATAAGAGAGATCAAAAAGGCTAATATACTTTAATAGGCTCGTCGGAAAGTGAATAAGGAAAAGCAAGAGTTAAATGAGAGATGAAGAGGAAAAGTTAGAGAGTTTTCCAATATAAGTGTCAGCGCCCTTTCTAAAATAAAATTTAGGATTTTTGTAAATTTTTTTGTATGTTATCTAACTTTTTCTTTTAAGTTGAATGACCAAATAAGCCTTCTATTATTTCAAATCTTACCCACTAAAGGTGCAGTGGGTTAACGAAATATAAAAAGTGCCAACCAAATTTAGAAATTTCTTTTGTATTAAAAGTATTATTATCATCAATCAACTTAATATGACAAATATTAATTTCCAATGTTTAAAAAACCAGACCGGACATTGAACCGATCGAAGGAAAGATTTAAGGTTTAGAGGTGCAACCGGTAGTGAACCGCTATAAAACCGATATATAATAAATAAGAAGTAAAACTTATAAGAATAAGTAAAAATAAAATATTTTATTGAAATAAAAATACACCAATGTCTATTATTATATAATGAATTAATAGTAAATAAATTTAAGTCTAATATAAATATTAAAATAGCAATAAAAATCAAAATCAAAATTGTATTTCTGAAGGAGGTTGTATCTTATCATCACCAAAAGCTCCAAATTCTCTAACACTATTTAAAGATTCATAAACTACGCTTTCATCTAAAATATTTGCATCAACTTCTTCTACTGCATTAAATAAATTACAAATTAGTAACGTATGAAATTATTCTTAATTGTAAACTTGTAATACAATATAATGTTAACGTAAATATGATCAAAATAAGATATGAACTGACCATCAGTAGATGTTGTTAATTCATTCATTGTGATAAATGCATTTTCTTCATAAATCGTTTTGACAAGGCTTTACTATATTTAAATTTTTGTTGTCAAATTTGAATAGTTTGCAAATGTTAGAATTCATTTAAATCTCTCAAAATATTATAAATTAACTTGTAATTTTATGAAATATTAGTTAAATTTGCACCTTTTACCTATAGAAGAAATATTGACTAAGATCTAGAGTTTGGCATTAATACATGTATAACTAACCACGTATGTTTATTTCTTTCATATTTATTTATGAGCAACGAATATTTTATGAAAATATAATTCAGAAAATAATTCGGAGTTTAATATGTTTATGTTTGTAAGTTTCATCAATGTACTTAAAAATGCGTATTGGTGGTGGTGTTAAGAAGAAGTATGTGACTTGAGCATTTCATAGGTGGCAATACGATTTATATAATATTTCTAGCAAAATTATGATATTAATGTAAGAAAATTATATTATGCTTATAGGCACTTATATTGTAATAAATGATGGCATCATTTGGTCTTCAGTATGATTATAGTATAGTTCTCTTCTTCCTCCTCCCTTATTTAGGAAGACAAAGCATCCAAAAAGGAATAAATATTATAAACCAATAATTTTGATGAATTTGGCTTAGTAATTAAGTGAACATATTCTTCGCAACAACTCTATAAATGCGAAAGTTTTGGTAAAAGAAAGGAAGGAGATTTTGCAAGGTTTTAGAAACCGGACTGGACCGTTCAGTCTGACCCAAAAAAAGATTGAACCGGTCGGTTTTATGTAGAGAGATTATTAGGTAAAACCAAACCGGACCACTGATCAATTCAAACTTTTTCCAATCGAACCGAATGGTCCGGTCCAGTTTTTAAAACCTTGTTAATTTCATAAACATTGCAATCACATGTATCAAAATTAAAGTGAACATATGCATTTATTTTTATTATATTTTAAATTATTTAATGATTTAAAATTAAGTAATAATTTATTTATAAATTTAATTTATTACCAATTAATTTTTTTATCTAAGGAATGAGAATATACCTCATTTATTTTAATAACATTTAATAATGAAGTTCTATTAATAACCTTTAATTCTTTTGGTTTTAATTAAATATAAATTATTATCTTTAATTTAATATTGATTTAATAAAAATAAATAAATTGTTATTATTTTAAATTTCTATTATTATAATTTTTAGAGATAAAGATGATATAAATTATAAATTATTAAGTACAATATATTGAAGAACTATTTTGTAATTTTTAAAAATTCAGAGATTATTTTATAAATTTATAAAATTACCCAAAATGGTACTTAATATTGATTGATACTGGTACAATACCGTACCAGAACCCAATTTGATACCAATGTTGGTACAATATCCATAACATTGGTACTGGTAGAGTTTGAGTGAATAAAAAGAGAGTTATCAACTCTAGACAAAACAAAACCAAGGTCCCTAAGTTTCTAACTTAGTGGCCGTTTGGATGGGCTTATATCAGTAGAGCTTTTATCAGTAGAGTTTTTATCAGTAGAGCTTTTTTTAGAAGAGTTTTTCTAAGAAGCTAGTTGACTGTTTGACTATCAATTCAAAAATAGTTTTTTTGAAAGAGCTTCATACAATAGATTGTTTGACAACATAAAAATAAAAACACTTTTATTAATTTTAACTATATTTTATTTTGTAATAAAAATTATTCATGCATATAAATATTATTTAAAGTATATTAAACAATATGCAAAGCACAATATATTAATTATTATATATTTTAGACCATATGAAACATAAATAAAAATTTATCTAATCAAATCTTTTATATAATTATAACATAAGTAAAACTAATATCAAAAATAAATATTAAAATATATAAAAAAGTCAAATAATATTATATAAATCTCAAAATAAACGTCGAACGAGTTTGTAGGTATTGTGAAAATTATGTGTAAAACATAAGGGCAAAAGGGACTAAAAAAATAGGCTCATTAATTGATCTGAAAAATTTACCTGAAAAAGTATTTTTTTTAGAAGCTCCAAATTTGAGCTTCTTAAAAAGTTGTATTTTGGCTGCCAAAAATAATATATATACTAAAAAAGTGCTTTTTCTATTTTACAGCAAAACAATCATTTTCTTAAAAAAACTTCTGCGATAGAAAAAAAAGTGCTTATTTATCCTTCAAAAGCTTAACCAAACAAACACTTAATATATGAAACCAAGCCTTAAAAGCCTATTTGAGCATATAAAGTGCCTTGTGTAACATAGTAAGGATGATGAGGATCAATTAAACCCAAAGATTGTTACATGAAAACAAGTTATTAAAATTTTATATAAAGAAAGGTGTTATTGACATCAAGCTGATGAATAGATCAATCTTAGTCAGAGCAAGAGTAAGAATGATGGGAATAGTAGTGAGTTTGATGACTAGATTAAAAGTATTGGTGTAGTCAAGGCCAGGGACTGATGGTAACCTTTAGCCATAAGATGAGTTTTTTAGCAATCAAGAGAACCATCAGGTTTATGTTCTGATAAGAAAATCCATTTACATCTAACAATATTTGCACTAGGAGGGAGGTCGAAGAAAAGAAACTAAATTTTGTTGTGATGATGAATTGAACTTATCAAGCCTTGCTTAACACTAATGAGAAAATATATTTGTTTGAAGAAAGAATGTGGGTTCATGTTCACAAGATAATTGAGGGTTGGTGTTATAGGTAGTATAATCAGTAAAAGTTTTTGACTTAGGAAGGTAGTCACAATTATGAGTGACCATAGGGTCAGAGAGTGCTGCAGCTAATGGAAGGGATTCGAGAGGGAAAGGGGTAGATGATCATAGAGGTAAAGGAACAAGTGGTAAGGGAAGGTTAAGTTTTTGAGTGATGAGAGGAGTAGCAAGCAGGTTGAATGTTAATGATAAAGAGAGAGATCAAAGATGGGAATTTAACTTCAAGGAATTGAATAAAAACAAGAAATCAGTAGAGGGATCAAGATAATGATATCCTTTATAATTGGGAGCATAACCTAGGAACATATAAGGAATAGAGTTTGTCAAATCTAATTGCACCATGTCAAGGAAAACATGTACAAAAGAGGGTGTACGAAAAAGAAGTTAATAAGGAGATTTATAGTGTAAGGTGGAAGAGGAAAGAAGATTAATAAGATAAACACCAATAAAAAAAGGTTTCAAAGTAAAAACATTTTGGGAATAAAGCTATGAAGGAAAAGTATGGGATTGGTTTCAATAATGTGATGAATTTTACTTTCTCTCGAGGTATAAGGATATGATATACAAAAAGTTAATGCCAAGTATGGTAAGAAAGTGAGCAAACAATCCTTTGATAATTTCAAGTGCCCTATCACATTCAAATATTTTATTTTTTATGGCTTGGGACTTATGTTGATAGGGAAAATCTAGGTGTATCTACTAAAATTATCAACAAAGATTATAAAGCGTCATGAACTAGATAGAAAAAGAGGAAGGTACCCAAATGTCACAATGAATAAGCTCAAGAAGTTTTGTATAAATTATATTAGATAAAGTACACAAATGAGAAAAAATCTTCCCTGGAGATAAGAAGTAAAATCAAGGCCATCACTAAACACTTTGAGAGACTAAAACAAACTCCAGAGAGTTTTACTGTATGGAAGATCGAGATGTTGATGTTAAATATGTGGATAGACTTAGCGAGTATTGAATACAATGTGATTTATAAAATTGACAAGAATCTTCAAAGGATAAAGATTATTATGGATACTTCCTATAAGGAGCAAAATCTTGGTTAAAAGGTCCTTCATAATGTAACCAGAGGGATTAAATTCAATTAAAAAGGAGTTATCTTTAACAAATTTTGTAACATAAAGTATATTGGCAGTAAGTGAGGGATAATAATAATGGCTTATAAGTGTAAAGTTCAATGGTGTACATGTAATGTTAAGGAACTAGTAGAAGAGATAAAAAATGAATTATCATTATCAATGGTCATTGGATCAATACCTTGACATGGTTAAACTGAGTTAACAGAGTGAGAATTAGTTGTAATATTAGAGGAAACAATTGCGTTTAAGAGCCATTTAGCAATGTGACCAAAGGTAGATGTGGATGAGGGTGTGTTTTATTGAATATTTAACGTTGAAAAGACAGTTTGGAGTGAGTTTGAATAATGTGGAGTTGTTAATTTACTATTTTTGGAGGGCATATACCTAAAAAGCATGGAGTAGTGATATGGCTAAGTTCTTTATAAATTTGGGATTTTGAAGATCTTCAGGTAGAAGAAGGTTGAGAAATGGAAGAGAAATATAGGCTATATGGGGGAAATAGTAGGTTGGGTTTAGGGTATTATAATATAGGCTTTCGATACTAGCATGTGGGCTTGGGGTATTAGAAGATGGGTCTGAGTTATGAGACATTGGTTATGGTCATGGGCCAATTGTCCTAAAAACTTGTGTAACCTAACCCGATTTATTTAACAAAAATTCTCAAATTAATCTGTTGAAGGATTAAAGTCTCCCTTATTATGATTTTAGTTTATGTAATGTCCACCATATTTTAGAGCCAAGAATTTATCACCATGAGACATGATAAACATTATTTTAATTGGAAATTGATGAAAAGAAAGTAGGTGTTATTTACGAAGCAGAAGTTCCATACACAATTTCAAGAATGAAGTAGAGTTTCCTTAGTTTTCTATGGTAGTAATAAGCAATTCATAATCAAAAGGCAAACTATTAAGTGTGACAAGGACCAGATCTTCAAAGTAAGTGAATGCTATAGAGGTGAGATAATCAATGATGGAAGAACTACCTTTTCTAGTGGTATGGAGATGACATCTTTGCAGTAATTTTTGTTTCACCATTTGTTGTAGAAAATGACTTTCAAATGGGGTCCAAAAACCTCAAGAGATGTCACAGTGAAGAGCTATTGACACTACAGTAACGGTAAGGGTAGCAATGAGACAACATTGTACAAGTTTATCCTTCTTTTGTCAAGCCAAGAATTTTGATGAAAAAAGAAGAGGAATTGGAGGTAGAATCATTGTTCTTTCGATGATTGAGAGATTGATTCATCAATGTATCTAAACAAGTAATAGGTTAGTAAAATATATTTAACCTAATATATTTATTTTAATTAGTTATTGTTATCAAGAGTAGTATTAATGAGATTGTAATATTGATAATTGGTAGGATATAGTGGTTGTATCTTTTGAAAGCACTGTGTGATGTGATTTGGAACTATATTGGTGAACAAGTATAGGTGGAAATTTTAAAAAGGGTTGAGGAAAAAGCACGTGAAAGATAAACCATAATGAGCTATAATACCATAAAAAATAATAAAATATGTGTAGGGTGTCTTTGAAATTTTCTCTATAGAATTATACAAGGGTTTGCAACCCTTTTTATACAAGAAGATAGATGATAAACTAATCCCCAAAAGTGAGAAATTAAGCTTATCAGATCTAAGTAGATTACAACAAACTAATAAGGCCAAATCGATTATGATAAGAATAAATCCTTAATGTAAATCTCTGCTAAGCAACAAGTGGTAAGGGAAGGTTAAGGTTTATAGTTATGGGAGAAGTGAGTAATAAGTTGAATGTTAGTGGTAAAGAGAGAGACTGAGGACAAGAGGAAGAAAGAGAGGAGGGCCTAAGATATGGTAATTGGGTTTTATGGAATCGAACATATCGAGAAATATAGATTTTTATCAATAGAAAGAATAAGATAGTGATATCATTTATAATTGGGAGCATAACTTAGGAGCACAAGTAATAGATTATGATGTGAGCTTATCCAATCAAGTTACACCAAGAAAAGGAAAACATGTACAACAAAAAACACATAAGTAATCAAGGTTTGAGGATGCATGCAAAAGAAGTTTAGAAGGATATTTATAGTATAATGTGGAGGAGGGAACAAGATTAGTAAGATAAACAACAATAGAAAAGGCTTCAAACTAGAAATATTTAGGAAGAAAGCCATAAAGGATAAGTGTGGACCGGTTTTAGTGATATGATGAATTTTACATTGGAAACACTATTTTGCTAGGGGTATAAGGACATGATAGACGAAAAGTAATGTCATGTGTGTTAAAGTGAGTAAAGAATTCGTCATTGAGTACATTTTTATTTTGGTAGAAAAGAGGTTTTCAACAGCGGACTTAAAAATTTATAAGCTTAATTTTCCCATTTTTAAGGATTGATTTAGCATGTGTCTTCTGTTTATATAAGATTACAAAAACTCACGCAATTAGATAAAGCAAACCCTCGTGTAATTAGATAGAGAATGCCAAAAACTGTGTGCACCTATGCTGTTGTTTCTTTACAACATCGAATAAAAAGCAACGGAAAATAACTTTGGAATCAGAACCGAAAGGAACAGTAGGAGATCAAGTACTCGTAGAATGTTTCTTGAAGTTTACAATGTACCTGACAAACTCCTCTATATAGTCATCGTGTCGATCCTGATTACCGAAAACTGCTCTCATTTCAGCTGCCTGACGTCGCAGTTCTTGGCCCTCTTTTTCAACCATCACCACCCTCATGGACTTGGCAATTGCATCCCGGTGGCATGACCCATCTTTGCTTCTGGGGACCTCCAACCCAATTCCTTTTTCAACTAGTACCTTAGCATTCAGACCTTGGTCCGATATCATTGGCATCAAGATTTGAGGGTGTCCCAAACTCAGTGACTCTACAATAGAACCCCAACCAGAGTGAAACAGGCAACCTCCAATGACAGGATGTGCTAGTATTTGCGTTTGTGGTGCCCAACCAAGGTAAACAATTCCACGATCTGATGTGCGAGCCAAGAACTCTGTAGGCAATAACTCTGAGATATCTAGTTCTCGTGGCTTTCGAAGAACCCAAATAAAAGACAGATTGGAAAGCTCGATCCCGTGTGCCAATTCATGGACTTGTTCCAATGGCATTTTGTACTCACTCCCAAATCCCACAAAAACCACAGACTTTGGTGCTTGCTTGTCCAACCATTGACGAGCAGCATACCAATCTGAACCTATCTCAACATGTTCATCTTTGTTATCTGGAAGAACTGGTGGAAGCAGGCCAACGGGCAGGACTGGTTTGTGGTACAGCAGTTCCAGAAGATTTATGTAATGTCCCTCGTACTCTCTGCAGCTACGAACAGCAACGAAGTCACAACCGTCAATAGTTGTAGCAATCCGCTGAGCAGTTGTCAAACCGGACTTGTCAGGTACACTGTAATTCCTGAAAATTATTGGTGCTTCGTCAGGTCTAAAGGCAAGAGAAGATTGAAAAGGAAACCATTCTGGTTTCACTGTAAAGTCCTCGGGCCTCGTTCGCCATTTTGGGACCTTCAATTCTTCTGAGGGACCTATAAACGCCAGTGTAGAAGCAGGAAATGGGCTAAAGAATGCAGAAGGAACACCAAATTTGGAGCAAGTTTCAGGTATCCAGCAATGAATGAGATCAAAGAGTACCATATCCGGTAAATCTTCGACCATAACTCTTTCCATCTCGGCCTGTAAACTATCACTTGCCTTCTTCAAGAATTGGATTTGGTCAACTTGAAGGTCAACGGTAGCCTCACAGTTCTCGGGCAAGCCATCAACGGACGGCAGAATCATTTCCATCAATTTCAAGTTGGTTGTCAAATGCGCAGGAACAGTAGGCAATCTTCGGAGATTTCTTGGGGTGGAAATGAAGGAAACTTTGATACCCTTTGCAGCTAACTTTATGGAGAGTTCAAGGGATGGTATCATGTGTCCAAACGCTAGCCATGGGAACACCATTAAATGATACTGTTTGGAGGCCATAGCTTACTGAAACAAAGCTTAAGGGGGCGTGATTCGCAGTTCTTGTATAGGGAAATTCAGTGAAGAAGAGCCAGTGACTAAGCCCGTCGTTATGTTCAGAAGCTCTGGTAATAAAGCACTAGTAGACAAGTGAATAATTAATTTCGATGTTAAACAAAAAAAAGCTAGAAGACAACTGTCGTGTGGAAAATTTTGTGACAAGTAAACATTCACTTATTCTAAGGTATTATCTAGTTGTACTTAACAATTCAATTTTGTTTATGACTTAGTCACCTAATTATTATATTGAAACAAAATAAGTGACTTAGTACATTTTTTAAACTCTGGTCTGCTCATCTTGTGTAAAATAATTTCTAAGTTGTTCTTCAGATGAGATAAGCCAAATGGATGGTACATCTATTGCGGTTAGAAAAAGGAAAAAAAAAAGTCCAATTAGCAGCACAGCATCATCACGCCTTTAAAAATAATTATTCTCATACAAATAAGACCATTAACCCCTAATTTATGTGTTCAAGAATCTGAAAGGTTATATTATGTTTTGTTTTATAAATATTTTCTTTTTACATTATTCATTTAAAAGTTAAAGTCAACTCTTTTATGATGAGGAAGTTATTCTTTTGGTTTGAAAACCCTAACCTAAATTAGTTCTTTATGTCTCCACATTGTAAACCTTAACATTAAAAAAAGGTCAAAAGGCCTAATTAGCCCCTAACATTTTCACAGATGTATAAAATAGACCCCAACATTTCAGAGTATTCAAAATGAATCTTAAAGTTTATCGACTGTTCAAATTAGACCTCAAGGTTTTGAAACATTTAGATTGAACCTTAAGCATTGACATCGTAAAGGCTCTATCAATCATTTGCTGACGTGGCTCGTTAAATGTTGATGGGAATTTTTTTAATTTTCGTGGATGTGGGATCCATCATTGCTGACGTGAGCATCGAGGTGGGTCCCACATCAACTCCAAAAACCCCGTGTCTCCCTCCTCCCTCAGATGCAGCATTTTTGGAGGGATACGAGACGCTACATTTTTGGAGAAGCCCCTCCTCCATCATATGCACTGTTTTCCTCTTTCCTAATCCCTAATATGCCATCCACAGACATTACCACACAGTATGCTCTTCTTCCCTAATCCCTAGTCCCTAATTCTTAATCCCTAATCTCCCATCGACATTCCCTAATAGATGCAGCATTTTTTCTTCCCTAATCCCTAATCTCCCATCTTCTTCCCATATAGCCCCTCATCTTGCATTTCTTCCCTCTTATTCCCTGCATCTTCTTCCTCAAACAACATCTTTTTACGGTATGTCATTGTTGTCTACCTTTTATGTTTTCTTTAGTCCCCTAAATCTACTTGTTTATGTCCATTGTTGTTCTACCTCAGATTATGCTTGTCCAAAAACGTAGTAGCATCACCACATTCCTCAACAGCCTAGCCTAGCCACCAATGAAGAAAACCACACCATGTCGTAAAAATGCTCACTTACAGCAGTATCCAACATCAATAGCAAATGCCAAACCATCCCAAACCCACAACACTATATAATAAACACCCAAGCCATAGTAACTCCATACCCTGCCAAGTCTCTTGCCAAACTAACTCCATCAATGCATCACCACTCCACAGCACCATTAGCCAGCACCACCTTTGAACATCACACATAATCCCACTTGTTTTTTTATTTGTTTTTATTAAATACTTTTTTCCTTTCAGTTCAATTTTAATTATTATTAGGTTGTTTTAAATATTTTTTGAAATTGTTTTTTGTTTATCCTGTTAGTATAATGGGGTGTTCTAAAGCTAATATTAAGACCTTGGCAAAAGAAAAATCACCAATGCATGCTACTTCAGACCATCAATCTACTACAGGACATGAAACCAATACCAATTGAAAGCATGCTCAAATAGCCAAAGGATGTGATAGATTAAGAAACAAAAGAGACAATTCATCTATGTGTCACCTGATACATCAATATCCATCGAAACCATAGTTCACATCTTTTCCGATGCTCACACCTCAGGGGAGTCCTCTATTTTGTGCTTTATTTCTCTAATTAGTTTTGTTGATATGTGAGTGTCTTATGTATACATTAGAGACAATGTATGATTTAAGTGAGGAGGAGCGAGTGTTTATATTATGATGAATGTTTTGATTTTTTATTAGACTCATGATACTATGATTGTTGTTTATTAATAATCCTTAAGTTAGGATACATTTTGCGATTTAAGATCTAATGAAAGAGAGAGACAAGTAAATTATTTCAAATATCTCATTGGTTATGTTAAAAGAAAGTGTGTAAGACTTGATGCACTTTTTGACACCTACGTGAGCTTTGAGCCTAAGAGCATTCATATGCTCATACATATCTCTTTGTTATGTATTATCAAACATAGCTTGTTCATGATAGAACTTGCTTTTACATACGTGTTAAGACCACATTTTTTATGAATTTGCGTATAAAGATGATGAGGGCATTTAGGATAAACATTTTTAACCTAAACAAGCTTACCTTACTTTTTATCCCTAAAAAACAATTTGAGCCATACCCTTTTCTTGCATAATAACCTTGTTACAAGCCAAATTTACCTTAATGATTTTGAACCATTAAGTTGAAGGAATTCTACTTAGCTTATTTACATACGATTTTGGCTATTTCCACAAAAAGTATATTAGATTATTCAAGTTGCTTTGTTTTGATTTTTTTATAGAATGGGGGGGAAGTATATTAAAAAAAGAACAAAACAAAATCTCCTATTTGATATTTTTGTTATTGATATCTTTAATGATTTTGAACCATTAAATTGAAGGAATTCTACTAAGCTTATTTACATAAGATTTTGGCTATTTCCATTAGATGATTCAAGTTGCATTGTTTTGACTTTTTTTATAGAATAGGGGAGAAGTATAGAAAAAAAGAACAAAACAAAATCTCCTCTTTGATATTTTTGTTTAAAAAAAGAAAGCAGAAAAAAGTTATTGAAAGAGATGCTATTTGAATCAAGTGAATTTTGGATTAATCTAAGTTGAAACTTACGCGGATAAGTTTGTATGATTTCCTTCAATTTAGTTAGCCAAAAAGCTTCTTTTTGCCATACCTTACCTAAGCCACATTACAACCCTTATTAAGTCCGTTTGATTTATGTATTATGTTCATTTTTGTTGGAGATATGATTATTGCGTAAGATTATGGACATAAATTGTTATGTTTTAATTTGAGAGCTTAATGAACCCTAAACACTTTAAATGTATAGAGTGAAATCCATGAGAGGGTGTCAAGTCTTGTTTCATTTGATTTTGTTGAAATTGATAAGATGTTATGTCTTAACAATGTGTCTTATGAATGCTTATTCTCTCAATTGTTATTTATCTTAAACCCTCAATATGAATTAGCTTTTGGATATTTTTGGATAACATGAAAAGAGACCAGAGTTTGTTATAGGGATAATTGATGTATTAAATTGATCTATATTTAAGGACAAGCAAGAGCCTAGTGTGGGGGAATTTGATAATATGTTTTCTTGAGATATTATTTAATATTATCTTCTTTATTTTGGATTTATTTGGTGCTTAACTATGAAAATTAATATTTGTTTTATTTTAGGAGGTGAAAAGTGGAGATTGCATCAAATTGGGACATAATTGGTGATAATAAAATATTTTGGATAAAATGAAAGATTAGTTTAGTGGATAAGAGGAGATAAAACGAGATACCATATTTACTTGTTGAGTTGAAGATTAAGTGGGAAAACATTATAAAAGGGACGTTCCTCACCTCTCCAAAGAGGAATCGTTCTCTTCTTACTTTTGTTAGCCCTGAATTTTTTTTTTAAAAAAAAATAAGTATGATTAGATTAATTGAGTAAGTTGTGTTAGCATTAATTGAGTTGATATTAATTAGTATGTGATAGCATTAAAGAGTTAGGTGGTGAGTTAATGA
>JANVCQ010000232.1:38262019-38293882 GCA_025531925.1 Erythroxylum plowmanianum
GAAATAAAAATAAAAATAAAAATAATTAAAGTAAATGAATAAATAAATAAATAAATAAATAAATAAATAAAAAATTTTTTCAGGGCCCAACAGTTGATATCTCCCAATCTAGACAGTGCATCTTGTTGGAACCTTTTCACATCCAACTGAAACTGAATGGTGTTATCAGTGACAGCATTAACTAATTCTTCCAAGGATGTACCTGAGTTCTGCTAGCTCTCCCAATTTTGGAAACTAAACCAAAATTACCTTTCATCCTACTAGAATTGTAAAATATCTTATTGGGTCTGCTATATATTCAGTTGAATTTGAAGATTGTTAGCAATCATAATATTAAGCATATCTTCCAGAGATGTACCTGAGTTTTGTTGACTCTCCACAACTTGGATGCTTTGCCTTCCATCATGCTAGAATTGTAGAATATTATACTGAATTTATTCCATATCCTTTTGAATTTGCAACATATCCTATTGAAGTTGAATACTGTTAGCATTATAAGTCTTGATAAGGAAGTCCAGAGATGTACCTGAGTCGTGATAAGAAGATTCTAGTCTACACGGGAATTGTTGTGTATCCTACATACTATTATGAAAGTAATTATACTAATTATCCCATCTATAATTAAAATTTGTGTGATCACTCCAAACATAATTTTAAGGTTGGGAATATGAGTTATTAAAGAAATTACTTCCATCCATAAATAAACTAGACCTATTAATATAACAGTGGTGAGTTTAGGTTGATCGCATAGAGAGAGTGTATAAAGTTATTGAAATAAAATTAATCAATGTTTAGTTTATTGGGGGGGTTTGGTTTGGTTTTGAAATAAGAAAATAAAATGAAACTAAACTAATAAAAAAAATTAAAGAAAACATTTGAAAATGATGAAAGTGATGAATTCGTTGGGAGTCCAGTTCTTTGGTTTAATCTCAGCCTACACCCAATTGAACATATTTCACTGATTTGTTGTTCTCAAACCTCTCCTAGTAACTATTTGTCATAGATTAATAACAAGCTTTGTTAATCCTAATTTTTCCTTAGGTCATGTTTAATTAAGAGACACTCGTTAATTAAACCTAGCCATCGAATAACCTAGGACATAATCTCTAGATTTAATTGGATAGCTGCATTACGAATTAGGAAAACAGACCAATATAAGCAACAACCACATACGCTCAGGTCATTTAACCTAATTTATGTTATCCCTGATGATTACAAACCATTAGTCGCTACAGTGAATTTCAAATATAACAATTATAGATTATATTGAAATTCTAGCAATAGGTTATGATAAGTGTAAATTGCATCGTGTTTTAGGGCATAGTTTGATATATGTTAGTTATTAATTCAGTCATTTAGTATGTGTTTAGGTTAGAATTGTGTTAGTTTGTTAATTATTTATGTTTTTACGTGTTTTAGTCTTTGAGCTTAAATATTATGTTTTTAAGGTAAATTGATGTGTTTATTAGTGTTTCAGGATCAACATCAAAGAACGGAGAAGTTTTGGAGACATTCAGGCCGAAATAACAACCCATGATTATGACATGTTAGGCCACGATTGTGATAGAAGCACCTGAGTTAGCCAACAATCGTGGCCTACATGCCACGATCATGACAGTAGCGTAAAGAATGGACATGCCATGATCGTGACAGAAAGCTTAAATGCAGTCGTGGCCTACATCGGGTAGATGCGCAGATACTCAAAAACGTCAAGTTTTGAGAGATTTTTTGAACCTTTCGAACCCCTAAAAACCTTAGAGCTGCTCAAAACATAAAATATATTTAAAGAACAAGAAAAAGAGGAGAGGGGAGTTTTTGCATCAACCACCTTGAGAAACTCTAGAGAGAATTCATCAAGAGATTAAGGAAGAGAAGAAGGAAGAGAGAAAAATTGAAGAAGCTAACTCGATGTACTTCCCATATTAAGAGGTTTCCCGACATCGCTACCTCCTATCCTCCATTTTGATTGTATTTTATGTTTAATTTCAGTTTTATCATTGTATAGAACTATAGTGAATAGTTGATGATATAATCTTAAATGTCGAGGATGTTCTAAGCTCACCTTCAGAGTTTTATTCTTGAATTAATGAAATATGATTGTTTTTGTATTTATTGGATTTGTTGTGCTTTAATTATGCGATTACAAAATTCGATAATAAACTAAGAGGGTGAATTGAATGAAAAACAATTATATTGGGCTAACAAGAGTTAGGTGATTTAATAGAAATTAGAATTGAATAAAATCAGTAAATTGTATGAAGAGAGATCTTGCATAGGTTTTCGATAGTTTATTAGAGAACTTCAAAACTAATTAGAGTTTTAGATAGGTTACAAATTGAGAGATTTCTACCTCCACAATCTAATTAGGGATTATGATTTATGATTAATGGTTATAATTCGAGAGAGAGTAATCAACCTTAGGATCGTTCTAAAACCAACAATTTAGTAATCAATAATCAGTTAGGTTAGTATTAAGGATAGGTAAAATTCTCTTTCTCTCAATTGGTAATTTCTTTAGATTGATTCTTGGGTTTGTTGCAATTGCTTAGTAATTAGTATTTCGTTATTAATTCTTAATTTAATTTGATTGAATTGAATTGAATTTTTATTTTAGTTAGTTGCATCTTGAATTTTTTGCATTTGTTTGTGGACTTAGATTTTAGGATTAAATTATCCCTCCTCGTGGTATCGACACTTTATGTACTACATTAATGAACTATGTGCTTGCAAATTATCGAGGGTTATTTATTAAAACTTATTATATAATCAACACTCGATCAAGTTTTTGGTGTCGTTATCGATGAGGTAATTAGTTTAGTTCGTTAGATTAAGGCGTTTTAGTTAGTTTTTAGTTTAGTTCTTTCTTTCTATTTCTGAATTCGTGCTTTTGCATGAACATAAGAGTCACAAGCAGTTTGAGTCGTGTAGCTAAACATTAGAGCTAGATATCACTTGATTAGAACGATCAATTAGGAAAGCTTAGCGTGAAGAAGAAGAAGAAATTTCAAAAGCAACAGTGGTTGAGGAATTTCAGCAAGATTTGGATCACGAAGCTAACTAAGGATGTCAACAAAGAACCTTTATAGATTTCATGAGATCAAGGATCAATGCGGCTAACCAAAGAGTAGTTAGGCCACTCGTACAAGCAGTCTCTTTTGAAATCAAACCAGCCCTCTTGAATATGCTTCAACAGAATGTACAATTTTATATACTAACGAATGAAGATCCCAATGCACATAGTAAATTTCCTTGAAATTTGCGATACCTTTTGGTACCATCAAATGGTGGAGCATGCGGTAAGAATTAGGCTTTTCCCTTTTACCCTACGAGATAGAGCAAAGGCCTAATACCACTCGCTCAACCCACCCAATGTCACCACTTGGGATCAACTAGTTCGTACATTTTTAGACAAGTATTTTCCCCTTTCCAAGACCACAAAGATTATTTAGGAGAGTACTAACTTCCAGTAAAGTGAGGGGGAATCGATTTATGAAGCATGAGAAAGATACAAGGATTTACGACAAAAATGTCCACACCATAAATTACCTAAGGAGTTATTGTTGCAAACATTCTATAATGGAGTAACCCCACATACGAGACGCACGATTGATGCAGCTTCAGAAGGATCACTGATGAGAAAGACGATAGATGAAGCAGAAGAGTTGATAGAGGAGATGGCGAGTAATAGCTGCCTATAGACGAACGAGCGATGTAGACAACCCACTACCTTTTGAGAACAAAAAGGAATCATAGCTATTGATCAAATGATAGAGATGCAGGCAAAAATTGACAACTTAACTCGACAACTCAACAACATGAAGGCTTCGTTCTCAGCTTCGGCAAAAGTGTGAACTCTATAGACAAATTGACTATGATACAGTGGATTGTTTTTTGATGAATAGCGGATTGTTTCTTGATGAAGGATAACGATCCGAAGCAAGTTAAATACATGGGAGCTCAATATGGACGAGGAGGGGGAAACAATCTCTACTCCAACACATACAACCCTAGGTGGAAGAATTACCCTAACTTCTCGTAGATGAACAATGCTGGAGGACAATTCAGACCTCAAGGACAACTAAGATTTAAATAAGATAAACCGAGCTCAATGGAGTCCAAATTGGATAGGATTTTAGATAAATTGGAGGCATGGAGGATGCACATCAGAGGCTTAAAAGCAAGTTCGAGCAAGTCACTAAGAACCACACCTCGTTAATACACAATCTGGAGGTCCAAGTAGGTCAACTAGTAGAGGCAATTTTAATTCGAAATATAGGATTCTAAGGAATACTGAGTCTAACCCAAAGGAATGGACCATGGCCATTACTCAGATCTAGGGAAAAAAATTCAAACATACGAAAGAAGATGGAGACAATGGAGAAAGATAAGCAATTATGGAATTCCTTCCAAGTGAGCTCGTAATTAAGCCAATCGAGGAACCTCGACCTAAATTTTCATAGCCTATTCTAGCTCAGCGGAAGTTAATTTCAAGTAAGGAAACAAGGAAATCTAAGGAGGTTGAATTAAACAAGGTTGATGACATAACAGAACAACTACAAACGAAGCTCACACTAAAGGAATCAATCAAGAAGAAGTTTAAAGAGCGTATAGTGAAAGAAAACCCTAATATAACACAGGAGAAAGTGGATCTAGAGGATTTTTACATTCCTTGTAGTATTGATGGATTTAAAATAAACAAGGCATTCATAAATTTAGGAGCGAGTATTAATATGATGCCTTATACTTTCGGCCAGAAATTAGGGTTAGAAGAGTTATAATCCACTATGATGCTAGTGAAGATGGTGGACATAACAGATCATTGGCCAAAAGGTATTATTAAGGATGGGCAAGTAAATATCGATATATTTACCTTCCCCACAGACTTCTATGCATTGGATATTAGAGAAAATGTGGAAACCCCTATGGCCCTTGGACCACCATTCTTGGCTATTGCTCACTCAATAATTGACATTGATAAGGGTGAACTAACTTTGAGGGTCGAAGAGCACTAAGTAACCTTCATTGTGTTGAAGAAAGATAATAGTTCTCCCTTACTTCTAATTAACACAAAAGAAACTGAACCTCTAGGACAGTAAGAAGACAATGAGGATCCTAGGAATGCATTTAGAAAGAACCAATTGAGGAAGAGAAGGCAGAAGAAGGTGAAGCAGAAGGTAGGTGGAACCCAGGGCATGGTAGCTCATGTGTAAATTGTAAGATCGATGATTGCGCTACCATTGCACGATTTATTTGAAACACCTTGAGCACAAGAAGATCATTGAGCTATTGACGTTAAAAGAACCATTGTATGGGAGCAACTCATGGCTTATTAATTTCATGTTATTTCTTTGATTTTAGATAGTTTGAATTCTATAGTTAAGTTACTTGTTTCAAGATAAGGTCAGGAAGGCATAGGACTTCGACATGAGTTATATGATTGAGGAAGTAAGCAAAAAGAGAGGTGAAAGAGCTATAAAAGAGATAGGAAGTGATATCGGGAATATGGAGAGGACAAAAGAAGAGAAAATCAAAAATTGGTGGAAATAATGAAAGCCACGATCGTGGCCTATAGCAGGTTAAACTTGTCCCACACAATTTTCAATTTAAATCTGTACTATTTTACCCTTCATTCACCTATATATTCCTTCCTTACTTCATTTTTTTCACTTACTTTCATTTTAACTTTATCTCTTTAAGATTAGAACCTCTAAGCACTCTCTTTTCTCTCTAACCAACTTCTAAATTCTCATTTTATTCTAACCTTCACCTACTTGCAATCCAGTATGTCACACGTCAAGTAGTCAGCAAAGCGTAACCAATCATCGGGATGAAATCAAGTCTCGGGATGAGGATGAAGGAACAGAGTGGCAGACTTCAAAGTACCCTTCCTAATCTGCACAGAAGAGGAAGGTATTCATTTCCAAGCCCTTAATGTTAAACAAATAGTAGTCCTAAAATATTTTGATTTTGATACGCTTGATAGGATAGAATTACGAGATAGGGTAGAGAATCTAGCCGAAAGAATTCAATAGGTGAAGTTTATACACTTTCAATATGCTGTCTCCCAGGAGCTCACACTCAAATTCTTCACTTCCTTTTATACGAACCTAGGAACCCTAAGGAAATGTGGTTTAGGTCACTGGGATGAGCTTATGATCTAAACATTGAAACTATGTGTGACAATTGTGGATTTCCCAAATATTCCATTATCGATTAGCACGTTGATTTTTGTATGTCTCGCTATTGTAATGAGCTCACTGAGTTAAAGCGATTCAAAGCTAAAAATGCCCGCAACTACATCATAAGAACCCATGAGCACTTGTTATTGCATAAATTCATGTATCAAATGGTTTTTAACAAATTAGAAACTAGCAAGTGCTCAACAATGGAACTTTTTTCTATTATGGTGCATGGATAACAACATCCTAGTGTGCAACTCCACATATGTGCTGAATGATATTGTACAACTCTATGTAAGAGGAGAAATAATTTGAGTATAGGGTACTTAGTTTCGTCATTGCTGAGTATTATGGCGTAGATGGTAGTGGCCTAATTGTCTACCTCCCTAATTTCCTAAATCACTATCATTTGTGGCGTGCTGAAATCTTTAAGTCCTATAACATAGAACTTCAAGACATCAGCCAAAAGACTCATGTGAAGATCATGGCTAGTCAGTCGAGTTCAAGCACAGCGCCGCCTCAGTAGACAGAAGAGATGTAGCATCCCACTCTCATATGACACATATTCGATATTCTGAAGGATATCCAAGTATATACCCCATAAGGGTGGCATGTTAGAGCATTCAAGTCACTAACTTAATCATGGCATCATCATTAAAACATAAATATCACAATTTTTCAAAACCTAATTCCTCATTTTCATTTCCTAAAACCGAATATACAATGTAACATTACATACTTTGTTCTTATATACAATATCGAAGAGCTATCAGAGTCTACAACTCTATTATAAACTATGCTACATGCTAATGAATGAGGAACTATACAAAATTTTATCAAAATTCTTTAGTCTCAGCTGACCTATCTTTGAGTCATTTCTTTTATCCAAAAGTTGTACTAGATCCCTTCTTAGCTTTATGAGAAGTTAAGCCCACTCTCTTATACCTACAAGGTCAACGTTGTAATTTTGATGAGTTTTGTGAACTTAGTGAGCTTAACCATCTCGATGGCTCACTCATAACTCATAACACATACAATTCATGTTTCAAGTTCATAACTAATTCATGTCATCATATTATGGACATCTTTCACCGATTTTCAAATAGTACCATATAAAACTTGATTTTTACATTCATAACGGTTCATACAATTCAATTCAATCATTCATATAATGCATATCAAAGATTTATGTGCAATGTTCATGAGACTCACTTTCATTTATTACTTTGTTGTGACCTAGTGCCTTTTTTAATGTTCCGTATCTATTGTGGATACTGGGCTCATTATTAACTATCCCTTATCCCTTGGAGATACAGGGCTTATTATACATAGTGAACCAAAGGCTTTTACCACATTTTGAGCTTTAAGCTCTTTTTCACTGGCAACTCCAACTGTCTTTATGTTATCATGCATTCATGTAATGAAATGCATCATATGTATTCAATCACTCACTTATGCTCAATTTTCTTTTCCATTCACATTCACCATTAGACATTGGTTGGCATTCAACAATTAAATTGAGTATCACATATTCTGTCAAATTTACATACAATGAGTACTTCCAATATATTATTCATGCATCAAACGCCGCGGACATTCAATGTCTGAAATCAACGCAATCACATCATATAATAATTCAATTCAAAATTTGAACAAAACAATATCAGACCGTCTAGGTTACTCACAGTATGCTCCAAATAGTTATTACCTCAACATCTCGGCAATGTCTGGATGTTGTCGCTCTAATTACTCTTCTATGTCATGCAATATATACACATTTACACATTACTAATTTGCACATTTTTATGAATACTCAATCATATACATATGTATAATGCATGTTGAATGACAATCCCCGACATACTTCTTTAATTCTTGTCTTATGATCATCCATATGTCATATCTTGTGAAACTTTATTATCCTCAGTTTATCAATCATCTATTCATCAAGCATGCATTTATGATTTCCTAGCATTATACATCTACAAAATTTTCCAATTCTCATTCATTCATTCATACCTAATTCATATTATTCATAAGAACACTTTTACATCATTAACAACTCATAACTTCTAAATTGAGATACATTCATGTCAAGTTAATCCATTCTTCAATTCTAATGTCAATCAACATCCTAAACTTATCAATCAATTAACTACTTACTTTGGCAACCATCTAGGTTCATTTCAAACCTCAATTAATCCAAAAACACCAAAGTAAGGTGGGAAGACAGCAGTACACGATCATTCTAACCCTTAACGTGGAGAAAATGGGATGTTATAAGAGGACATGAGGAGTCTGAAGAGGAAGAAGACACAAATGAACCAGGCTGGAAGAAAATGCTCGATACAATCTCCACTAACACAAGGTAATTATAGATACACTTGTATTCTAAAAAAATAAAGGAGATGATCAGAACACAACAACGTCAGAGTTGAGATATACGATTTATTCATCAATATTTTGAGGCTTAAAGCGTCCAATTGCCACCTTTGACACCATCCCTGCCTCCATCATCATGAGGCTTTGTTTCTAACCCTTTCCTTTTAAATGTTAGTCTTTATTTTTTGCTTTTTCTTTTGTTTTTGTTTTTGTTTTTCTTTTATTTTATTCTATGTTCTTCCTTCAATGTGTGTTTGTTTTCTCCTTCTCATATTGAAGACAATGTGTTGTTCAAGTATAGGGAGGGTTATGTGTTTTGTTTTAAGTGTAAATTTTGCATATTGTATGATAGTTTGTTAGGTTGCATATTGTGAATTGTGTCAATGTGTCAATGGCTTAGATGTATTGAAATCTATTTAATTTTGAATGGCTTAGATGGATTGAAATTGATTTAATTTTGAACATAATCTATTAAGTTGTAAAGAGTAATTAGCTCACGAAATTAGTGATCTGAATTTTTGGTTAAATATATAGGTTAATTAGGATTTAGTGTTAGTTTATCACCCTATAAGTTGTCACATTCATTCATAATTTTAGGTCTTTCGACTTAAGTAGCTTTGCTAGTATTGTTTTTCATAAAAACGAGTAATTAAAGCAACAAGGTAGGTAAAAAAATATTGTTTCTTAATTTTTAAAAAATAACTATTCCACTAGCCTTCGAGTTATGAATAGAGATAGTAGCTAGTTGAGAGTATGATGTAGTTGAGTAACCGGATCGACATGTATTACAAATACATGCCTCCGCGTTAAAAGGCCATGATGACGTTCCAACCAAGCAGTTTAATAAATTCTTAAATTAATGAAATCTAATTATTTATATGTTTATTGGATTTGTGATTTAATTATGTGATTGCATAATTCGATAAAAGACTAGGTCCATGTCCATAAAAATTAAATAAAAATGTTTTTTTGATAAAAACCTACCAAACTTGTAAATAGCTTGACTTTTCATGAAAACGTACTTAGGAGTACTTACAGAGTTTGAATGACCAAAGAATTATTAATGTGTCTGTACAATTGAAAAGGGTGAATAACTTGAAATTTGGGTCTTGATTAATATGTATGTTCAGTCTAGATGTGAATTTTGCATGTCAATAATTTGGAATAACTTAAATGATGTGTTTAGATTTAAATTTATTTCATGAAGTTGAAGTCATTGTCTCATTACTGCATTGTGTGCTTTGTGATTTTGCGTATTTGTTGTTTTGTTTGCTTGAGGACAAGCAAACATTTAAGTGTGGGAATGTTAATAAGTGTAAATTGTATCGTGTTTTAGGCCATAGTTTGATATATATTTAGTTGTTAATTCAATCGTTTAGTATGTGTTTAGGTTAGAATTGTGTTAGTTTGTTAATTATTTATGTTTCAAGTGTTTTATTGGTTAGTGCAAGTCTTTGAGCTTAAATATTATGTTTTTGAGGTACCATGATGTGTTTGCTAGTGTTTCAAGGTCAACATCAAAGAACGGAGAAGTTTTAAGGACATTTGAGCTGAAACAACGGCCCACGATCATAACATATCAGGCCACGATAGTGATAGAAGTACCTGAATTAGCCCACGATCGTGGCCTGCATGCCATGATTGTGACAGAAGGATCAGATGTGGTCATGGCTTGCGTCAGGCAAACACGTAGACAATAAAAAATGTCAAGTTTTGAGGAATTTTTTAGACTCTTTGGATCCCAAAAAAACCCTGGGGCTGCTCAAAACATAAAAGATATTTAAAGAACAAGAAAAAGGGGAAAGCAGAGTTTTTGCATCAACCACCTTGGGAAACTTTAGAGAGAATTCATCGAGAGATTGAGGAAGAGAAGAAGGAAGAGAGAAAAGGAGAAGAATTTGACTCAACATACTTCTCGGATCAGGAGTGCATCCTCCATTTTGATTGTTTTCCTATTTAATTTTAGTTTTATCATTGTATAGAATTGGAGCGAATAATTGACGATAGAATCTTAAATGTTGAGGATGTTCTAGACTCACCTTTAGAGTTTTATTCTTGAATTAGTCAAATTTAATTATTTATATGTTTATTGGATTTGTGATTTAATTCTGTGATTGCATAATTCGATAATAAATTGAGAGGGTGAATCGAATAAAAAACGATTAAATTGGGCTAACGAGAGTTAGGTGATTTAATAGAAATTAGAATTAAATCAAATCGATAAATTGTGCGAAGAGAGATCTTGCATAGGTTTTCGATAGTTTATTAGAGAACTTCAAAACTAATTAAGGTTTTGGATAAGTAAATTAAGAGATTTTGACCTCCATATTCTGATTATGATTTATGATTTAGGATTAATGATTATAACTCGAGAGAGTGTAAACAACTCTAGAATCATCTATAACCAACAATCCAGTAATTTATAATCAGTTAGGTTAGCATTAAGGATAGGTAAAATTCCCTTTCTCTCAATTGGTAATTTCTTTAGGCTGATTCTTAGGCATATTATAATTGCTTAGTAATTAGTATTTTTGTGATTGATTCTTAATTTAATTTGATTTATTAAATTGAATTTTCATTTTAGTTAGTTACATTTTGAATTTTTTGTATTTGTTTCTGGCCTTAGATTTTAAGATTAAATTATCCCTTTTCGTGGGATCAACATCTTAAGTACTATGTTAATGAACTGTGTGCTTGCGAATTATCAAGGGTTATTTATTAAACTTTACACATAATCAACAGCCGATCAGGTTCTTTCATAAAAACGATTAACTAGAGCATTCAATCATTCTCACATAAGACCCAAACACTAAACATAGGATAACATAATCAATCCCTAAGAAGAGACAGAATAACGAACTCAGTGAGAAATACACTAAATTAGGTTCATCGGCGTAGATGTCACCTTCAAACTGACGTCGAGAAATTAGTTCTCCATGGGTCTCTTAAGGTTGAGAGCTTTGCCTCTTCTCCTCATCTTCTCCCGAAGGTCCCTCTTCTCCCAGTCGAAAACTCTAAAAACTCTCATCAAAACTTTGTCGTCACACTTCTCAGTTTATATTAAAAACCTAGGTTAATAATATGGTGAGTTGTACATTGTCACACCCGTGAGTTATCTCTCACAGGTGTGAGCAAGCCTTACCCCCATGAGTTACCACTCATGGGTGTGAGAGCAGTTGTATGGGCGTGGTCTAATTCATGGGTGTGACGCCTATGCAACTTCCATACATGTCGTGAGTACAAGCCCTCTCTTCACATTTTCATTCTGGCGGTCCACTCCAAGTGCAGCAGCGTTATCTCCATCTTTGGTTTATGTTGTCCATAAATCACTATCTTTCATGCAAATTTATGCACAATCGTGAGTAATGCTCATGGCTGTTCAGTAATTTTAGATTGCTATTAGTAGTTCCAGCCCTCTTTTATTTTATTCTCTAACCAAAGCACAACCCCACTCTAAACATGTTTCTTATATTTAATAGCTAGGTTTTAATGTATGGGACAGTTGGCTCCTTTGGTAGCATGAGATGTCTTCATCTCGTAATCTATGGCTACTCTAATTCACTCACAGCTATGAAAAAAATCCAACAAGCCATGAGTGGTCTTTATGCTCTTCATTCTTAATCTTTCTTGGCAATTTATTGTTTTCTTCTTGTTTTAATCTTCCTCATTCTTGTTTCATGAAGACACGTGGATATGAATCTTCGAAAAACGGTCTAAATATAATGCTTTCAACTCACTTTAACTCCTCTGCTTCTGAATTGTGCCTAAAACTATGTATGAATCAAAGTGAGTATCTTAAGCAATTTCACGTCATTACTCACTAAGTATTATGGAATAATTATAGAATCAACATATCAATCTACTAGTTGAGTACTAAGCTTTAATACTACTCATGCTAGCTAATTCATTTGTTATTAAACATCTTCTCATGAGTGCTTTCCAGATTCCTTTAATGCAGTTGCAATTAAAGAATAAATGTTCTGCATTTTCCTTAACCTCTCGACAGAGTGAGCACCAATTGGTGATGTTCAAGTATTTGGCAATTTTGTCAATAGTTTTTAACTTATCCTTCATTGCAATCCAAAGGATGATGGCAAGTCGAGGGTTAAGCTAACTAGACCAAATTGCTTTGGTCTAAGGCACAGTAGGAAGATCTCTGAAGATTAACTTCCTGTAAGATAGATTAGAGAACTTACCCATTGGTATGCCTCCAAATGTATTGATCTTCATCAACACTAACGCAAGTCTGATAAATTTCATTAATAAGAGGTCTAGAAAGAGATGACTTTTGGAAGATCTCCTTATCATAGAATTTTGATGCAACTAAGGCATTTAGTTGTATCGATGTACTGAGAGATGAAGTTACATTGACATATGTAGTTGTAGTGGAAGTTAGTAAGGAGCTGCTTTGGTTGAAAAGATTCCTTCAAGAGTTAGAAGTGAAGCAAGAAGACCATGTAGTGTTTGTAATAGTTAAACTACTATTGACTTGAGTTAAAATACTATATATCATTCTGATACAAAACACATAAATTTAAGTTATTGAGGTCTATGATTAAGGAGCAACAATTGATGTTGAAGAAGGTTCATACAGACTTCAATGGTGTTGATATGTTGACTAAAGTAGTTCCCAAAAGCAAGCATAAGCTTTGTAGTAAGCTTGTTAGGATGTCTCTCAAGTAGTTGTTAAAGCATAATATGTCTTCCCTATAAATTGGCCTATTGAGGAAGCTTATTGAGTGTCCAACACTATTTTGAGAATTTTGGTGATCTTTGACGCCTTTATGGTTTGTAGTGGATGACAAACATGTGGATGAAGCTCTTATGTGGGATACACGACCATGTATGTCTTCGCCCTTCACACATTCTATCACACAGTTTGAGAGACTTACATAATTAATCTAGACGTGTATGTTCTTAACTTACACGACCGTATGGATTAATCGTGTAAATCTTTGGAACTGTGTGAAGGAACATGTGAAGAGCGAAGATATACATTGTCATATACATACCCGTGTGCATGATATACACAACTATATGTAAGGACTATGAAGTTGTATATAATTGTGTACACCTGTGATTTAAATGACACTAGAAGAGATACGGTCACTTACATAATCATATATATGACTGAGTATGATGCAAAAAACTAATTCGGGATATAAAAGGGGAGAAAGCATAGGTTTGCTTATTGGGAATCACAAAAACACCAAAAAGCGAAAAGAAAACAAAGTGAAAGCAAATAGTTTATGATTCTCATCCTTGTTAGATTAATTTGGGGATTGAATTGTGAGTTTGTTAATTTGCACATAAACTTTAGTTTCAATCCTGACTCTTTGTGAGATAACTTGTTATTGTAGGGTGAGAGATTGAACTTTGTACACTTATTTGTAACTAGTGGATTTGCATGTTAGTTTGGTCGATAATTTTTCCTTCTATTCTGAAGAGTTTTTCATGTAAATCTTTATGTTCACTTCTTTATTGAGATTATATTATCATACTGATATTATCTAATTAAACTAAGTTATAGTGATTTGTTATTATTATTTAGTTGATTTTTTAAAAAGCTATATTTATCTTGTATTTTTCTCGTGTCTATGTCAATTCGTAGGCTAACAAGGAAAGAGAACCATTTGGAGGCCCAACAAAAATGTTAATGTAAAAGAAGAGTATTGAGGTATTTAAATTTAGCAGAACTGTTAGAAGTGGAAAGTCGATTCGGTAAATTTTGGAGGTTTTGGAATTGAACATGTAAATTATCACTATGAATTCCTTCTTCAGGCATTGAACCCCTTCAAGCTTTTTGCCAATGGTAGCCAGTAAGAGATTTCCACCAACTGAGCCAAATTTGAGAAGTAGAGAGTAGTCTTTAGGGGTTTCCAGGGATGGAAATGAAGGAAACGAAGAAAAAGTATAAAAAAGTTGCACTTGTTGAATTTGAGTTATGACTCAATAAGAAGTTAAGACAAGTTGGGTGCTCTTCTCTTCGTCCTCCACAATTTAGGCTAGTGCTTGTACATTTTTTAAGGACTTTGGGATTAAACGGTAGATTTAAGGTCCATTCTTTAACCTTAGAAGAAAACAAAATTTTATTATTTATGTTTTCTTATAAAAAATATTGCTTCGAGAGATTAACACATGAATTTCTTTTATAATTTTATTTTATATTTTAAATTGTTAAAAATTAATAATATTTTTATTAATTTTCTACTGAATTATATAATATAAATTATCATATACTTTTGTTAATAAATTTTATTTAAATAAAACATTGTAGCACATTTTTTCCAAAGCAAATAAAATCACGTTTCATTACACTACTAGAAATTAACAATACTTTAACCTACGGGTTGTGGCTCAGTTGGCTGTGCAGGCTGAGCTTGTGGGAAGAGCTCTTGGGTTTGATCCCCACTAAACACATCCGCAAGGAGGGACAAGGAGCCTTAATTGTGACTACGCCTCGAATCGGATTAGTCGGCCCAGTGAATTCGGATACCGGTGGTTTACCCAAAAAAAGAAATTAACAATACTTTGTAAACCAAAAAAAGAAAAGGAAAAGTTATTTTTGGGAGACAAAAAGCACGCACAAAATATAAAACATTGTAAAATCCAAGCCAAAAGGGTCCACAGCAAACTCAAAGTACCGCCATGCCCCACATGCGCACCCCATGCGCAAGTTAGCCCCCACCACCTGGTCCCGACAACAGCCCCACACTGCCGCTTCTTCCTAGAGGAACGCAAGACAACTTTGGGCGTATTGAGTAAGAGAGAGAGAGAGGGAGATAATGGGGAGCAACTTTCTCTCTCCTCCGGCCAAGCGAACCTTTCACTACACTCTCACTGGAATGTCCGAACACGACCCCTACACCTCCACCATAAACGCAGCCACCAACGAATCCTCCAACAAACGTTCCAAGCCTCCGCCCCCTCCTTTAGCTGTGCCTCCCGGACACGCGTCGTTCCGCCTCCTCTGCCACTCCTCGCGCATCGGGGGCGTCATCGGCAAGTCCGGCAACATTATCAAGCAGATCCAGCAGCAAACCGGAGCCAAAATTCGGGTGGAGGAGCCTCCGGTCGAGTGTCCTGACCGTGTCATCACTGTGATCGGCCAGAACGCCGTTGTTTCGAGGATTTCGATCTCTGAGGAAGAGATTGAAGTGTCGAAGGGACAGGAGGCCTTGGTTAGGGTTTTCGGGAGGATTCTTGATGTGGCCGCCGAGACGGACGGTACCGGAGTGGTGGCCGGAGGAATGGTGTCGTGTCGGTTGTTGACGGAGGCCAGTCAAGTAGGGTCTGTGATTGGAAAGGGAGGGAAGATTGTGGAGAAGATGAGGAAAGATTTTAGGGTTAAAATTAGGGCTTTGACAGATAAGTTGCCTGTTTGTGCTGAGTCAACGGAGGAGATGATTGAGGTAACGAGTAGTTTAAAGTTTTAGAAATGAAGTTTCCAAATTTGAAAGGCTGTTTTAACATAATAATCGATGTGTTTGTTGTGTGTGTTGAGGTTTAATGGGTTTATATAGAAAGTATTGATCTTCGGTATTACGCATTAGCATGTATTCTGGGATAAGTAATTTATTGATGAAAGATGACTTGCAACGAGTTTCTATGGTACCAGACTTGTGCGACGTGTTGGTTTTGTTTGAGTCTGACGGTAAACTGCCACCATTGTTGGATGACTTGGAGTTTTCTCAGCATTCTAAAAGTGGGTTTTTATCTCTATAATTCTGGCTTGTTTGGAGGGTGGAAATTTAATTCAAATCCGTCTTGTTTTGAGGAGACTGTTGTCTTCTCATTTTCAATGACTTTATTGTTTATTGCTGTGAACTGTATATCTTTGGAGGGTAACAATTAGCCGGACCAAATTTATGTTTCTTAGTTGCATAATCAAAACTTAATGTGAACTGAAAAATATGATAGTCAAGTGACTTACTCTTTGGGAAAGGAGCTGAGTATGAAAAGCTTGATACTTTCAAGTATTCTTATTGTAGAAAGAATCTTTTTGCTTGTTGACGAAATTGCCATTGCTCCTTGTTATATTACCTTGATGACTAAACTTACAGCAAGAACAACGACATCTCAGTAGGAATTCTGCTGAGATATGTGGGGTCTGGGAGATCTAGCAATATGTAGCCTTACCTTTAATTAATAAAGAAATTGTTTCCAACAGACCCACAAAAAGCTTTGATGACTAAATGTGTAAAAGTTAATTTTCAAATGTTTTCAGTAGAAGTGTTCGTCTTTAACTTGAACTATAGTTACTTTCTAGAAAATTGCTTAGAGGATAGGAGGCACTGGGATGCAGCTTCATCAGCCATCATTAAATCTGCTATCGATGCTTGTCAGTTAAAAATCATTGGTTGCATTATCTAGTAGATCTAGAATTTCGACCTTTTATTTTAAAGGTTCTTTTTTCTGTTTTGAGTTGGGTAACTCGGGGACCTACATGAACTGCCATTCCCGATTGTTTAGAGATTTTGTGGTCTGTTTTACTCTTTGTTGTCTTTGTCCATTGAATTGCAACCTTAAGTCCTTTAGGGGATTTCAGGATTTGTTGGGTCCAAAATGTTTCTTACCACAGAAATGATTTAATAAACACTGATATAACCTTTTGCAGTAATCAATCTAATTTAGAGCTACTTCCAAAAATATATAATTTACAGACAAAGGAGAATGAATTATGTCAAGATATCTAAAATCCAAATCAATAATACTATTATGGTAGTAGAGATTACATTCGTTGGTATTTTCCAAAAGTTTTTATTGTGTTGTTTCTGTTGCGCACTATTATAATTTGATTGAGGAAAAATGATTGCAATTGTGATACATTCATTTCGTTCATGGATAGCAAAATAAATTGAAATTCTGATACATTCATGACATACACAAAAGAAACCAAATATAATTTGAAATTCCGATGCATGCTGGACTGTTTGTTGAAAATGGTTTATGTATGCAGATTGAAGGGGATGTAATAGCTGTGAAAAAAGCTCTTGTGGCAGTGTCCCGGTGCCTTCAAGATTCTCAACCAGTTGACAAGACGAGGATGACTGACAACAAGCTTTCTGAGGCAATTCCAAAGGAATCCTTGCCTGATGTCCACAATGAATTTCTTTCTCAGCATAAGACAGTGATACCAACCTTGCCTAGCAGCTCCGCTGCTTACACTCCAAGATTTCATTCTTTTCCATTAGAGTCTGATGGGGTCCCCATTGTGGATGCAAAAGTTCAACAGGATGTAGTTTTTAGGATTCTATGTTCAAATGACAGGGTTGGGGGTATTATTGGAAAGGGAGGGACCATCATCAAGTCTCTTCAGAATGAGACAGGTGCTACTATTAGTGTTGGAGCCACTGTAGCTGAATGTAATGAACGATTAATCACAATAACTGCATCAGAGGTTGAGATGCTATTAACTATTTTCATTTCCTTCTCTTTATTTTTCTTCATATTGGTTCTCTGGTTGTGTTGTATGAAGAATAATATGTATTACCTTCCTCTTTTGTTGTTCAGAACTCAGAATCTCGTTATTCAGCTGCACAAAGGACAACTGTCCTTGTTTATTCTAGGTCTGTAGAGGCTGGCAATGAGAAGGGGCTAGATTCTGCTGCAATTAAGGGGTCTCAGGTAACTGCAAGGCTTGTAATCCCATCAAAGCAAGTTGGTTGTTTGTTGGGAAAAGGAGGCTCTATCATTTCGGAAATGCGAAAGCTAACTGGTACCAGCATTAAAATATTAGGGGCTGATCAGGCCCCAAAATGTGTCTCACAGGATGATCAAGTGGTACAGGTATTCTTTTCTTTATTTTAGGACATACACATCAATATATGTGGTTAACTTAACTGCCCAAACACATAAGACTTTTGTATGATAAAACATTATAAGGCATGCAGTTATGCTTTTATGAACAAGAAAAGAGGTTGGACGTGTTCAACATGAAAATATTACCTTAATGTTATTTCTCGTATGTTTTGGTAGTTCAAAATACTAACTTTTATGGAAAAGCTCAAATATAATTTTGTGAGACGTTTTTTGATGCCATTTTTATTTGCTTTGATTAATGTTTTTACTTCTATTTTCAACAGATATCAGGAGACTTGATGCATGTGAAAGATGCAATATACCATGTTACTGGCAGACTTAGAGATAACTTATTCTCCAACAAGCGCAGCATGTATAGTACTGGAACAAAGGGCACTTCTTCTGTATTAACTGAAACAAGTGCCTATGGAGGATTGAGGGATCCACTGAGGGATGTTGCAAGGGATCCTTTAAGGAATGTAATGAGGGATCCGCCGAGGGATACATTGAGGGACGTGGTGTGGGATCCATTAAGGGATGTGACAAGGGATCCATTGAGAGATCCATTAAGGATTGAAGTGAGGGATCCATTAAGGGATAGAATGAGGGATCCATTGATAGATTCATTAAGGGATACAGCGAGGGACCCTTTGACAGCTCCATTCATGGATTCCTTACGGGAGTCATTGGGAGGTCCTAGCTCATTAAGTTTACACTCATCACTTAGTGCTGCTCAAAGCCTGGGTCAGCATACTACTTTTACTAAGATGGATCATTTCGGACCTGCCCTTAATTTCGATCGCCCTCCCTCACCAACGCTATGGACAGGACAGGTAAGTCTACTGTCCCCATTCTTCACATACCCAACATAGTTATGATTGAGTTTTCAACCTGTGAACTCTTTCTAATGTATAGAGAGTCAATTGCAGACAACCACTGGAGTTAATCTGAGGAGCAAGAATGATTCCAGTAGAGGATTTGCTTGTTTTAAAGGCAGTTTAGAACTTGGCAGGTTAGCAAGTCATGCAGTCCAGAGAAAAAAGTAACGGAAATCTTACTAAGTGGAAGTAATAGATTGTTTCGACTTAGTAAATATGATCTTTTGCACTTTAGAAAAAATTGAGCATATGATTAATAATCTTAGTTGGTATTATTAATTTGAGTAATTGTTAATTATGTTAACTCATACAAAGTATGCAGAAACACCAGACTAGAATGGGATATGTCCAGGTTAAGATTTTTTACAGAACCCACAATATGTTTAATTAAAAAAATGTCCAGTACTAGCTATTGTATTGTTATCTAAATTTTGCATCACTAACATTTAAGAAAAGACGGCGGTTTTCAGCTTGCAAGTTGACAACTCTTCTTATGGGTGCAGTGGAAGTAAGTCTGCTGTTGTGACCAATACAACTGTAGAAATTGCAGTTCCTGAAAATGTTATTGGTTCTGTATATGGGGAGAATGGTGGCAATCTGGCTCGTTTGAGACAGGTACGTGTTTGGTTTCTGATTTTTATGTTGGGTTTGCTTCTACTTGCATTCTTTTCTCTAAAGATAGTCCAAATAGTCAATGAACATGATTCTATGTCTCCATTATGCTCGAGTACTGTGAGCATCTCAATTCATCTTGACCAAACTAAGCTGGTAAACATAAATTACGTTTCATTCTCTACCACCTTCCATTTCTGCATTCAACACTGATCATGATTTGATCAGATTCCTCTCTAAATTTGCTTTCTTTCATGATTGTTACCAGCAGAAATCTGTAGAAACTTGAATAGACTGATGTTTGTGAAAATTGATCTGATAGTTTAGATGTTACATGGAAATTCAAGAAAAATAGAATTGAACTAATAACATTAGGTCAACCTCTTGGACACTCTTGACATGTAAATTTGCAACTCAATTTACACTACCTATTACAGGAGAAAATTCTTATTTTCCAAATTTGAGATCAAGGCAGGATGACGATACATCAGTTTGACCATCTAAATTTTGGATGTAAACAGTTAAATTGATAGCCCACCATAGTTACAATACAAGCTCAAAAAACTTTTCTAGTTTTACTCTTAATGATGTCACAATCTTCATAATCATCATTACAAACAATACTTCATTACGTACATAGATTACTTCACATCCTCAAGTCAAAAAACCAGTAAATATTTACTAGTTACATTGAATTATCACATGCAAGGAGGCATGCGTATATTATGGGAAAGAATCCCTTACTTGAACCAGTTAGGCAACCCTTTTTGCAACTCCACTTCTCATAGAATAATGAGATTGAACTATACTTTTTCTTTGATGAACCTGATTGACATATGCTGAGGAAACAGCAAAGCTTTAAATGCATTATATATACAGAGGTATAAATCAAGCATATGAGACACATTTTTCATTATTAGTAGTTACAGTTACGGATACATAATTGAATCCTTATTGATTTTCTAAATTCATACAGAACATATTGTTGAAAATATATTCACACCTTAAACCATTTTAACATACAATTTAGATCTGAACATAAATCAACTTCAGCTTATCCTCTGGTATTACTTAATCAGATCTCAGGTGCCAAGGTTATAGTGCATGAACCTCGTATAGGAACAAGTGACAGGATTATTGTTATATCTGGGACACCTGATCAAACCCAAGCAGCTCAGAGCCTTCTTCAAGCATTCATCCTCACTGGTTAATCATGAGAAAAACATATTGATCATCTTTATCCTTTTGTACAGAAGAGACAGCTGCTAGTTGTTGCATGCTTTAGGTGTCTTTTGTTTATGCAAAATTGCATAAACTGTTCCGTGCCTATTATACGCCTACCCCTGTCTCTTCTTGCTTAGACTGTTCTTATTATTCACCTTTTAGTTATCCAAGGATACATCACAAACAGTAAATTATATTGTAACCATTTTGAACTTTTCAGCCTTGCTTCTGTCTAATTAACATTTTGTGGCTTTTAAAATTATCAATAGAGAATATGCTGTGCTTTGAAGTTATTGTTCACTTTATTCAAAGTTGAAACTCTTAAATGATGTATGTACATGTCAAAAGAGAGTAACCTCAACTTCCATGGGGCTTCAAACGGCCAAATACTAAAATATCTGCTCGATGAAACATGGGAATATGATAATGAATATGTGGGCAGGCAGCATTATCACTGAACATACGAGATAATTATACTTCAAAGTGGTTTCAACCAAAAAAGAAAAAAAAACACAACGAACAATGTCCACATAGCCAGAAAACTACCAAATAACACTTCATCTGAACTTGGGGGGGTTCCATCTGAAAATTCTCGTTTCTTTACCATCTGTATTTGGGAGAATTCAATCAACGAGAGATATACTAATAGGGTAATTCGCTTGTTGAGTTATTAAGGAGCTAATTTATGCAAGGGATTGTGGTGTTCAAGGATTTCATTTTTATCGTTGATTGCTTCATGTTTCTTTACAAGGCGTAGGATTGTTTATGTTCAAAATATGTTCTGTTTATGTTCAAAATATGTTCCTAGATAAGAACTTGATGCTGGATTATTCCAGTTATCCCCGTCCTGATCCTCTCATATGTTGCTGGAAATTTCTGTTCTCTACGGCCTGATTAACAGTTTTTAATCATCCTGATGTGAATCCTTAGGCTGTGTTTAGTTTTGGTGAGTTCTTTTAGGGCATTAAGATCAGTCAATAAGGACTAGATGTTGGTTTAGCTGTAAGCATGTGACGGCATTTACAAGTTGAACATTTTGGCTTTATTATTTGATGTATTATGTTTAACTTTGTCGGAGGAGCTGTTTGATATGTTCAATGACGGCATGACGAGGCAGCAAATAAGTGGGCACAGATTTCATGTTTCCTTGATCCTGAATTGATGTTATAGGCAGCCACTGATGTGCAGCACGCACAACATTCTTTTGTTTCTCTTGGATCAATTATCTAATTGAAAACTTTAGTACATATTTGCTTATTGTAATGCTAAACATTCCTGAGCTGCTCTACGCATAACTTTTTTCCTTTTATCTATTCCAAAGTAGAAAGAAAACACAATGTCTATGAATGAGAGAAAAGTAGACAAGTAAAGCAGAAAATCTATCACTGAAGAAACCATTGATACTCTTGAGGGTCTCTTGAGGCTTGGCATATTCGTATGTTTGGGTCAAATTTTGCTTAAGAGACTTTTAAAATATTCAGAAATGCTGCAATATAGGAATTATATGACAAATACAAAATCAAACCCCAAGCATAGATATTTACAAGGTTGAAGGTAAGCTCTAATCTTTAAAATTTTCATTTAAATAAGTTACATGATTTTTGTTTTTTTTTTTGGGATAAAGTAAAGAATTGTATTAATAATAGGATGTCGGAACACGTGCTCAATAAGAAAGTGTGTGCAAGGTCTAATAATCATACATCAGTAGCGTCCCACAAAGAACGTCTTCAAACATACCCATACCTAAAATAAAGGCAAGTGTAGATCACGTCTTATTCCATTCACCCAATCCAACCAATTTAGGGATTGGGTAGCGAGCATTACAGTATTCCAGAAGAGATGCACAAGTCAGATGGTTCATTTTTAGAGTTTCTTCTTGCTTGTCCTTTCTACTCGTGGATTAGAAGTTGTTCTCGTGTTGCATGGACTAGCGTTTGTGTTCGTGCACTACGGGTAGAACTTCAGGTGATTTGCTGCTTACCAGAACCTTCTTCGTCTTCCAGGTACTTTCTTGCAAAGCTTATAAATCTACCATATCATGAGATTGTTTCACCGCCTTTGTATCTTTGTTAGTATTCAAAGATCTTATCCTTTTATAAATTGTCCTCTAGCTTTTAAGGAATTATAATTTTTGTTATGTGACTTTTTTTCTTTAAAGTTTGAGGGTCACGTAAGTCACATATACGGCTGATATGTACTTTAAAATTCCTTGAAACCTTAAATTTTCATCAAGAAATCTGAAATGTCCAAAAGTTTGTTTCTGGATTCACCAGCCCCATTATTACAAGTTTGATATTAATATTAGGTCATCTGTAAAGGGACTTCATCGATGAATTGAAAACTCCTAATCAAACTAACAGTGACTAGTTACTGAAGTCTCATTCAAATCAAAACCCGGAGCATTGCTTCGACAGCAGCTTCTTTTCTACCATAAATCCTTTCCCTCGGATTCAGGTTAGGAATTGCCAATGAGCTTGGCGGAAAACTGATATCTGACTTGGTCCAATAAGGTCAACTTCCTGTCTCTCATCATCTGCATCTTCAATTTCTTGGCTTTTATTTATATTGAATTTCATATTATGGTGTATATAACTTTTTGAGGGTTTAAGATTTCAAACTTAACTCTGCAGATTTGGGATTTCAGGAGATTTCAGGGCCTATATCGGCCGGTTATGTAGGCTTCAAACTTAAAAGGGCCACGCAAACAAGATTGAGGGAAACATGGCGGATATTCCAAATTTGATAGTCTAAAAGTTGAACAATATAAATTGTAAAACGGTAGAATTTATTTTAAACATTAACAATTGTTAAATTTTATTTTAAATTTTGATAAAATTTTTACACAAAGATAAATCTTGTGTATGCTTAACTAAGTAAAAAATGTGTATGCCAAATTTAGAGGAACAGATCTTCTGCTCTGAATATCAGTTCCTCCTGTTTTCAAATTCCTTTCATCCATTCATTGCAATAAATAAATAAAAAAATATTGGAAGGAAGAGATGGGTTAAGAACAGTAGAACAGATCCCAAATTCAGAGCCTCCCTTTACAAACGGTAGCTGTTAGTTTAGCTAATCTACTCTGACCAAAGCTTTATGAACGTACGTTATTGAGTATTGAGGATTCAATGGATTCTGGCATACATACAAAAATGAAACATCAAGTGCACGTACAAATATGCAGCAAAGGCAAGGAATAGAATTCGTAATGTTGTGATCAGATCACCTATTCACTTATGCAGTGACTAATAATCATCTGTTCTACTTATAATCAAATGTTTGTTTCTCTCAGTTGAAGTACCATACTTATCACAAGAAGTTAAGTTACCAAAACGAAAATATCTGTTTGTTTTTCCAGACCCGATTGAAGTAGGCATTGTTGTTTTCTCATATCTTTTGAGGACTAAGTTCCGACATTTCATTTTCCTCGTGTTAGAGGCGAAGGTTGTCTGACGAACCAGGAACTTCTACAATCTCATAAAAACTTCCTCACATGTTTAAAGTCAAACCAGGTTCTTTCAAAATATAGGTCGCTGGATAGTAACAACTCAATAAAAGAGGGTATAAACAGAGACGCTAAGCACATATTTTGATGGAGAAATTGAACAAAGTTACGTAGAGTGCCAAAAATAGGATATATATGGTTCCTTAAACAAAACAAATTATCATTCAAACACGATTGGTGGCAGATTCACAGCTGCTTGTAGAGATGCCAAATCCTTTAGTACTTAAAGCCTTGCTCAACTTAGCTACTCGTGCTTGTAGGAGGAACAGGTTTGAGAGTGATCTCAACGTTATCATGGACTCCTTGTAGCAAGAGCTCACCATCGTATGCAACAATTTTACGCTTCTTTGCTGCTCTTAATGTTCCAACCAATGCTTCAAATATGTTCGCACACCTATCATCATTGAACAGCACGCCAAAGGTGACCTATGGCATAGACAGTTGAACTTTTCATATTAGAGCTAGATTGAAAAGACCATCTCAACAGGTGTTTTAATGAATTAACAATGATAAAACCAACTAAGATTCAAGTACTATCAAATTTGGGTCTGAAATGAACAATAAGAGACAAAGAAACATGACGTAGTAATTAGATTTCAACATGTTGAATTATTTTGCATAGCTAGGCATGATAGTTGCCCAGGCTTGACCTGAAATTAACAGGACATTGGCCCGGGACAGATTTGGGCCTGAGAGCCAGTCAGTATGGCCTGGTAGCTCACTCAAAATAACAAATGACATTGTTTTGAGAGATCTGCTCGGGCTTGGGTTTGAGCCTGGCCCAACTCAATCCATTGACCTTGGATATGCATAATCCGTTGCATCTGTTGATCTCAAATTCTACCCTGCACTTAATTTTAGTGCCAATATTTATTCCATGAGTACTTCTATGCACTTTCTTCAGTCTTTCTCATCTACAACGTATTGATTCAAGTTTATGGCATTAAGGCATAATTTCCATTGTTTCTTATGGTATACTGCTCATTAGCCAATTAATTCCTAGTAAGTGACCTGATGGTTTCTAATGGTAATGAAAGATGCATATAACCTGAAGGAAATTCAAGAACTAAATTAAGAACATTTTGCATTGGTGTAGATGTGGAGTGCAGAAAGTTATTTACACGAGTCGGATTACCATTTTCTTGGATAAGGGTTAAGGAAGTAGCTTGCTCCAATCACTTGGTTTAGTTGAAGTGATTGTTTGTACCGTCCGTAACAAGACACAGCTTCTCTTTTCTTCGTTTTAGAGAAGTGACTATCATACTAGAGTGCTCCCCCACACGTTTTTAACAGCCAAGAAATACTGATGGTTCATGTATAGTATTTCTATTCTACAGGTCAGGACGTTTTAGGATTATGTAATTATGGTATAAGTTACCCCTTTTCTCCAGACTCCAGAAATAAGTTGAATGTACACAAAAAGATAAATTTTCTCTAACATGTGGAGCTTACTTTCCCTCCCCTTTTTTCTCCTTCTCAGGATTATAATTTCTCCCCCTGCAGTGATATTGATTCTATACATCAGAATCAACTTTAGATCATCGAGAATTAAAAAGGCCTTTTGCAGGTGGCCAAAGTCTGAACACGTTAAAATAAGACCTAAAGCATTTGCCCAATGCACTTAATAAATGATTAGCTTCATTAAGCTAAAGAGTCTTTGTATATTAGAGCTATGACTATTGAACCTATTCAAACTGATAGGTTCAACTTTTCTCATGCACTTTACGAGTTATGTAAAATGGAGAGAAACCGAGTACTAAGAGATTCCCAAGAGTCGCCAAACAAAGGATCTACATCAAGCAACCTAACTCGCCACCAATATGCAAAGTTTTTCGTGACATAGGAGTAACCTATTTCCTACGGGGAACATGAAGATTCTAGATATCCAAAGTGTTTTGACATTTAAATGGTATCATTATGGTAGAACTAGAAGGAAATAAAGAATACACTTTGAAAAGGAAAAATACGATTGTTTATTGAATGCAAATAAACTGATATAGAGAGTACTGGAGAATCTCACAGACAACCACACCAATAACGAAAGACAATTCGAGCTACCTAAACTCCAAGAATATATTTATAAATAGAAAGATTGAACACCTAATGACAATTACTATAGACCTATTTATACTTGACTCCTAGAGACCTAATTGTAGATAATAATAAATCCTAATTGTAGATAACAAGTAACCCACTTCTACTAAAAATCTGAAACTACCAACTCTTCCTATTTTTCCTCTAATAAATGCCAACTAATTACATTATCTGCTCTTGACTTAAGTCTTCTTGCGAAAGTATGTCTTTAGTGGTCTATCACATTCATAGCCGAACTCGGCAACTGCAAATATGCGTGTTGTCATTGAAAACTGGGAAGAAGTGAACATGAAATTGTTATTACTGTAATGATGGGTTATGAAGGAGCTATAGATCATCAATTTGGAGATATAATGAAAGGATTTGGCAGTATCGTTTCTTTAAGAAATAGTTATCGCTTGCTAACTTCTCTTCCTATTTTCTAGGACCAGAGCAATTCACTGTGTCATTTGGCTATCACTCCTTTAGTATAAAAGCATTAGCTTTTGAAAATTCACAACTGGAGTTATCTTACATCGGAAAGAGACATATGGACAAAGTAAGTTATATACAAAAATAGGACCCACAACCTAGTGCTTTAAAGTTTTGAGTTAAGATATAACGTCCTAGCTGTATATGAGCTCATTTGTATTCGGTCCAATTTCTTTCCAGGCTTCCTCAAAACCATTCATTGGTATCAGAGCCAGGTTGGTGAAGTCTGATGAATAGAGATTCATGGATTTAGGTCAGAGGGATTCAGATTGCTTCGCATGAGCTATGGGTTGAAAGAGAGTTAGTCTGATATGGATAGATTCACTTATAGGGGGGAGATGTTGGAAATTCACAAGTAGAGTCATCCCACACTGGAAACAAACATATAGATAAAGTGAGTTATATACAAAGATAGGACTCATAAACTAGTACCTTAAAGTTTTGGGTTGAGATATGATGTCCTAATTGTATATAGGCTCATTTGTATCCAGTCCAATTTGTCCCAGAGCTTCCTCAAAACTCTTCATTAGCTTACTTTGTGCAAAACAAACAGCCGACTAAGTGGGAATGTGGAGAAATTTGCAAGTATGTCTCTGTTATAATGCGTAAAATCAGAGATCATGCAGTGTTCCTGAGCCTCCACTGATACGAAGAGTAACATTCAAGGATGTTGATTATCTAAGCCTCTGTGTCATTACAATTCTGACAATTAAAATTGATCCCTATTTCAAATCTTTAATTTTAGATCCTAAGATCTAGATGCATTTGTGGTCTTTTTTGATAAATAAATATGTATTTGCTCAAAGTTCACTCCACGACGTAACCACCCAACACAAAGCAACTTTATACAAGATACAAACCATAGAGCAGATAGAAACTTGTCAAACCTGATTCCAGGGTCTCCGTGCGAATATTCTCATAAATCTCTTTTACCCGCGTGTGATTATTGTTGATTACCTGAGTATTATTACTAACAAACACAATGCACTCAGCAGGCGCCATTGGCTATCAAGGTTAACATTGGCAAATATCCGGAAAAGAGAATCAAAAACTAACTTTTGATGAGAAGCATTTAGGCATCGTCTTTTTTAATTAAAAATGCACCAATGTCATAGATCCATCCACCATCAAATAGATTGTGCAGTCAATTAGACCAGATCAGAACCAGCCCAGAAAAAGAGGACATTACCTTGTAGGAACCATCAGGTTGGATATTGCCAAGTCTTTGGATTTCCTCTTTGAGTCGCTCGACCTCCTCTTCTACATTCATGGCTTTCTTTTCTTTCTCTCTCTCACAAAAGCTTGACCGTTTGTTATCCGATACTCATGGACTCCTTTTTATATAGCTTTATTTAAGAAAACTTTGTTTAATAATAATAATAAAAATGATAATGATAAGTTTAAGCAAGTATTTTTATTTTTAAAATTAAGTAAAAATTTTAATCAATTTTTATTTTTAATTCTTATATACGATAAATTATAAATTATAAATTTTTATTATTAATTAAATTATAATTAAAATAATTTAATTGTTCTAATTTATTTTAGATTTTGAATTTTTAAAATAAAAATAAATCTTAAATATGACCATATATATATATAATTTATAATTAATTTTTAACAATAAATATTATACAAAATATTAAAATAAAATTATTTGCTTAATTTATCTATAAAGTTTTAATTTAAATCTGCTTATAATTAATTATAAAAGTATAATTGTATAACCATCAATAATTTTATTTAAAAATTATAAATTAATAGCAGAAATTACAATCTCTCTTTCTCTCTCTCCCTATATATATAAGAAGCAAAAATGTGACAAGTAGGAGTGGCCCGAGTGGTCAAAGCTCCTCACTTAAGGCTCTCCCTTTTAGGAGGTCGTGAGTTCGAGTCATACCAAAGGAGGAGAAATAGGCATTATTCCTATTGATGATCCTCTAGCCCCCTGGGCACAGCTTCTTGATCGGATCAATTACGGACGCCTCGCTTCCAGCGGCAGTGTGGGAGTTGGAGCTACTAGGGAACCTGGGGGCTGATGGGAACATGATGTTGAGCGAAAGGGAGGCCAGCGATCAATCATCAACTGAACAATCAAGTATGTGAAGACTCCTTGTGCGCAGAAGTATACAGGCGACGTAGGAACCTGAGGAATCTTGGGGTTTCCAGGTTTACCCCCTCTAGAGCTCTTAGGGGATTAGGATTAGTCCGGCTAAGCTGGGATACCTAATGTAATCAAAAAAAAAAAAAGAAGCAAAAATGTTAAGCAAAAGGCTGGTCTGTTCTATTAAGCAGCTAAAGAGAACTGACAAATGACAATGCTTCCATTCAATCAAGGTTTCCTTGTCCCACTTAGGATTTAGGCAAAGAGTAGTTTAAGGGGTTTTTCCCTTATACCTACATATTTTATATACCTTCTTCGCCACTCCATTAAATAAGAACAAACCCTCCTTTCCTTATTTTACAGGTTCAAGTCTACCCATCTTGGCTCAATTCTTAAATTTGTTCCTTCTCTCATAACTCTATCTTAAGTGTTTATAACATGCTTCTGTGTTTACTCTTCTTTTCTCCAGTTTTTACCGTAAATCTTTTCCCGACCATTTGTTGTTTCTTTACGTGGAATTCTGCTCAGTGGTTTACACGTTGCAGTCTACTCTTCTCACTCAGGGCAGTGTAAACTTCTGAACTTTATAGATTGCTAAATTATGGTTTTTTGAATACTTCAGCTAACTTGTACTTGAAATGCAAGAAAAATGCCAAATTCCAGTGGACAAGTATTAGTTTACCCTACAGATGCAGAGGCCATGAACATATATGCAAACCCAATCAGAGGAAGAAGAAGATGGTACTGGTAATTGGATAGGATTCATCAAACATTGGATATAAAAAAATTGTTGATTTATGTCTTACAACCAACCGGTTGGTGTAGATTAGTGATATAATTATTTATAGGCACTATTTATCTTTTTTGATAAAGTAAAAGAATTATATTAGTAAATAACGTTTGCACATATGAATCACGTGAATAAACAGTAAGACCCAGACATTACAAGAAACGACGCTGCATGGAGCATTTAACGAAAATAATAAATGTGAAAAAATAAATTAACTTCCCTTAGGCTGCCTCCCATATTGTCCGCATTAAGTCACGTCATTTGCGTCTTCCCTTGGGCTGCCTCCCATGTTGTCCACATTAAGTGACGTCATTTGCATCTTCTAGCATCAACACTTCCATATCCTTCGTTTGGAAGCCTTTAGCATCATTAGTTTTGGTGGCTTTAGCTTCTACCTATTTGGAAACATAATCAAGCAAGCAATATATAATTAAAACCAAAAGATGATGGAAAAGGTCTCATAAAGTTAATACCCCAAACATCAAAATTTTCACAAAAAAGAATAGAAGTTTGTCGCATTTAATCCTTACAGGACAAGTCACCTGACTATTGGCACCTATCATATAACTTACAGAAGATGTATACATCCTTGAACAATGAGAGCCAGTAGAAACTACTCTCTAAAACTCTATAGGGCGTCCTCTTTACACTAAAGTATCCTTTACACACATACGAATGGCAGAAGGCTAAAATCAAAGGTGTTTCACTTTCAAGCACATATCTTCTTTATGACTTGATCTGCACAATTCCATCGTAGATACGGATCATCCCAGACATAATACTTCGCTTCATTCTTCAGCTTATCCCTCTGAACCATTGACAAACCAACAGGTAATTTATTATTAACTAAAAATATCTGCATACCGTGGTGATGTCAAATCGATAGAAAATAGTTGTTAATTTGGAAATGTCTCTCATAAAGGGATGTCATCTTCTTCTTTAATCAAGTGGCTGAGGTGATCGACAATCACATTTTCTGCCTTCTTCTTATCTTTTATCTCTAAGTTGAATTCTTGAATGAGGAGAATTCATCTGATCAATCTCGATTTTGTTTCTTTCTTCGTGAGTAATTATTGTAAAGTTGCATTATCAGAATAAGCAATTACTTTAGCACTAAGCAAATGCAACCGAATTTTTTCTAAAACAAAAACCACAAACAAAAATTCTTTTTCAGTTTCAAAATAATTTAATTGAGTTGAATTAGGAGTCTTCGAAGCATAATAAATGGCATGTAAATCTTTGTCCACTCTCTATCATAGTTGCTTGCATCACACATGATTTCGAAGAGGAGGCTCCAATTCGGAGGTCGAATCATTGGTGGGGATGTTAAGAGCTCCTTAAGTGTGTTAAAGGTTTCCTTACACTTATCATTGAACTCAAAAGAGACATTTTGTTGTAACAACTTGCATAACGATACGATTATCTTCGAAAAGTCCCTTATAAATCTATGATAGAAACCTGTCTCATGCATGAAAAACTTATCGATGTGATCGATAAACCCATAAAGGAAGCCCTCCTGAGGGAATTGATGATGCTAATGCATTAGATTTATATTTTAAGTACAATGAACAAAGTACTAATGTGAAGTGCATTATTCTGGCATCAATGAGTTCTGAACTTTAAAGGCAGCATGAAGATATGAATCCTCCGCAGATCATTAAGTATCTTAAGAAGATGTATGGGTCACAAAGTAGGACTGCTAGATACCAGTTATCTAACTCCCTATTCAAGTTTGAACTGAAGTTCAAATCTCCTGTGGGACCCCATGTTCTTAAGATGATTGATCTTATAGAACAACTTGAGAAGTTAGGGTGTTCACTAGGGAA
>JANVCQ010000232.1:38298478-38318458 GCA_025531925.1 Erythroxylum plowmanianum
GGGGGGGTCTGGGACTCCAAAAAGTTCGATCCACTAACGATGCTCTCTTGGCTAAACTGGGTTGGGCTCTACTCACACAGCCCCACGCCTTATGGGTCCAAGTCTTTCGGGCTAAATATCGGCTTGATTTGCAGCATATCCCTCCAACAATTACCAGGGTGGGGGCCTCGAGCATTTGGAGGGGCATCTCTACGACTTGGCATATCGTTCGCCAAGGTATCAAATGGAGGCGAGGTAATGGCCAGAAAATCCTTTTCTGGATGGACAGTTGGTTAAAAGACTGGGGACCCCTGATTCATATGGCCATTTCTTCAATCCCTAAGGGTGCTCGCTCCGCTTCAGTTGCGAATTACCATAATGCGGATCGCACTTGCAAGTGACACTTATTCCAAAAGTATCTTCCTACCGCAGTTTGCCTTGAGATCGCGGAGCTCCCACCTTCTTCCAATGACACAGAGGAGGATACATACCAGTGGGGACCAACTGATCACAGGAGGTTCACCGTAGCGTCCGCTTATGCCCTAATAGAAGGGAGCACTACCGATGAGAACACTCGCCTGTGGGAGTTCATTTGGAAATGGGCGGGGCCTCAATGAATAAGGACTTTCCTTTAGTTATTGACCAAAGGCAAGTTACTGACAAATCAATAACGAGTGGCTCGACACATCACCACGGACGGTAGTTGCCCCCTCTGTAGCCAAGAGGAAACCATCTTTCATGCCCTTAGGGATTGCCATTGAGTTAAAAGTTTCTGGGACAAATTCCCACTGGCGCAGGATGACCCTGACTTTTTTCTACAGGATGTAGGCTTGTGGGTGCACTCTAATCTTACGAAACCGTTTCAAGTTAAACAACTCAATTGGGCTTCGATTTTTGGGGTTGCATGCTGGTTCTTATGGCATTGGCGAAATAAGAGCGTCTTTGACCCTGATTTCGTTTGGTCGGAAGAAGGGATCAACACCGTTCTTGCCTAAGTGGAATGGATATAAAGGGCACATCTAGCGAAAAACTGTGTGTTCCCCACACAGGACCTCCCCATGGGACGGTTAGTGCAGTGGACAAAACTCCCGGAAAGCTGGGTCAAGCTCAACACAGATGGTGCAGTCAAACCAGGCCCCCAACCTTGCTACTGCTGGAGGACTTATTCGAGACGAGCAAGGCCAGTGGACCGGTGGATTTGTTCAACATCTTGGCTGGGGCTCGCCACTTCAAGCAGAAATCTTGAGAGTTTATTCAGGACTCACTTTAACCTGGAATTTGAGTTATCGCCGAGTCATCGCCTAAGTGGACTCCCTATAGGTTATCAACATCTTATCATCTTCTCATCATGTTTTATCTAATGACAACCTTTTGATGGCAGGTACCCATGGACTCCTTCATTGCCATTGGGATGTGGAACTTCGTCATGTGCTTCAAGAAGGGAACCAGTGTGCTGATCGACTGGCCTCAATTGCCACTCTTGCCAGTCCAGGACTACATATTCTTCAGACACCGCCGTTGACCATCCTGGAGCTCCTCCAGCGAGACAGATAGGGCTTGCTGTATCGCAGAGCTCTGCTCTAGCTTGTTCTGTATTTTGAGGTTTTGTTTTTCCAATGTATCGAAAAAAAAAAGAAGTAAAAATTGGGTTGTTACTAGCCTTCTCGTTAAGCTGCTTGAGTGTTAGCGGAGAAAAATTCTTTTCTTTTTATTAACATTTTTGTAAATAAAGTTTTATGAAACAACGATTTTAAACTATTAAAAAAAACACAATTAAACACGTGCAATTTGCTCCCACATACAACCAACGGACGTACCGTCAGAGCCCAACGAGGGATACAGTTCACGTGATGCCTCCTCTATGCGGACCCCACTAAGGCAACGGCCATGATAGTATTAAACCACTATTTCTCTCCCGAGCCAAAACAAAATCAACTTCAGATTCTTTTTTGATTTGTAGTCAATTGCAGTCAATTTCAGTTCACACCATACTTGTATTAAACACAAATACAGAAAGAGTCAGAGAACAGTGTTTATTTCTTGATGTGTTAAGTGATGGAACCGGTGAATCCGCGGCCGCTTCAAATGACGAGACCTTACGAGCTGGAGGAAGATGGAGTGGAGGAAGAAGTAGGTCAAAAGAGAAATTTGGGTGAAATGCTGGAGTGGAGGAGTAGTACTAGTCGGACTAGTGAGCTCACTATCGCTTTTGAAGGAGAGGTTTATGTTTTCCCCGCGGTTTCTCCTCAGAAGGTCACGCCTCTTTTCGCTTGCATGCTTCAATCCTGCTGTTCTAACTTTGTTGTGCAAGCTGATTTTAATTTTGATTTTGATTTTGATTTTGATTTTGTGTATAATTTTTGTTCTAATTCTGTGTTGTGAGTTTGTTTGTCGGTGGAAATTTTGTGGAGTTTTGGGATTAAAAATGGAGTAGTTTATTTAAGGGAAACTTGCATGTCAATGATAAGGGATGGGAAATGGTTGTCTTGATTTTGTTTGTTATTTTGCGGAGAAAATCGATTGGAAAGATAAACATATTATAGTTTGTTGTTAAATTTGGTTAAGAGTTCATGAAAATTGGATGTCTTTGGCACTAATTGGGAACTGGAATTGATTTCCGCTGCTGAATTGTAGTTTTGTCATCTTCAATGTGGAAAGGATTATACATTTTACCTCCTGAGTTGCACATCCATTGTGTGGTTTTGATGTCTATGAGGTATCTTTCAGAGACGGTATATAGTCAAAATCTTGTGGATGAATTGAAATTCTAGGTTCCACTGGTCATTTTCCTCCCCTTTGTCTAAATTTGCAAGATGAAGATGGCATATTTTTAAGATTCATTGCATTTGTTTTATGTTGCATCTTTGTGGGAAATTTGAACTTTGGTGAACATATGATCTGTTCCCTTTCTATGGTATTAATGTTGCTTTTTGGATTCATCTTGTTTTTAAACTTCATATTCAAATTACTTCTATTCCTGTTCTGATTGTTGGTTCCTTTTTTCTTCAGTTCCTTTTTCTTTATCTTCATGTTATAATTTTCATTCATTTATTTGTTTTTGAGGAGGCTTCGATGGGAATCTTCTTAAGCTGATTAGTGGAATTTATGTAGGTGCAAGCAGTCTTACTACTCCTTGGAGGTTCTGATGCACCTACTAGTGTTCCAAGTTCTGAATTTCCGCTGCAGCAGAATTCGCAGGTATTTCTAAATGGTAATAAACTAGTAATTGCATATACGAACCTGCACACAATCAATTATATTTTAATCAATTATATTTTTCTTTGCATATCTCAGAGTATTTCTGATATGTCACAAGGCTCCAAACTTTCCCGAAGATTTGCGTCCTTGGTTAGGTTTCGTGAAAAACGAAAAGAGAGATGCTTTGAGAAAAAAATTCGGTACACTTGCCGGAAGGAGGTTGCTCAGAGGTGAGGTGTACATATCAGACGAAGATAATCATTTCTGCACTTGCTAGGTTTAATTCAGCGACCTTTCTCTCTCTATCTCTCCCTTGTTCATGAGAGCATGTACAGGAATTGTTTTGATCAGCATCTAGGATTCTTACTGACTGTAGAGACTTATGTTTCTCATAGGATGCACCGTAAAAATGGACAGTTTGCTTCGCTGAAAGATTGTGAAACCACAGATGTCGAAAAATGGGAACCCAGCACTGGATCTGCTCTTCCAGACACGATGTAAGCTTGCATTTGTACTACAGTTACATCAGCTGCTATTATGAAGATGACATGGTGCTTGTCTTAAGAATAATTTGTTGAATACTTACTGACTCTTATTTTACAATTATTTACGTGTTCATGTTTTAAAGTCCACGTAGTTGTCAACACTGTGGAACTAGTGAGAAAGCTACTCCAGCAATGCGTCGGGGCCCAGCTGGTCCAAGGACTCTCTGCAATGCTTGTGGCCTGATGTGGGCAAACAAGGTAGTTTATAAGTTTTGACCAATGTGCTGTATGTACACATCATGTGTGGTTCTTTATTGGATACAGAACTTCACTTGCCACCTTCTTCCTCCAAAATTGTATCCAAATTTCCTTGAGAAATCTGCATTCAGAATTGTCTAACACTATTTACTGGATTTTGCTGAGAGGATTTCAGGCTGATATTTTCTTTTGCAGTCTCAATAGCATGTTTTCTTGAATGGCAGGGAATAGATATCGGGCTTTTTCAGGGCTGATGATTTCTTGGAATAGATCTGGGAGGTGAAAGTTGAAAGGCCATTTGAGAATAGTCTAACCATTGATTCATATATGTTTCTTGGTTAGCTAAAGCTGCTAAAAACTTTCCTCTAACAGGATGCAATGGGTCACCAATCCATCTTTAACTTATTTGTCATCCTATTGTTGAAAATAATTAACTTGGTATTATTGTACTTCAAGCTTTGAATTACAATTCTAAAACAACCATGGGTTTTTCCTGCCTGTGTCATAGGCTCCTTGGATTTGATTATTCGTGGTTAAGTTGATTGATCAATATTCTTGCAAAAATATGTTTATTCCTATTCAATTTGATCCACAACTTGCAAGCATTCATGCACCAAAGATTGTTTATATAGATGTTTTCTTCTCAATTCTCTTTTCTAATACCATGTCTTATATGAAACTTTACAAGTCATAATGGTTGTTGCTTATGTGAGGCATTGATATTGAAATGTGTTAATCAACTGTGTCAACAATTTTCTGATACAACATCCTTTAAACTGGGATGATACCATTCTTGATTTTTGTATGACTTACATTTTGTTGTAATACTGTCTTGAAGGGTACTTTGAGAGATCTTACAAAAGGAGGGAGGCATTCTTTTGATCAAAATGAACCGGTATGTACTATGAGCAGTTATTAATTGTTTTCTGGTTCATTTCACTGATCTAAGACAGTTTTTGACAGCCTCTTTCTCCAGTTATAGTAACATTAGCCATATGTATCATAAGTGTTTGGAGTGATCACTCTTCTTTGGTTTTAGGGAACTCCTGATGTTAAGCCTTCAGCCATAGGAAGGGAAAATTCTTATGTGAACCAAGATGAAGAGGTATATCATCGATTCTAAATGGCGATAATATATTTCTACTTCATAAAATACATAATAGTTTTCAAACACAGTTCAAACTCGCAGAATACTGACATGGCTTATTCATCTATTTTCATATAGTGATATGATGTTATGTGGAACTTTTATGATTTTTATTTCTGTATATATAGATAACATGGTCTTGAAAATATTTGCCCATTTTTCAGGGAAGCCCAGAAGATAATAAGCCTTTACCATTAGATTCAGAAAATTATGTGAAGCCACATGAGCAGGTATCTCCTGTTTGGGGCTTCCAAGAGTGGGTTAACACTTTGTAATTATATATTACTTGATTTTGGTAACAATGATGTGAAAAAAAAACTGTAAACATTGTGATATGATGCCTCAAAACCACTCTACAGTAATGTCTCTTTATGCATGTCAGGTTGGTCGCATTAGTTCCCTTGTTTACTTATATTTGTTCTTTTTTCTTCGTGTTAAGAAAATCAAGGTTCATGCTAGATTTTAAAACATAGTATCTACCATCTGGCAAGTAATGAGCTGGGAGCTGATTGCTTTTGACTGAAATAGTTTTTTTTCCATATCATAGGCCTGGATCATATGAATCACTTGTCTGTCTTTGATAATATGTTATCTACTTACAGTTTTTGGAATCTTCTCTTGCTTTTAGTTTTGTAATTCACAAATCTTGTCTTCAGGAATTTCTGGAAGCTGATGAAAATCTTGCTAATCCTATTCCTATGCATGTGGAGAATTCATCAATTACCCTTGATGAGGAGGTAATTTGATTACTGAATAAACACTAAATAAATGCTACTAGTTCTATACAATATTCCTTGTGCTTTTCAGCGAGGATTCCAATTGTGAAGTGATTATTTGTGAGGCATAGAAAAGAGGAGAATTTTCTTAGAACATCCTTAAATTGTTGTTCGTACCATTTAGAGTGACACCACAACTTGGCTGCTTGAACTCAACATCTCTAATGCATGGCGAACTCAGTAGCTTAAATCTAAATCTGTATGATTATGACTTTTAATGTAGGAGGAATTCCAGGGAACTTTGGATGAACTGGGAAATGTTTCAGTTTCAGAATTTGAGATTGCCGGGAATTTTGACGATCAGGTACTGGCTTTTTGGTGACTTTCCATCAAGCATGTTGGGACTAATTGTATCCTTCAGCTATGCCATAAATTTTTGTTAGCTGTCTTAAGTTCATGATACCAACTTGCAGGTTGATGTTGGAGATTCCCAGTGGCGACAATTTGGAGATGATGCTCCGAGCCCATGATGATAACTCATGTATATGGTTTCTTCACATGGATTGCAGGCACAAAGCTGGTTTATACTAACCTTAGATACCAGAGGTTTTTCCCTTTTCTTACAGACACAGTTTTCCTTAGTATGAAATCAGTTGAACATAGTTTTGTTGCCTTCAAAAAAAAAATTAAATGTGAATAGTTAACTTTTGATATTTTCTAAATATTTTGTAGAGCTGGAGGAAATATCCGTCTAAATCAATTAAACCATGTTCATGGAGAGTCAGCCATTTGTGGTCTTTATAATTTCCATTGGTGTAATTGAGCTGCAGAGTCTGTCATTTGTGGCTGTCACCCGTTTGCCGTTTTGTTGAGCTAAAATTCACTTTCAAATGATGCATTTTAGAGGAAGGTCGACTAAGATCATTAAAAGTTAATCCTGCAGGACGATAAAAGATAATAAACTTGTACATGAGTTGGAAAATAGAAATAGTAATTACTATTTAGACCAAGGTGGGTGATCATGAGGCAAGTTAGTCTTTTAATTCAAAAAGGTAAAATAGGACATTGAATCAATTAAATGTACACAAGCACCTGTTACGTGGGATGTTTTATCTTTTATTTGATAGAAAAGATTGAAAGGAAAAGAAAGTCATTGAGACGGTAAATCATTATAGATTCCTTTGGTGAGTAGATTTTAAACCTGAGGAACTTCTTATGTTACGTACGAAAGAGCCACAGTGGTTAAATAGGCCGAAGTTGAAGTGGTCGTACATATATTTAGGTAATACAAGTGTAATAGACATAACAGAAATTTTGACGACGGACAGATAGATAAAGCATGTCGTAAGTAGGCAGGCGAGCATAAGCGGAAAGTTTGTGGTCTGAACAGTAGGTGAGGCCCATTTTTGTCCTCAAACCCCATTGTTTCGTCTTGAATCAAAAAGTTGAATCCGACTTGATAGAGGACCCTCTTTCTGTTATATATCGAGATTGGCTTCTTCAGCAATTAATCTACGATCTAAGATTTCTGGTAGCTTACGGAGAAGTATGAAGCTGTCCATGCTCAAGAATTCTGCTAGGAGAGGGTTTAATTAAGCAACCACTTATGAGTCCAAAATCATACTAATTGTCCATTGTCCACTTGAGTAAAGCATCTCTAACTTTCAGTATTCTTTTCCAAAGGGGGAATGGGATCGATTAGTAACAGGATGAAGTTTTTACCAATAAAAGAGAAAAGGACGCACAAGGTTCCAGCTTCCAAGTTTAACTTTTAAGATAAAAGCTTGGTAATTGGTTCAGATTTTCTTTTAATTGGCATCAACTGTAATTGTGTACGTCTATACCCCATAACCAAGGTTTATCACAAATTCTTTTCGGTACTCTAGTGCTCTACATAGTGTAAAATACATAGGGTCTTACCCTTTTCTCCTCTCCCTTCTTCTAGTCAAATATTCGTGACAGCCTTTTCTAAATTCGATTGGGGAAGGCAACATGCCCTAGAAAACCAAGGTTTATAAGCTTTTAAAGGTAAAAGCATAAATATGTAGTTCTTTAATGGCATACCACAAAGATCGGCTGCTTGGACGAAAATCAAAATCCCTTCCTTCGTGTTACAATATTATTACTGCAACTCGATAATGACCGTGATATTTCCTTCGTGTTACAATATGAAACAAGGCACAAGCTTTAGTATTAGATGCAGATCTACACGACAATGACCGTGATCACCAAAACACCTCTCTACAAGGCAAATCAATGCAAGTGTTAACGAACATCTCCTCATTTTTTCACACCCTGGATTATTTGCACCTAACTATTCTTGCAGGGACCTTACGGAGAAAAAATGATGTATAAAGCCCCACAATATAACAAGGAAATGGAGAGCATTCTAAACTTCTGGGCTTGAAAATATCAATTCTGTTGCTAGCTGTCGGAGCGGGACTTTAAGAATACGCAACAGTGTTTCAGAATTAAGAAAAGAATGTCATGCGACTGCATAATAAACACCGATGCTCATTCGACTGCTGGATAGAGACCAGGCATATACGAACGTCCACTTCCATTAGAATCAGCCAAGTGCGAATACAACTCTCCTGAATTAGATGACTTTCGAGTTCTGAGATTCTTAGGAGAAGCTGAGTAGGAATCACTGGAACCGCTGCTGGTGGAATACATTGATGAAGTTGGCAGTCCATGAATCCTTGGCAATCCTGTTGGATCCCCACCAAAACTATATCCCTTTTCAACAGTCTCCGCTTCCAATGGCAATTCATCCAATGTCTAGTACGAGACAAAAGTCAAAAACATTTCAGGGCACCCAACTTAAAGGCTGTGTGAAACAAGAAGCTGGAACTTCAGAAATTCAGTTTAGAAGTTCATTTCATACAACAGAACCCCTTGTCATTAACCCAACCAGTCATTATTAGTAAGCAAGTTAAGTCCCCATGCAGTTCCAATGAACACAAGCGTGTTGAATTATGTTGGCTTCCATATTTTGTACGTTCATCAACATTAAATACTGTCGTTTCCCTCCTTCCTTTTACATTGAAAGTTGAATATCACTAAAGTAAACGGTATGAAATGAAGACCAGAGGAAAACCTAGATTCAGACAACTTAAAGACATCTGAAAGTTAGAACTCACCCTAAATGCTTGCTGAAGAACTCGAAGTGTTTCTCTTGTCCGCTTTCTCTTCATTGCTATCTCATCAGGTTCCTGCAACATCTCTTCAAAAAGATTTTCCCTGTTTTAGACAAGACAGATATCACAATACAGTGTCACATCAGATAAAAGCAGTGTACAGTATAATTCAGAGGAAGAAATCAAGACTGTAAATAAGACCAAGATCATCTTAAATAACCTGTAGAGTTTCTTAATGAAAACATTGTGTAGTTCACGCTTTGTATGGTTCACCTACATCATCAATAACCAAGCAGCATTAGAAAATATTAAATGCTACATTGAAGTCAGTGAAGCTACAAAGATTGCAACAGCAGGAAGATAGTAAAGCATGTTGCTGAGAAGATTTAACATGATATGGTCTAGGAATAAACATGTTTTTATGACTTCAAAGCAAACACAGAGAAGGAAAAAGCAAAAATTCTATCTCACAACGGAAGCACATTTGATAAAAGAGAAGTTAACTTCAATTTTCTGAAGCCCGTTTACCAATAATGCTTAAACAATGAGAAAGCAGTTCGAGTGATTCTTTAAGGGTTCTGTACTACTTCCTACAAGATTCAAATAATTTGACAGAGAAGTCAAAACAAAGAGGAACAGGAAATTTTAAAGAAAGAATAGATAATAAGCAACAATGTCCTTATGACTTAAATTACCAGGAAATGCATAATTGCTTTTGGTACCGAGTCTTCAATATTCTTTCGAACAATATCATAATATGATCTCAAAAGCAATTTAGTGACCGAAATCTCAATAGATTCCTGCTCAGAATGGCTCTCCAGGGGCCTCAAAATAGTTGGGGGCTTAGGAAAAAGAACACAAAAGATGTTAGGAAAAAACAGAGGGTGAAAAAAAAGAACTTCAGGGATGAAGATTGTCTGTACATAATGATCTAAACAAAAATAGCTCATCTGCATACCTCTCTCAAATGAATCATGGAGAAGCTTTGTTCCATGGCATCCATGCCCTGAATAGGTTCATTATATGACTTACCTGCTATATTATCTTTAGCATTACGAGAATTTTCACCTCCGCCAAAGATGGATGAAATACCCCAACTTGTATTTCCTAATTAACAACATTTGCATCAACAATAATATCATGTTGGGATCCTTACACCTACTTAACGTGTGAGAAAAAGCGTGTGAAAAATAGATATATTCAATTATGCAAATAAGGTATTCTTGTTGGTATCTTCTGGATAACAATTACCAGAAGGTGCAACTTTTTCAACATCCGCAGCAGGACGAATTCCCTGCAAGTTGAAAAAATGAAACCATATGATAGAATCAGTTATCACCCAATAACCCACAAATATGGAAGAAATTACATAAAGTAAGGTTGGAGAAACCAGTCCTAACTTCTATAGCAAGTGTAGCTCAGGCAGAATAACTCAAAAAAAAGAAAAGGAACCAGATAAAAATGAGGGAGAAAAGGCATGCCTGTTCAGGTAGAATACCATTAATCTGTCTAGCAAGAATAGCCCGAGACTTCAGGCTCCTCTCAGATGTTGATGGCTTGTCCACCTCTACACCATCCTACTTAACAAAAAATATTGAGGGAGTGATCCAACTGAATGAATTATAAACATACAAGAACACCATTGAATTCTACAACAAGAACATGCCTTTTGCCTGGAGATGGGTAGCGGAACCCTGGAAGACTTGATCTGTTGAAGTGCAACTTCCACTGCCTTACTTCCACCAATAAAGTTTGAGTGAGAAGTGTTGATGTAATCCATCTGCAAAAGTGTCGAAAGATTCTGAAATTTTGAAATGCAGTTAACATAACCAATCATTACAGAGTACTTGCACAGCAAATATGAATAAATATGCAGAAATGAGAAAACAAGTGGCACAAAAGCCCAGTTGAATGTAAATTAATTGTGTAGAGATATGATGGACGGTTAATCCTAAAAAGCCATTTTACTCCGGAAAGATTTCACAGCTTATAAACTGCAAAAAAAAAAAAATGATAGGATTTTCTGCGGAATAGGACTGGATTACGGTTGTGGTTCCAGATTACGTACTTATAATGGTGAATACACCATATCCATAAGTCTATCGGAAACAGTGACTCTATTAGCTAGAGATAGGACTGCATATTTTTAGATCTCCCTAAACCCTACATCTCAACAGGATTCCTACTGAGACGTTATCGTCGATGATGATGTTGTTAGTGATGTACATCATAATCATATGCAAATTGCTTTTTCAAACAATCGGTTACTTAAACCACTTTGATAATCATAAAAGAGTATTAATAAATCAGTTATGATACTATTAGCCTAAGATAAGATAACGTTTTTAATCATCAGTGAATTCAGTAATAAAAGGCCCAAGTTTTGAACATGCATCGACTCCAGGCCTAAAATTTAACATGTGTGATTTAGAGTGAGTTTGTTACCAAACATAAAGCAAGAAAAAACTTAATAGCAATACCCAACGATGGGAAAATGAAGACTGAACCCGCCACCACAGAAGCATCCAATGTATAACATATATTTTAATTGATCAACACTTCCCAGATCTTTTCCGATAAGAATAAATATGCTTCAGTAGCAAAGAGCATCAACAAGCAAAACCATTGCTTAACATTCAAAGGAAAACCACTCACTTAAGATTGGGGCATTTAAATTTCAAGTTACCTCCATTTCAATTATGTGACCAATCATTGTCTCTGATGGTTCAAGACCATCTCGCAAGAAGTTCCCTATAACTTCATCCATACGCTTTCTCAGAACAGGAAACCTCTGCAACTCATTTACTAGACACCGATGGCTAATCTGAAGGCACAGAAATGAAACTCTAGTTTTCAAGGATTGAAATGACACTGCAAAAAGCCATAAAGACAAAGTGTCTACCTTAATTAATTCATCGTATATGAACCTGGCACATTGAAGGCTTGGATCTAATAGACGTGCTATCTGCCTCCGGACAAGAACTTCAAAAGGTACCTAAGTAAACAAACATCAATCAGAAGCATATGAGACATAATTTGAGAATAATGTAAGCAAAAGGTCAAAAGGAAAAATTTTTAAATTAAGAAGAGCAAAACCTACTTCTGGAACAAAGAGTGCACTTTTTGGACCGGTTGCGTTTTGAATTGCTGTTCGAATATCATCATCAGTCAAGTCCTCGCAAGGATCAACATCCTGCAGAAAAAAAGAAAATTCATGTATCAGGTATCTCACAAGAATACATAATATTACCAAACCAGCCATTCGATATCCAACAACAATATATCAGTAGGTTACCCATGAAACAATTTTTCATTAACCAGACAGAGCCAACACTAATAACTCCAGCATTTCAATTTTTGGAATTCAAGAAAAAGGCAAATTATTATCTGGTTTGGAAACAGTAATCTCCAGAAAGAAATATTTTAATTTTCCTTCAAAGGGGTCTACTTCTAAATTGCTCATCAAATTATTCGATTCTATAGGATCAATGAATGCACCTCTAGGCATTTCACAAAGATGGATTGAAAAATATAGTGAATTCTTGCTCCACCAGACAGCTCAGCTGTTGACATTTCCTCATTTTTGCCCTCTACCATTGATGAAAATGCTGTTTCCAATTACAATATAGTTAATGACTAAAGCACATGCAACATATAACAAATTATTTGAATGAAGACATACAACAGAATATAAAGCAAAATGAACAAGATAAGAAATTAGAAACTTACATTCACAATATTTTGACAAAATGTTCAGCAATAGAGCTCCCTGACCAGCCTGTTAAATTTATAAAAGGTTAGAAACAAGAAATTAGTAAAAAATGGAGAAATAATCAGCAAGGGCACTTCTGCACAACATAAACAGAAAAGCAGTAAACCGTAGTCATCTTTAAATGCCTAAGCACACAAGTCTCGTCAGCAATTGAACTGTTGAACATCCTTAACAGGTTAGACAGTAATGAGATGACAGCTTAAGCAAAAATGCTAGTTACTAGGTTGATTTCCACTTTTTGAGCATGTATTATTAGCCCTATACACCCAAATATGGACTGATCCAAATAATAATGCCAAACCATGAAATATTTATTTTGCCAACAATAATGCACCAAATAATGAAGCAATCTCGACCAAGTAATCTCCAGAAAGAGAAATAAAGCATGCCTTTGATTCCGTTATTTCTCCGTAGCTAGCATGTTCCTTTGCAACAGAAACCAAAGCAGTGCTTATACGTGACTTCAGCCCTGGAAGTATTGCTTTGATGTGCTGCACTAAAATCTGGAAAACAGAAAGTGTTAGAATGAACTCAACAGCAATTTTTGTTGACTACATCATCATATTCACATAATCAAAACCAATCAAACATATAAAGAAGCAATGTCTCATAAGTCTACAGAAAAGGGAAGAAAGGAAAATAGCAGTGTGCATATTGCAGCAGGAATTCGAGGACCTGGTTCAATTTCTTAGCCAACTGAGGAACACCACAACGATCAGCCAGACCATTATAGACCTGCACAGAGTACAGTAGCAAATTCTATCACTTATCTATTAACTTCAATAATAAAATAGTTGAAGAATGATGGGCTTTCATACTGGACGACTACGAAAGAATTTCTCCTCAGCTGCAAGCGCATCTTTGATACTCCTGTTGAGCATTATATCCTGAATGGAGATATAATTCAATCAAATTGCCATATGGACTTATCACTAAAATCCCATTCAATCTAAAAGGTGAAAACGAAAATTCCATCAACTGACAACAAAAGAAAATATTTATTGTCCATATTAATGGAGCATCATCTGAACAACAGTCTTTGTGAAGAGAAAACAAAACTGAACTTGAAACAGTATGTCAGTCCAAGCCTTCGCAAGTTTAAACCAGAAGATGTAAAACAATGAACCACTGGCACACATCACCATTAATATGCATCAGAAACATCCTATTACCTCTTGACTACGATTGACAACACCGACATAACCTAGTCGAAGCGGAATCACTTTGCCAAGTAGCAAGTTACGAGCATCAGTACCTCTGTCCATGATATCCAACTGTTACCAAAGAAACATGTCAGGCAGAAGAAAAAAGCAGTCAGAGCTTGCAAATACCTTTAAGAAGGAAATAATAATGAAGCTCCTATATACCTTCGTGATTACTCCAATGGTTCTGTTAGCTGTTAACAAAAGATCATGTCCTTAGTCATATAAACAGCAACAGAAAGTCCCTTAGTTTGAGATTCAAATTCAAAATTTACCATCAGGGTCAGCATTTCCTGCAATCTGCAGAGCATCTGAGTTTGCTAAATCTGAATTTGCTGGTGTTACAGCAATAATCAAACAGGTGGGCTTTTTTATGTAGGACATTATCATGGTTCTGATCCGTGCTTCAATATCAGAGGGTTGATCACCAACAGGGACCTTTGTTATACCAGGTAGATCCACCAGTGTAATATCAAGAACATTTGGCGAAAAAATCTTTAAACGTATCTGTTTATCTGAGACTCCTTTGTTATCCCCTGCTTCCTTGTTTGTCTCAGCCTATAGCAAATCCAAAATTACACAACATAAAAACGGGAGAATAATTAATATGGTGTAAACTCCCCATAAATAAAGTTTGTAGGACAGCCTTCCATCATAATTGATAGTTTTTACAGTAATTAGTGAGCCAAAGCAAACTTTTTAATTCAAATTAAGTTTATTACTCCCCTTTGTACATGACACTGTCACTTAATCCACCCAAATAATGCAGCAACATTCATTCTAAAATTGTAGATCACTATTAGTAGAAATATCTTTTAGCCATGAGCCTCTACCTCATATAAATCACAAATCCTCGTTCCTAGTCAATGCAAAATGAAGTATAGTACTCTGCATTTCCCATGTTCTACAGCATTACAAAATCCACCCAAATACTGCAGCAACATTCATTATAAAATTGTAGATCAGTATTAGTTGAAATATCTTTTAGCCATGAGCCCCTACCTCATCTAAATGATAAATCCTCGTCACTAATCAATGCAAAATGAAGTACAGTACTCTACCTTTCCCACGTTCTACAGCATTACAACTAATAGGTTAAAGTTCCAAATTCATAAAAGCTTATAAATTCTTTGGATTATCATTTCTCTGACAGCCATAAACATATATTCTCATCAGCCATTCCTACACTCTCAAAAGTCAATATGTATGACTAATTTCTGTCTATCCTTAGCTATCATACTATTTTGTCCAGAAAAACATAGTCTTTTAATGTTTAATCCCTAAACATAAAAGCAACTGCAATTCCAAATTTGGCTCGTTAGAGAAAAACAGCAAAAAGAAAGAACAATATTTACAGATCCCAAATTACACTAAACCTCAAACACACCTGAATTTCTCTCCGAATTTCGGAGAAATCATAGAACCGTTTTCCAGAAAGATGAAGGAACTCTCCCCACTCCTCCTCCGCTCCATCGGCCTTCCTCTTAGTCTGAAGAAGCTGAAGAACCAACGGCCGCCGCGTACAGATATCGTTTCCACGTGGCAGGAAGTCTCTGCCGACGAGCGCCTCCAGCACGCTGGACTTGCCGCTGCTCTGACTTCCGACCACCGCCACCTGCGGCAGCTCGATCGTCGATTGGCTGCCGAGCTGAGCAAATATGTCCTGGAGCTTGTTCACTATCGGGATCACGGATGACCCTAGCGGGGCAGCATTCGAGGCGGCCGGCTGTGGTTGTGCGGGCGACGGCGAGGCTGGCTCGTCAGCCATTTTCAGTGATAGATTGAAGAGGTAAATAACAAGAAAGATTGAAGTGAAACCCTAGGGTTTTGGAGATTCTTTACGGGGAGATAATTTGTGTGATTGGAGGCGGCATGTGCTTTGAAAATGAACAGTATGAGACAGGCGCTACAATGTGCGGTAGGTGTTACAGGGATTAAACTACGCACTTTTGATGACTTTTTTTTAAAAAATTAAATAATAGATTTATAATAAAAAAGAACAAACTAAGAGACTTAACTCTCCACATCAAATGTAAACCAATAAAAGACAACATTAGAGCATAATGATTCAAAATAACAACAAGAATACCAACGAAAGCGTTGCACTCAAGAGGCCATCGCCTTAATACGCCAGCGTATGATTGGGACGACATCGTTACTTGAGTTTTGAAAAAGGGGTAAATCGAAACCTCCCATCTAAGGCTCGCGATTTTGACTTTCCCAATTAGGGTTTACAAACTTATATGACTATTTGAAGGACGATCAATCTTTGCATGTTTACAGTAATCAAAGGTAAGTATCAGCGTTGTGATAGTTGTTGGGTTTGGGTCATTTCTAAATGGAGTCCAAAGTCTTAGTATAAAAAGATATTTTAAACCCTAAATAGGTGTAGAGAGGAGAGGTTCAGCCAGAAGAGAAAAGAGAGGGAAAAGAAAAAAAGAGGAGAATTTTCGTTTTTTTAGCTTTGTGCAGTATTCTTCTAATCTTCGATCGCATAGTGATTTATTGTCGGAATGACTTGAAATTTTAACCAGAGATTCCTCTCTCATTGTTCTTCATTTTGAACGGTGGAGATTGGATTTGGAGGTCTCCAAGGTACCCTAATCTTCAGTTGAAGTTGTTATCAGATTCTAAGGATGATATTGTTCTCAACTCTTTGATTCTTTCATCTTGTTGATGATTATTGTTGTATTTTTAAGTTGAGTGGTGACTCTAGTTATATCTAGAGTTGAAAAATTCTTTGTAACTTGATTGATGATAGTGAAGTTTTTCTTTACTGGACTAGGTCCTGTGGGTTTTCCTTTTTCACATTGAGGGAGGTTTTTCACGTAAAAATTGCCTATATTCTTTATTTCTTGCTGCTTAATTTTTTGCATTGGTGAGTTTGTTGGCTGCTGTTTTTCTTTTGGTATTGGTTGTGGTTGTTCACACAGGGAAAGATTTATTGGTTCTGGTTATTTTGTTTTCGCTGCGCGATCGATTCCTCATTTCCCAACAAATGGTATCAGAGTTCTTTGGTTCGGGATATTTGTGGTTGTGGTTCTGGTGAACAATGGAAGTTGTCAACACTAGTAGGATGGTTACTTTGAATGAAGTCAATTATGTTATTTGGAAGGACAAGATAGAGGATCTGCTTTATGTGAAGAATTTTCACTTACCAGTATTTGCCACTAAAAAGCCTAATAATAAATTGGGTGAAGAATGGACTTTGATGCATAGACAGGTGTGCGGTTTTATCAGACAGTGGGTTGACGACAATGTGTTGAATCATATTTTTGGTGAGACACATGCTCGAAACTTGTGGGAGCAACTTAAGAAGTTGTATGCTCGAAAGACTGAGAACAACAAGATGTTCTTAATAAAGCAGATGTTAGCTTTGAAGTATAGTGATGGGACTCCTATGATAAATCACTTAAATAACTTCTAGGGAATTATGAATCATTTGTCAGCCATGGGGATTAAATTTGATGAAGAAAAATAGGGTTTGTTTCTCCTTGGCTCCTTACCAGACTCTTGGAAAACTTTTAGATTTGCATTATCAAATTATGCTCTAGATGGTGTTATCTCTATGGATCTTGCCAAGAGTAGTATATTGAATGAAGAAATGAAAAGAAAGTCTCTGGGTTCCTCTTCGACAGATGTCTTGATGACTACCTCTAGGGGGAGAAATAACAATCGAGGTTCTCAAAACAGAGAGCAAAGTCAAAGTAAATCCAAAGGCAGATACAAAGATGTTAAGTGCTTTTATTGTGATAAGAAAGGGCATTTGTAGAAAAATTGCTGGAAGTTGAAGAAAGAGAAGAAAGGCAACAAAGGCAAGGAAGAAAAGAAAGAGAATGACAACGAGAATTGTGTTGCTATTGCAGCTGAAGAAGACCTTGTGACAATCCTTAATGAGAGCCTAGTTGGGGTTGTTTGTGATGAATCAATCCGGGTTGTAGATAATGATGCTTGTTCTCATGTTACATCAAGGAATGATTTTTTCTTATCTTATACTTTAGGTGACTATGGGGTATTGAATATGGGAAATGAAACTATCTCTATTGAATATGGAAAATGAAACTATCTTTAAAGTGGTTGGCATTAGGATAATTGTGTTGGAAATAGGTACGGGAACTAAACTTGTTTTGAATAATGTTAAGCATGCATCTAATGTTCGTTTGCACCTGATATCTGTTAGCAATCTTGATAATGAGGGTTATGTGAGTACCAATGGTGGTGGTATGTGGAAGCTCACTAAAGGTTTCTTGGTGGTGGCTTGTGGTAGAAAACGCTCTGGCTTATACTGGACAACAGCTTCAGTATGTACTGACAGGGTAAATGCAGTTGAGAATGACTCTTCAGTATTATGGCACAGGAGACTTAGTCACATTAGTGAAAAAGGATTGAATATGTTAGCCAAGAAGAATCTCTTATCAGATTTGAAGGATGCTAAACTAGAAAAGTGTGAGCACTGCTTGGCTGGAAAACAACACAGAGTTTCTTTTAAGACTAATCCTCCTTCAAGAAAGACTGAGTTGCTTGAGTTAGTGCATTCAAATTTGTGTAGTCCTATGAAGACAAAGACTTTGAGGGGTGCATTGTATTTTGTTTCTTTCATTGATGACTGTTCTAGGAAATTATAGGTCTATGTCTTGAAGATCAAAGACCAAGTGTTGGGTGTCTTTAAACAGTTTCAAGCTTCTATTGAGAGAGAGACTAGAAAGAAGCTGAAATGCATTTGCACTGACAACGGCGGTGAATACTGTGGACCGTTTGATGAATACTGCAAACAGATGGGCATTAGACACCACAAGACTCCTCCAAAGACTCCTCAGCTTAACAGCGTAGCAGAGAGGATGAACAGGACCTTGATGGAGAGAGTCATATCTATGCTTTTTGAAGCAAAGTTGCCTGATTCATTTTGAGGTGAGGTTGTATTAGCAGCTGCACATGTTATTAATTTGTCTCCCACTATTATTTTGCAGGGTGATGTTCCAAACAGGGTGTGGTATAGCAAGGATGTTTCCTATGACCACTTGAGAGTGTTTGGATGCAAAGCTTTTGTGCATGTGCCTAAAGATGAGAGGTCCAAGTTGGATGCCAAGACAAGGCAGTGCATTTTCATTGGTTATGGCCTTGATGAGTTTGGTTATAGGCTGTATGATCCTGTTGAGAAGAAACTTGTGAGAAGCAGTGATGTTATCTTCATGGAGAATCAAACCATTGAAAATATTGACAAGGTAGATAAGCTAGAGCATTCTAGTTCTGGTAACCTGATTGATCTTAATCCTATTTCCCAGATTGGTGCTCATGATGATGTCTAGAATCATGTTCCTAATCAGCATGTTGATGTTGAAAATGCTGATGGTGATGTTGTTGTTGATGAGGTAGATGTTCATGTTCCTTAAGATGTGGATAAGCCGACTATTCCACTTTGGAGGTCTACTAGACAACATGTTCCTTCTTCCCGTTACTCACCTGAGGATTGGGTGTTACTCACTGATGGAGGAGAACCTAAATGTTATGAGGACGCCATTAAATATGAGCATAAGGATCATTGGATTGAAGCTATGAAAGATCAGATGAAATCTTTGCATGAAAATCACACCTATGAGTTGGTGAAGTTGCCTAAGGGTATGAGAGCTTTGAAGAACAAGTGGGTGTTTAGAATCAAAGCTGAAGAGCACAGTTTGAAGCCTCGGTATAAGGCCAAATTGGTTGTTAAGGGATTTGGTCAAAGGAAGGGTATTGACTTTGATGACATCTTTTCTCCTGTTGTAAAAATGTCTCCTATCTGAATTGTTCTTGGTTTTGCTGCTAGTCTTGATATAGAGATTGAGCAGATGGATGTAAAGATAACCTTCTTTCATGGTGATTTGGAGGAGGAGATTTACATGGAACAACCTGAGGGCTTCAAAGTGAAAGGAAAAGAAGACTTTGAATGCAAACTGAAGAAGAGCTTGTATGGGTTGAAGCAGGCTCCTAGGCAGTGGTATAAGAAGTTTGAATCTGTTATGAGGGAGTAAGGCTACAAGAAGACTTTTGGAGATCACTGTGTGTTTGTACGCAGATTTTCTGACGATGATTTTATCATATTGTTA
>JANVCQ010000232.1:38318558-38344399 GCA_025531925.1 Erythroxylum plowmanianum
TTGCGATCCGATTAGCTTCGTGTTCGTTTCGTTTCATTCGCTTTGGCATTCGATTTCGCTTTCGTTTTGCGTTTCGCTTTATTCTCCGCTTCTTTCATTTTCACTTTTCGGGTTGGGATCCGGTTTCGAGATCGGATTCCAACAAATTCTATCCATCTCCTTTGTCTCATATTTAACTCTTTCTGACTCAATAGATACTTCAAACTTGCATGTTATTACTTTACCATGCTACATCAGTACACATCCTAAACCCTGATGTGAAGCATCACTGTACACAACATAACTTCCAGAACCAAATAGAATAGCTAACACCGGTATTGTAGTTAATCGATGCTTAAGCTCCTCAAAAATCCTCTGACAATTATCATTCCATATGAAAGGCACATTCTTTCTCAAAATTTTTGTCAGAGGAGTTGAGATCAGTGAAAACTCCTCGATAAACCTTCTGTAATAACTAGCCAATCCAAGGAAACTCCAGATCTCAGACACATTTTTTAGAGCCTCCCACTTCATCACTACTTTTGCTTTCTTTGGGTCTTCCTGAATGCCCTGTCCAGACGTTATATGACCCAAAAATACTGCTTGTTCAAGCCAAAATTTGCACTTGCTGAACTTGGAATATAACTGTTTCTCCCTCATTATATGGAGAACCAATCTTAGATGTGCAGTATGATCTTCTCTACACTTCGAGTACACCAAAATGTTATCAATAAATACAACCATAAAGCGATCTAAATAAGGTTGAAATACCTTATTCATTAATGTCATAAAAGTTGTTGGAGCATTAGTAAATCCAAACGATATTATCAAAAACTCGAAGTGCCCATATCTTGTTCTAAATACACTCTTCGGTACATCGGCCTCAGCTATTTTCAAATGATAATATCTTGATCTTAAGTATAACTTTGTGAACACCTGAGCTCCTTGTAATTGATCAACGGTTGATAGTCAATACACAATCTTAGAGTTCCATCCTTCTTCCTTACAAACAATATCGGAGCTCCTCAAGGTGACACATTAGGCCTGATGAAACCTTTATCTAACAACTCTTGTAACTGGGTGTTCAATTCCTTCAATTTTATAGGTGCCATCCTATATGGAGGAATTAATATAGGAGCGGTACCTGGAACAAGGTCTATAGTGAACTCCGTCTCCCTTTCTGGGAGTAAACCTGGTAGATCTATAGGAAACACATCTAGGAAATCCCTAACAATTGGAATATGCTGAATGGTTTGTTCATTTTGAGTATTAACTACGTGGGTCAGATAAGCCTCACATCCACCTCGAATCAATTTTAACACACTTATAAATGAAATTAGTCGAGTTGGCATAGCTTGACTAACTCTTCGAAATACCACTCCCGGCTGATTAGGGGATTCCAGAATTACTTCCTTAGTATAGCAATTCATCACAACCCGATGTGCAGTAAGCCAATCCATGCCTAGAATAGCATTTATTTCCTTTAACTATAATACAATCAAATCAGCTTCTAACTCTGCCTGATCAATTCGGACTATGCACATTTTATAGACCTCACCAATCACTGTTGTATTACCCACTAGAGTACTCACTTCTAACCCACATTTCAATATCTCTCGCTCACAATGCTTATTGGAACATTATAGATCTCAGGTGGGGATAGCAACATCCTCCTCCTCTTCATGCTGCAACTTTCTTTTTAAATCCCAAGTTCTACTATAATATAGAAGGAGATAAGCATAATCATATTAATTCATGTTCCTCTATAATTTTATATCAATACTAATGGTGGGCATATAGTGATTAGGCTACTTATAACTCTCTCTTTTATAAATGGAATTTTTAATTAGAAAAAGGTTGTTCCACCAAATCCTCATCCAATTTTTTTAGTACGCAACATCATGATAATTTTAAGTTTTGTTTACGGAGTGATGTTTAAACTTTAAAAAATATAATTAAAAAAGGACATTAAAAATTATTAATTAGTAATTTATTTATTGCTAGTTCATCATATAATAATAGACATTGGTGGATTTTTATTTAATAAAAAATATATATATAGTTTTATAGCGGTTCAATATCGGTTGAATCTTTAAACCTTAAACCTTTCCTTTAACTGGTTCGATATCCAGTCCATTTTTTAAAACATTGGTAAAGATATTCATAGATTTGGATGTATCTTTCCTAATTCAATGTAATATGTGATCTTATTAGTTGTGACGCAACTTTATCCCATCAGATAGCGTCATATTTGGATGAGGTGTCATCTAATTAGTTATTATGATGTAATCTAATATGAATAGAGGTGATCTAAGTAGTTCAGTTTGGCTAGGATTTTGAGTTGTACTTTAGTCATTAAGTTAAAGGTTCCTATACATAACCCATTTGAGTCTTGCTTCTAAACATGTAGGAAGAACACATTAAGAGAGCGTATTCCTTTCTATACCTTGGGGAAAGTAATAAAGATTGGCTTTTTTCATATCTTTTGTATGCGTTATTGTTCCTTTGAGTACTTATTGCTTTCGTAGCATTCTTACAAGAGTGTGAGAGTTAAACATTGCAAATGTCATAAGATGTTCAAAAATAAGTTTTGATGGTTGATGATCACATGAGGAAGGTTGAGTCTTGCTTAAATATACCTAAATAAGATTGTCGTGCAAAGGTGTAGGTGCAACTTCAGTATTAGTTTAGTTTCTAAAAAAAAATTTGTAACACCTATCTATTGGAAATAACCCTTTATAAAAATACTAAATCAAAAGTTGCCTATGAATCTAATGGTGCGGGTAGCTAACACATAGTTTCTTAAACCTCTCCTAATATTCATATAATATTTCTCTAATGAATTGTCTTCCTACATATCTCCTTTTTTATATTGGCATCTTATGATGTAGGAAAGAACTCCTTCAAAAATAATACTTTCATTTCATTTCATGTTGTCACTATGTCAAAGGGGAGATAATAAAGCCTATGCTTTATATTATCTTTCAATGAGAATAGAGACGATGTAAGATTAATTTGCTATTATGTCACTCTGTTTGGCTTCTTTCCATAACAAACAATATGGAAGGAATTATTTCAAGTTTTTATGTGGATCTTCACCTACAAGACTACAAAAGATAGGAAACAAGTGGTTCAAACTAAATTTCATGTCAAAATCTACCTCAACATTTGGAAATTTTATGTATAAGTGTTATTGCTTCAAATTTAGTGCAACTAACTCCTTCAACATTCTATTATTAGGATGTTTTATCTTCTCTTTAGCTTTTTGGAAAATAGACTATCTACCAATCATTAAATGTATCACTACTTTCACCTTTGGAGATAAATGACTTTTTCCTTGCTTATTTCCTTTCCTTGAATGAAGCATTATTATCTCAAACTCTATATTATATTGTAACTCACCTATCTGAAAAGAATGAGTTATATGAGATAAGAGATTAGTAGTAAATCATAAAATAAAGTAAAGAAACTAAGAAACTAAAATAGTTCCCCATTAACAATACCAAAATTTTGAATAGGTTCTAGAAATCCTCAAAATTAATTTATAATTCACTAAACAATTATAGTTATTTTGGAGCCATGTCGAATATCAAAAGAATTAAATTTTAGTTTATTAATTTTAATTAACAAAATGAAGTGGTGGTTTATGATTAATTAACTAATAAACTAAAATTAACATGTTGAAATGGATCAACCGAGTATAAAAATAAGATATGCAATTTTTCCTAACTTTGATTCAAGGATCTCATCCAGTTATAACTTTGATCATTGTAATAAAAAGAATAAAATTTAACAAGTCAAGCAATTACTTTGAAACCTATTAGGGTTGCTACGATAAGTCTCAATTATCCTAATTCAAATCAAAGTTTATCATTAATTAATTAGGTATGATAACATTTCATATCAATTAAATTATAGCAATAAGTTTAATGAAAAGATTAACCATAAATTAAACAATTGAGATAGTTATCATTATTCAATTTTGTTTGCTTTTTTTTTTTTTTTTTTGGATAAATCATAAGACTTTTATACAAATAATAGAAGATATGTACAATCTAGAGATTTCGAGCCCGAAACCTCTTAACTACAAAAAGAGTTCAAAGGAATTTACAACACTTCCTTCCATCCTAAATCCATACAACAAACTCAACCATTCTACTCTATATCATTTTCCAGCCAAAAGTACTTGAATCTACCATATCTGACAAATAACACAAGACACTCAACCCAATTCCAATAGCATCCTCAATCAACAATACAACAACATATCTTTCGTAGCCTATTTGCACTAGATAGAACCAAAGAACACAAGCCATATAGACATCCCAAATCTTCAGAGGAGTCTCTAAGTGGCATTTAGACAAGTAAAGAGTTTCTGTCACCGTACCAATGTTGAAGCCAACAAGATCAAGATGCAAGCTTTCTTCCATAGATATAACTTTGTGATCGATGCTGGGAATTTCCTTGTCTATTACTCCCCATGTCATCTTTTCTTGCTATTTTGAACCATATGTTGCCTGAAGCTGGTTCCACTTTGCTGCCCGAAAAGAACATGATTTCCTATTCCCCTTGCAATGTCAGTAGGCTAGAACCTTGACCAAACTGTGATGGAAATGACTGGATTGCCCTTCAGGTACAGGTAAGCACGAGCTGGATTGCCCTTCTTGGACTGAACTTGCACCTAACTGCAAGTGCATAAATAACCTACTTGCTACTTATATCAAATATTCATGATAATTACAGATCACCGAACTTATGAATAGTAATAAAACAATCACCATCAAATTAATTTGTCAATTAATATTAATTACTCGTGAAATGAAAGAACAAGAAATAAGCAATGCTTGAATTATAAGTAGTCTTCTCTGAGCATAAGTATTCTTCCAACAAGAGTGACTGTATATCTTCTCTAAATCAGATGCTTCCCCATTGATGACCTTAAGGTTAAGGGTGGTGTGCCAGTCAAAACCTGACGAAAAATTGGTACATAACAGATGCAACAGACAAGAGATGATTTTAATTCCGCATAAATATATAGCAAAGCCAGTTTTCTACGTTTCACATACTGAACCTTTTTCTGCCTCCAACAAGGGATAGAAAACTAAAAATAGCTATAAAAGGGTGTTGGTGGTCGGACTCAGAGGTTCATAACATGTAGGATGGCGAAAATGGTGGTGAGTTGTGGAAGATTCTGACCTCCACAAAGTTTGCTTTACTATGGTGGTGATGAATCAGTTCAGTCGTCAGCATCTAAATTAAATATTAACATACTTATGTAGATGATGCCCTACAACTTTTGTCTGATTTGGGGGAGTTCAGATCATGTGTGGCATGTTCTATTTCAATACAGAGTTTGAGCTTTGATTGTTTAACCAGATGAGTTTAAGGTCTGAGATTATAAAGGTTAGTGGCAATGGCTGAGTCACGTGTTTATGTCTATAGATAATCCCTTCTTATTAAACTGAGTTTTGAATTTCGTGTTATTATAATAAACGAGAAATAAATAAAAGAAAGAATATACTAAAATCTTACATATAGTATGTACCTCCCTAGATGGATAAATATAACTCCAAAATAAAGTGAAAGCCAGTTTTGCCTTTCACCGCTTGTCGGATTCCACTTTATCTCCAGCCCTTTGGCATTTATACTAGATGGCGTGTTTATAGTAAGTTAATGTAACGCAGTCTTCTTTGTCTTTATAAATTAATAAGGTCAAGATGGTGTTTTATTAATTTATCGCAATTAATTAATTGTATACTATAGACTAAAATATTAATTTATAGAAGATGGCTGAGGCCATGGTGCACCCGGCGTTGGTGCTTTAAGCTTGGTGGGATATTGTACGTCTTCTTGTTGGTTTCGGAGGAATCGTCTGACGTGAATTGCGTTTGTCAGACGATGACCCTTGTGTTCAGGAACATCAAAGTCCACCTGCTTGCGTCACCCGGCCCCATTTCTTTGGAACTATATAATTAAAGTTCAGTTCTTATCTCTTTCTCTGTCCCCTCTCTCGATCTCTCTCCGTACTCATCAACGTGAAAGATGATCGGCTTTTCTGGTTTAATTAAGTCATGACAAAACACTCCAAGATATAATTCTTTTTGGCATATCTGTACTTGAAGAAGTCAGGTACAAAACTGCGCTCTTCCTTGGCTCTCTGTACGGTGTAAGATATTTTATTTGCAAGTAGAAAAGGTTTGATTTTGCTTATGCACTAGTTTTCTGTTTTGTCCTAATTATGGAAAATGGACTGAAAATATTATAGTAAAGGATTGGGAGGGCTGTTACAATTATTATTTTCTACAGTGAATGTCGAAGCTGTTAGTTTGGCAAGCCTGTCGAGGACTTGAGCAATGGTGGGGCGCTCCAGGGTGTTGTCACTGACACAGTCAAGCCCAAGCTCTGTAATTGCCTTGGCAGCAGCTTTAGAGCATCCTTTTCTCTTGAGTTTCTCATGTACTGCGTCTCCTTTGATGTAAAGTTCAAATTTCTTTACCATTATTATTTGTGTGGTGAACACGTGTATGCATATATTTGGTAAAGACCTAATGATTTCATTAGGGAAGCAAAAATCTGAAACAAATCAAATACATTGTCCTTCTTTTATTAGCATTTTGGCCGACTTTAGTCATTCAAGCGTGTACTCACTTATGGCTTTGACCAACTGTCTCCAATCATATATTATTATTTAAACTTTTGAAAGCTGATTACCTTCAAATTCATCAATTGATTGTTCCCGCATATTATTCATATAGAATGAAGACAGAAAGTTGTGTATGACACTAATTTCCTTAGTTTTTCCTCTTTTAAGTTGTCAGTAGACTTGACAAAATTATAACCTAATACTAATACTAAAACTAGAGATCACGAGTACCTCAAGTCTGTCCACTCTGTTCTAATTTAACTTAAAATTAACAAGTTAGATTCAGATTGATCTGATCTCAGATAAGGTTTTTTTGAAAAATCAAATCTCAAGTCTAGTTAGGATTGTCCAAGCCCAGCCTAGCCTAATCCAAGGATCAACCCTTGTAAACAAAATGACATTGCTTTTGCATTTTTTACTTTTAAAAAATTTCAAGTCAGGTTCAGGTGGGCTTGGACTTGAATCGCTGCCTCGATCTCGATCAGACCTTGAATTGAGCCCTGGCACCTATATGAAAATTTCGTATGAAACATTACTTGTGTATTTATGAAAATACTTATCATGATATTACATAACTAATCATTTTACTTTAAATTTATATGATATCTCATATGGATATTAATATATTTTAATACTACTTAAAACTTTTGCTTAATGAACAATTATTAGACATTTCTGACGAAAAAAAAACAATTATTAGACATGAATACATAGAAGTAGTTGAGTGACCAATAAGATTCATCACTTTAAAGTAATTAAAAAGAATATTAAATTGTTTTTATTTAATATTAATTTGAGAAATCTTTAATTAAGATAGAGTTATTAATACTAGAGAACTAGTATGACTAAATTCAAATAACGTGAGTACTAAATCCATACATTATCTTTGAATCATATATAAATAGATGGTTTAATTATATAAAATAATCATACATAATAAGGTTCATTAAAAGATATTAATATAAAATATAATTCGAATTTTTATAACATGTTTAAAAAGAATGATTGAAGTGAAAAAAATAATTTAATCACGTTGAACTTAATTGTAAAGTTTAAAACTTTTACGGTCAAATATAAAACATCATAATAATATAGACCAATATTAAATATTATTTTGTTTGAAACTTAATTAGTATTCAGTTAAATTACTTAAAAGTTTTAAATCTTATTATAAATAATAAATAAATAAACGTAGAATTTACATCAACTATTACTCTTGTTATATCCTTCTTCACGCACATGTAGATATTATTAGATGGCATAGACTTATAAGATTGATAATTTTGAAGAACTTATTTCAAAAAATAGTTTCACAAAAAAAGCAAATTTAAGTTATATTTATAAATTAATCATGTTAATTATATAACATGATTTTTGTTTTCCAAAAAAAAACTAGTATTACTCGGTTACTCCAACTTGGTCGAGTACTTGTGTCTGAGCATTGTATCATTTCATGCATGCATTCCACAAGTAAGTTTGTCCGAAAGTGAAATAAAGTTGATTTATGGTAAGAGTTGACTGGACACTAGGTCTTTTGTAACTAATCTTATTTTGCATGAAAAATAATATAAAATAAACTCAAGGCGTAGATGAGTTAATAAGAGATTCTTCTAATTTAAGTGAGATCGTGGGTTCAAACCTTCCTCATGTATGTAACCATTTAAAACTTGAGACCAGATATTTACCTTCAATAAGGGACCTACTCAACTCAAATAGGGATTAATCTGAATGTGAATAGTTTAAAGATATTTTTTTATAGTTGAAACCCTCTTAAAAAATTCGGTGAGAAAAAAAATCAAATGATTTTTTCGTTTTTACATGAAATAGAGTTATGTTAGTAGGGCAAGGAGGGTCTGAAACGAGTTGATTATGATAGGATGTGCATCACTAAGTTGTCATCATCATCATCACATTCAGTCTAAAATTTTGTAGTGAAGCAGGGTTCGGAGAGGTCAATTATGCAACCTTATTCTTACATAGTAGAGAGATTGTTTCCGATATACCCACATACAGATGTGACATGAAAAAAAATGATGCAAGACACAAGAAAATATTTACAACAGTTAAAAAAAACTACTAAACTACTAATAGTAATAATAATATAAAAAAATATTGAAAATAAAATATAAGGAGATCTGATTATAGGATGCGTATCTCAACGTCTTGTCGTACTTTGTCCCTGCATTTCAAGGACTTTTCGAATTTAAATTGACCCTTTTTATATATTAAAATTTAATGATTTCTTGTATAATTTATATTATAATATAATTGAGATTAAGAGATGTCTCTGTAAAAGCATGAATTAGGTAAAAGGCACAGACTAGTTAAGTGTATTTAAGCTTTTGATAATTTTAGGATCGCTTTTGAATTGAATACCATGATAGTCGTAAGGGATAAAAAGGATCCTTATTTAAAATCACTTTTACAAAGAATAAAAAAATTTCTATTTTATCTTAATTTTATCCCGGTCGTAGCTATAAAAGGTCGTAGTCGTGATGGTGTGAAAGGGAAAAGTTAACCCCACAGTCCTGGTATCCTGGTAGTGGTGGTAGTCACGTGTTTATGTCTATAGATAATCCCTTCTTATTAAACTGACTTTTGAATTTCGTGTTATTATAATAAATGAGAAATGAATAAAAGAAAGAATATACTAAAATCTTACATATAGATGGATAAACATAACTCCAAAATAAAGTTGCCGCTGAAGTCAAAGCCAGTTTTGCTTTTCACCACTTGTTTGGATTCCACTTTCTAGAATTCCCTTTCGCCTTTATACTAGATGGCGTGTTTATTGTAACGCAGTCTTCTTTGTCTTTATAAATTAATAAGGTCAAGATGGTATTTTATTAATTAATTGTATACTATATACTAAAATATAGATGGCTGAGGCCATGGTGCACCAGGGTCCAGGCCTTTGGTGGGATATTATACGGCTTTTTGTGGGCTTCGCAGGAATGGTCTGTCACGAATTGCGACGATCACCCTTGTGGACAGGAACAACAAACTCCACCTGCTTGCGTCCCCCGCCCCCACTTCTTTGGAACTAGATAATTAAGTTCAGTTCTTATCTCTTTCTCAGTCTCCCCTCTCTCTCTCTCCATCTCTCCCCCAACTCATCAACTTGAAAGATGATCGTCTTTTCTGGTTTAATTATTTCATGACAAAACACTTCAAGATATAATTCTTTTCGGCATATCTGTACTTGAAGAAACCAGGTACAAAACTGCGCTCTTCCTTGGCTTTCTATACCAAAGGTTGATATTTTATTTGCAAGTAGAAAAGGTTTGATTTTGCTTATGCACTAGTTTTCTGTTTTGTCCTAATTATGGAAAATGGACTGAAAATATTATAGTAAAGAATCGGGGAGGGCTGTTACAATTATTACATACCACGTGTCATCCTTAAACTGGGTAAGAAGCGATAAGATGTGTCTCGAATTCGAATATGCTAAATATGTAAACTAGATCCATTTCAGTATCTTGGGAACTCTTAACGCATCTGTGAATTCGTAAGGAATAAGTAGGTATCTTAATTATTAACAGGAAAAAAATTTCAAAAAAAAGGTATATTATTTTAGTTTGGCAAGCCTCTCGAGGACTTGAGCAATGGTAGGGCGCTCCAGGGTGTTGTCACTTACACAGTCAAGCCCAAGCTCTGTAATTTCCTTGGCAGCAGTTTTAGAGCATCCTTTTCTCTTGAGTATCTCATGTACTGCATCTCCTTTGATGTTGTAGCTACTTCGAGCCCAGTCACTGATATGCACTTGCATGCTGCTTCCTGCTAACCTTACAATCCTCTCCTTCATGATCATTTGCAGTATAATCACCCCTATGCTATAGATATCATTTGCCTTGCTTCCAACTGCTCCTGTAAAGTTGAAGAAAAAAGTTTCATTATACACCAACAAAAAAAGGCCATCAATCATCTCTTTTCAAACTTACCGTCTGTCATTACTATAGGATCGGTGTATCCAGCAGTACCAAGCTTCAGACATTCTCCTTCTGCGGTAACAGTCCCGAAATCTGCCAGTTTTGGAGTAAAATCCTGGTTTCACCAAATTAGTTTAATTATAAACTGATAAGTTGAAGAATTTCAAGTTACCATTAAATTAGTTAGTTAGCTAGGACATGTGTGTCTTATGTTGACCTTATCCATAAGAAGATTTTGCGGCTTTAGATCACGGTAGATGAGAGGAGGTGAGTGAGCATGCAACTCCCCCACTGCACGTGCTGTCCCAGTCATGATCTTAATTGTGCCGCCCCAATCAAGATCTATTGCCAAATTGGTACACAACTTATTATTAAGCAAACCACTAACATCGTTACATTTATATTCAACGAAACATAGGAAAAGAGATGGATCTCAGACGACTATAATTTATAACCTTTTACAGTATTTGGAATGCAGTCACGAGCTGTTCACTCAAAAGGCAGTTTAGATTCATGTTTTAAAATACGATTAGTATTTGGAGATTACCTTGCAGTTTGCTCATCACATTTCCGTTCTGCATAAGTGGATAGACAAGATAAAACTTGTCTACAGTTTCGCAGCAGCCAATCAGTTTAATGATATTTGGATGCCGAATTTCTCCCAGGTATTTTATTTCAGCCTGAAAACACAGGGCAGAAGATCAAATGTTAATGACTAGTAAAACACAGGGCAGAAGATCAAATGTTAATGATTAGTAATAGGGCGCGGATTCTGGAATTAAAATAAGAATAATTCGGACCCACCATGTAATGGTCGATGGTGAAGAAAAACAAGAGAATTCAAAGTGGGTCTGAGGGTTGGGTTCCACGGAAGTACTTCTTGTACTAGAATTTGGAAATGGCTAATGGGAACAAGTTTGTTGGTTCACCCCCCATAAATGGTTATTGTTTGTCATCAGTTGTTTCAATAAAAAGAGACTTGTGTCGTGGGAATCCCCTTGACAGTTTTAACAGGGCATTTGATCTTAATACCAACAACTAGTCCTAAAAGACAGTGAACCTGAAATGCACAAACTATGACATCCCAGAACAAATTCAAGAACTAAACATCTTCATTTGCTTACTTCCCACTGTGTCCTCATTTTGGTTTCTACATTGCGAGAGACCTTCACAGCTACTTGCAGGCCATTAAAATGCCTCTCCTTCCTTCCACGGATGCTGCCGCGGTAAACAGTGCCAAATCCTCCATAGCCAAGAAAGTTTTTGTCATCAAATCCGTCTGTATATTCAGAAAGCTCCTCAAGAGTAAAAGTTATTATATTTGCAGGACCTGAAAACAAGAATTGGGAAGACAAGTTCAGCAGATGATGAAACTCATTCTGTATGTCTAAGCAACTAATTACCTATTATCGGATTAGCTGCTGTTGCAGAACTTGCCAGAGACAAAGAAAAGTTCTTTAATTCACTTAAAGAAGCAAATCAAATAGTTAATTCAATTAAACGTCTACAAATGCTAATTTTAAGAGATATTGCAAGTTAATACCCAAATGAACCAAGCACATTAAATGAAAGTTCAAAATTTTCCTGAAACGCATTCCAATTGGAACCTTAAAAGTAAGTGGTTATTTGAAACCAAGCAATCGCAGACACCTACTTAAGTAGAAGCAATAACAGTAAAGTAGTTCCCCGATGGCAATATGCATAATTACCCAGATTCGCTTACTACTAAAGGCTGTTTAATATGGTGCCCAATATCATACGATAGCATCGTTTCCAAAAGTTGGTGTTAGTGATGTGATGGTGATTCGATATGGATATGGTATGGAAGAGGAACATAAAGATACAAGAAAAAGAGTGATGTCCACAGGTTTGTTCTCTGAGGCTAGTCGATCAACGCTCCCTTTACGACGCCATAGTTTTGATATTGATGGTAATGGGCATAACAGATTATGACGGATCGAGGGTGATAGTTGTCATTGATGGCTGTTAAAGACAAAAGGTTTTTTAAAGGTCTAATAGGAGAGGTGGTGGCGCGTCAAAATGGGCACAATACTTTCCAGTTACAAAGGTGATCCATACAGCGTTTGTTTTGGTTACAGAGTGGTTGTGAACGTAAACGCGCCGATCACCGTCGACTCTGCTACTGACTATAAAGATGACAGTGACGGCGGCCATGACGAACACGGACAAAGTGGAGGAGGTGGACTAAAAGGCGGCTCGCCGAAGAACTAAACGTTATAAAGGAAGGTTAAGGCGGCGGCGACGAGAGAAGGTAGTGTAGAGGAAGGGTATAAAGTGCAAAAGCTGGTAGTGACGGCGGTGACGGAGCAGGATAGGCTAACGAGAATTTAACGTTTTTAAGTAATGAAAGCGGGTGGCGGTAGTGGTTGTGAATTGTTGAAGTTACTTACCGTCCTCCACTCCGACGGGAAGTCTGGCTCGCCAGATATAACTCCACATTTTCAAGCTGAAATTGATCTAACACAGACTTTGATAAAGATCTGACCTTTGAGCGGTAAAACCGAATAATAGAACAGTGATGTGGGGGGAGTCTCTTTTAGTGAATAAAAGTGAGGGTTAAGACAGTTGGATAATTATTATGAGGCGTGTAAGGAGTTTACGCTTCTAAAGTTGTTTTTTTAGGGTGGTTTCTGGCATACCGCGTGGTTTTGTAAATTTCCGGACAGCAAAAGCCTCACGGCTTTAGGAGTTCGGACGGTTTGAGTGATCATAGTTGGTATGTTTTTCAACTGTATATATGCTTTTGTATAAGATGATGTTGTGGCCCCATCTTGGCCGTTTAACTCAGCTGGTTCTCATGGATTCCAAGTCTGTTCTTCCTTCTTTTTTTTATTAGCATGTGCGACAGAATCGTCACTTCTCTGCCACTAAATTGATAGTTTCTTGGTGTCTACACTTTATTTACCCTTTCGTGATGTAAGGGGGTTTTGCTTTTCATCTTATTGATATGAAGAGGCCGAGGTGTCCAATCCTACATTTGCTTTCTTTTTTCGTTTTTCTTTTTTATTTATATAAACAAAAGGGTTTAGTACCTAGTGGTGATGACTTTTGAATTGTGTTGATTGAGCAAGTCAATGGCCAGAAGAAAGATCGGAGACAATAGAGAGAAGGCCAAAAATGGCTCAATCCAAGGTAAGATCTGTTCAAACTCTCCATCTTCTTTTTCCTTTTTGTTACTTGAACTGTGGCAATCACTTCCTAGATCTGGTTTAGCTCTTCTCTTCCCAGAATCTGCTCTTCTATTTTTGTGTATTAGCCATTCATTTCTCTTGGGGTAGTATAGTGGTCTTTGCTCCAACTTTTGCCTTCCCTGGTTTAATCAATGAATATTAGTTGAAAGTTTCTCTGTATAGCAGTAATTTTCTGTGGACATGTGAAAATTCAACCACATTTACCTGGTTTCGGATCTTGTGTACCTGTGTGTTGATATTTGCAGATGAACCTATTACACTTTGGCTATCTGAGATTTGGAGCTTTAATTGTTAACCAGAAGTAAATGTTTAAGTTCAGTGAGTATCGTTTGGTTTCGCGAAAACCTACTGCTTCTGTCTTTGGGATTTTTGTTTTCTGTCTGTCCGAGTCTCTTTCCTTTTTGGGGGAAGCAAAGGAAAAGAAAGACAATTTGTGGGCAGTTTAGTTTACAGCTGGACAACTTTGAAGTTGCGTTAACATAGTTGAGTTATGGTTTGTACATAGTTGTAGTTCTCTTTACTGCAAAAGGAAAGGAAAGCATACACACTAGGGTTCTAGCTTTGGCATGTTTTGCATGCTGTGTTTTTAACGGTCAGAAAATCAAAATTTGTCAGGTGTTATTGGAGGGGAATTTGCCTGTTAAACCGAAACAGTTATTGGAGTCCTTTGTTGAACGATGTGACAGACTTCCCTGGCGCCTTACATTATCAACCCACCCGTGTGATCAGGGCGGGTAAGCAGCAGTCAAGTCATAACTCGAAATCGTCATTTTCTTTGTCATCTAGGTTTTAACAGGTAGTTAATGCATTTTGAGTGACTACTAAGCTCACATTACCTTAGATCTGTCGTCTTATCAATCTAATTAGCGTTGACATGATCTGATTTCTGAGTCACTCTTAGATCGTATTTGTACAAACACAATTCTGAAGTTGACTGGCAAATCAACTTATATAGATTTCCATTATCCAAAAATAGAATGCTTTCTAAAGGATGCCCAATCCAACTTCCGACCTCAACTTTTCAACTCTTAGAATTTATAATAGAAACAATCTTTAATTAAAAAGAAAAAGAAAATCCAAGATAAGGGTATGACTCACTCGTGTCCGTGCATGTCCAGGATTCCCGAATCACGCATCCACCAAAATGGTTCGGAAGTTAAAATCCAACGGTCAGGATGTCCCAGCAAATCCATCAAGTTTTGCCACGTTTAATTCTGACCGCACTAAATCATGAGCCTAGCCACTATAAAATGAAACCGTTTTAGGGCCGCTCCTAGGGCTTCAGTAGTGGTAGTTCACAGACGAGACGACTCTCTCCAAGTTTTCTGGAACTAAACCTTCTCTATAACTGTCTCTTTTCTCTTGCCTTCCTCTCCATCGACCATGCCTCGACGTAGCTCTGGAGGTCAGATTATTCACTCTTATGCCCTCTTTACTCTTAGATCTCAAGTTTTGTTCTTATGCGGTGCTCGTGTTTTCGCTTTTCTTTCTTTATGGGCTTGTGTTGTTCATTTTTGTTGCTTCTGGTTTATAGTTTGTGTTTGTTTAGGAGATTCTTAGAATATGGAATTCTGGTTTAGTTTCATTTTCTGGGTTTTTGTTGTTTCTGAAATCCACTTGCTGTCTTGACACCATTTCACTGGATATTGCATAGTTTGATTTTATATGTTAACGTAAGCTTCAAATTCGTTCCTTTATCAAACCAATATCCGCTATATTGTTTATTTTTTTGCTGGTCTTTGACAATGTCTTAGATATGTGGAATCTGGAGTTGCTATATACTAGTTGGTAGTTTTTAGGCATTGAATTTGTGGTTATTTACGCCAGTATTCTGCAAAAATGGCTGTGGTTTTGACCATGAGGCTAATTGAATAGCTTACGTATTTCCTTTTAGAGTTTGGATTCTGTTCCTGGGATCAAGGAAGGAAAATTGAAACTTGGCAGTTAAGAGTACATGTAGGATTGGGAGTTCGAATAATATTTGAATACTTCATAAATCCTAAATGTTTTGCAGTTATATCTGCTGATATGTAGGGCTTATTGATTTTTTCCTTTCATTTCTTGGTTGTTGTATTACCATGTCTTGATGGTATGCTTTGTTGTTTACTGCTAGATTTTCTATTCAAGTCTAGATGTTTTATGTGATCAAATGTTATGCAGGAAGACCAGCTGCTAGGCCAGCCCCTCGTCAAAGCCCACCACCTCAGCCAGGTATCACTTTAATTTATGTGCTTAGTTGCGAAGCATACATTTTTATTCACATACATAAGAGTTTTTATGTTGCACCATATATAATCTGCCTCATTATGATAGTTGTTATAAGTTCGTATTCAATGATAACCATTTTTTAGCTTTTGCGTGTACCAAAGTTATTTTATTACCTTTTCAGTTCACCATGCTCCTCCTCCTGCTCCTCTTCAAAGTGGCGGTGGTGGAATGCTCTCTGGTATTGGTTCAACCATAGCTCAAGGTACGTGGAGAAAAGATTGCTTATGTAACTGGAGTGAAATTTCTGCTTTTCATTTTGTTTGTTGATTCTATATACCGTATCCGGTTCAAATGGCAGCAAAATCTGAAGTAACTGTTTTACTCCTGTTATCCACTTTCAGGCATGGCTTTTGGCACTGGAAGTGCAGTGGCACATAGAGCTGTGGATGCAGTATTGGGTCCACGTGCCATTCAACATGAGACTGTTGTCTCTGAGGCTGCCGTTGCTGCTCCAGCTCCTACTTCTAGCAGTATTGGTGGTGCTGATGCATGCAGTGTTCACTCAAAGGCATTCCAAGACGTATGTGAACTGATTATTTTCTCTAGTTGTCTACAAAGCTTCCTAGAAATGGACTTTTAGATTGATATTTTTATTTATCATTTTTTCTGCTGAGTAAAAAACGTTGACTATGGGATTAACAGGCAAGGTCTAACTTTTACCTTGTAATCCTCTTTTAACTCTAATTGGCTGTCTTTATGTGACTACTGTTTGATTTTTTATTGTCAGACACGTCTTAGGGAGTACATGAATGCACATATACATGATAATTTTGGCATGGGATTATTACCTTCCTTGATTAGATGAGTATTTTTTGTATCAGACTTATTTGATTATTTTGGGATCTCAATCTAATATAACTTCTTATTTCTTTTGTCTAATTACGTATATATCTTTGTGTTACAAAGATCGACTTTCTTGTTTTATCCTTTCTATACATCCACATGCACTTTTATTTCATTTTGTAAACTATAAATAGAATTCACTGATATACTGTATGAACCTGTCAGTAGGACTTCTCCATGTAGTTGTATGAAGAGCGATCTGATGATATTGATGTACTGAAATTTGATGATGATAGCCGATGGAGATGAAGTGATTTAGTACTGTAGTGTTTGTTAGATTGTAAAACTGCATTTTACGGATAAAAGGTTCATTTTTCTATTCAATAGCTTTTTGACATTAAAGTTCCTGTCTTCTATGCAGTGTATCAACAATTATGGAAGTGACATCAGCAAATGCCAGTTCTACATGGACATGCTTGCTGAGTGCAGGAAGAATTCAAGCTTGAGTGTCTAAATTATTTCTTCTTGTGCAAATGGAGCATAAGGTATTTGGCCTTTGGATGGTGATGAAGCAGTTCTCCATCCATAATTGAGTTTTTTATCGAATAATTGTTTTGGTGAACATAGATCAGTACTCATAAAATTTTAAGGGGGTTTAACCGAGTACTTTACTTGAAAATTTGCTTCCTTGCTACTTAATTTAAACTTTTGTTCCTTTGGTTTCGTATGCTGTGATTTACATAATGATGGATCATTTTGTCATACTTTAGATGAAATCCTCTGCCTTATAGGAAACTAGCTGGTATGATCATATACTCACCAGGTGGGTTTTTATCTTATTAAACTATACGTTTTGATGCTTCATAATCCTAAAATGTTGAGTTGGTATTTAGGCTCGGTTTGTTAATACAATGGGCCTCCGGATCAGCTCCTACAAATGATTTGTTGAGGTATTACGGAGTTGAATGTTGGCATTTGTGGAATAAGTCTTGATTTTATATGATTGCTTATTACTTAATTTGGATACACAGTGACAATTGTCAATACATTTATAGGCTTTAGTATTGGTTTGAGATATATGTATTAGCGGCATAAGGGTGGTGATCACTTTAGGTTTGATAAATAATGGATTAATGCTAAGAACATAGGAACTATCATTAGCTCTTTCTGTATATAGAAGGTGATCAAAATACAGAAACATGGAAAGTGTGCTTTTGTCTGATTATCCAGCCCAAATTCAATAGTTAAGGAGCAGTAATAAGAACAACCATTTGGATATAACATTTCAACAAAGAATGATTTTTTTTATTTTTGGTTTATGTAATGGATTTGTTGTTAAGCGATCATTACCAAGAGAACGGCATTGTGCTCAGAAATATTAGTAATTTTTCATCTGCAGAAGGAAAGTCACTGTAAGAGAGTTTTTGGTTTTTGGAGCAGAACTGAACAATAGTTTCTCGAAGAAACACTACCAGAAGCTAATAGTAACTAACTGGGCTGCCAAGCTCTGATATAACTGCTGGTGGGTACTTAGTAATTTTAAGCACAACATCAAGTCTGAATGAGCCACGAACAAAATAGGAAAAGGCATTCCAACCAAATCACTACTTATTTACATAACTTTTTCGTATTATTACTTCGTTATCATCATCATAATCTGCCCTTGAGAAAGTTGGTGCACAATTTCCTCCATGCCACTGAGTCCGGCTCTTTCCCCACCAAATTCACCTTTACCTCCTCAGCAAGAGAGTGCTATAGATCATAAGAATTACAACTTGTTCACTTGATTGTAAATTTTAGAGCTTGACTGATGAAGAATTGCTTACCTCAATAAGATTTCGACCTGCAAGACGAGCAATGAGATGGTGGAGAATGTCCTTGTTGTACTCTGGGTGACCTTGAATCCCCATTATGTGGTTCCCACACCTGAACATCTCGATCCCAGTCTTATCAGACCACGCAATAACCTCTGCTCTGGGAGGGAGTTCGCGGATCTATGTCATATGTTTTCAACCACACACATAAGATAACCCACCACCTTCGTCTCCGTAATTCCAATCTCTTTCACTTTAGATGGAAAAATGGAACTAACCTCATCTTGATGGCATTCGATCACAGACATTGAGGTTGGGATTTTGAGTGATGAGAACATCTTTGTTGATGTGAAATGGATGGTTGTGACGCCTATGTCCCACCCTGAGATTGCACGTCCAGTTTTTCCTCCCAATGCACGGCCCAGTATCTGCAATACCCAAAAGGTACCGAATCAAATTATAGACCTTTTTCATCTTCCCTAGAATGCGGTACAACAAAGGTATAGAAAAGGATACAAGGAAAGCAATATCTCACTAGCTCCATAAGCAAAACGCCGAAATAAAGGACTAAATCGAAACGTATCTCCCAAATGGAACTAGGCAGGTCCTATCACCAACAAATCACGTCACACCCATACCATTTTCAGCTACGCAAAACTGTTCTTGTATTTATTAACTAACGATGAGATATTACAACTAATAAAATATATTATTTTTATAAAATAATAATATTCCATCCATTTAACTAACGTACCCGCCTTTTTTTGTTTGTTGGTCTTTCATGAACATGTGCGTGTCTTTGTCTGAGTGCGATTAGCTAACCACATCCCGACAACCCTTTTTTATCTTAAGAACATTGAACAAACAAATGGCGCTTTTGGCTGAATGCACAACCCCACTGAAAGAGCCATGGACATATGTGTAACTCGACGCTATACAAGACCATAAAACTACCAACTATTGTTTCTGAACAGAGAATTGTTAGTTATCTTTACATAAAAGTAATCTTAAATCAGCCAGCGCCGAAAACTCTAAAAGTCCGTATGCGTATATGCCTGAAAAGCGTACAAACCATGTGATTCCGAGACGACACTCCACCTGTAGGGCTATTACACGAACAACCCTCGTTTCCACTTTAGTTGGAAAGTGGTGGTAAATTAGATCATCAATTAGTGATGGTCAAATCACGTCGCACAGCGTACGGTCGTGGGACCACTTGCACTCATTTTCACTAGGACCACTAAATTACCACATTGCGGGCTATTTTTGTCCGCATTGAAGTAAATATTGCGGACCGACCTGATGAATCATAGTTACTAATTTCTATTAGTCTAAACAATTTACTGTTACCATTTATTTACGCAGTAAGTCCCGACGCGGGACTTTTGATTCATCAAACGATCAAACTTTCATATGGACCATTTTGCCCTTCTTCAATAACTGGCAAGGTCTGTGTCACGAAAGCATAAGTTTTCCTCCCAAACGTTTCTATCAAAAAGATATTTTCTGAAGAACCCAAAATCTTACTGGAAAAAAATGAATTTGAAAAACGAACATAAACCCAGTTTTATATAATTGGTAATTAGACACGACGACTAATACCTGGTGCCCAAAGCAAATGCCCAGAATCTTTTTCTTCATGGCATCGAGTTTCTTCAATAGGACAATGAGCTTGCAGATCCACGGATCATTTCCATGAGCATCATTGCAGCTCCCGGTGATCACAAACCCATCATAGGATTCAATCACGTCATCTCGGGGAAATTCCCCGCAAGCCACCCGGTAAACGTCCCACGTCTCGTCGGCCTCCGACAGCATTCCGAGGAACACCCCAAAGTACCCTCCATACTTCTTCTTCACGTACTCCGAGTCCTCTGCGCACAGCAGAACAGCATATCTCTTGCCCTCCATTTCCAAAGACTCTTATCTTTTGCCTCCTAAATGATTGGTTTCCGAAGAGAAACTGAAGAGGAGAGACAGAAAGAGATGGGAGGCTTCTCTCTCCAGAAGAACAGAGAAAACTGAAAACAAACAGAGAGAGAGAGAGAGAAAAAGGGTTTTTCTGTGTTTCCTTCTCTCTCTGCTTGCTTTTGTCTTCTGTTTCTCTCTGAAACCAGGCCACGGGGTTTTCATACAATGGCGTTTATATACATGGAAGTTCTTACTTTAACGTAATACGTTATGGCCCCTAATAATTTCGCTATTACTGATTTTGCCCTTCGTCAACTTTTCTCCTTTTATTATTGGGCTTCAACAAATCCAACGACAATCATGGCTGACTGAGGGCAATAATATAATCTGTTTGGATTGCAGCGGAGAAAAGAAATCCTTCCCTCTTTGGTGCTTTCCCTAACTTTGCTTCTTACTTACAATTCTCATTCTTAATTATGTTTATTGACCTTGTAGTTAATTGTTTTCCTTACATCGCTTTCTATCCAATTTAGAAAAAAAAAATTTAGAAATTATTGATATAAGTCTATTTAAATAAGACCCTAACTTAAAAAAGCTCTTTTAAAAAAAATTTACTGATAAAAGATCTACTAATATAAGTCTATCTAAACAGGCGAAGTTATGATCATAGGAAGAAAGAGAAATAATACAATTTAACGTGTACTCCATTACAAAGTTCATGTCTGATAGCATTTTCTGACAAACTCGGAAACAATTTCATAGGAGAGGAAGTGAGCTTTTATGGTTAAGACACAAGAATGTCAATATGGCATGAAATTTCTTCCCAGGCCCTATCAGTCACATTCTGTTTTTCCCAACGTTATGAATTTTATTTTTAATCATCTACACTAGTTAATCTACAACATACCTACTGGAATTGAGGATTCGATTAACAGTAAAACAGTAAAAGGAAGTTAATAAGTCACCCAGACCCAGCTGCGCTTCAGAAGAGAATCTTATATGTACGAATTTGTATGTGTAGGATTTAAAGAGTCGACAACGCAGATTTCTTTTTATCTTTTGTCTTTTTCGGTAATCAGAATTTAATAATAATAATAATATCAATAATCTGAATTCTGCCTCCGCCCTGCGGCTATTGTCAGGACTCAGGAGGGTGGAGTACGTGGAAGTTGTCACGTGATATTCTATCACGTAGCCGCGGTCACGTGAATAACTTCTTCCAATGGACACCGCACACATGTATACCACGTGACGTTTTCACAAATTTCAGATTCTGTGTCTAATTAAATCACCGTTCCTTTCTAATCCTTTTACATTAAAAAACAAACAAATAAAGAAGAAAATAAAAGTTCTAAAAGGCGTTTTTTAATTAAAATGAAAATAATATATTGATGTACTATGATTTTTTTTGAGAAATAACGTCCTATGATTTTGTAATAGGCATGGTGAGCAAATTTTGTTAAGAAATTGAGGAGAGATTCAATCTCATGGACAATGAGATAAATACAAAATATTTTTGTTTGATTTTTTATAATATAAATTCGCTTTAAATTCTATAACATAATTATTGCATAAACATAATATGTATAAATATAAATTATACTTTATTGTGTAACTGTATCGTTTTTCTTATTATTTTTCTTGAACTAATTTTAAAATTAGTTCATCACAATCACTATATATACGTATCTGACCTCTAATGTTACCTATATGAATATATTGTGAGAATTTTACAAGAGGCATAAACAAAGTTAAGCAAGAAGTATCAACTCCTTTAGAGTCTAAACTTATTTATAATATTGTTTGAACCTTTTAGTAATTTAATCGAACTAAAATTTTAATTTCATTAAACCTTAATAAATATCTCATATTTTCTTATTTATTAAATATCTCATATTTAATTATAAAATTTTTCAAATTTTACAATTAAGTCTAACTTGATTAAAATATAATCTCCTCTCTTCTAACTATGTTTTATATAACTCATTGAGTTCCTAAATATGTTAATAATGAATATGAATTATAATCCTAAATCATATTTATTAGATAAATTAAAAATCTTTAATTTATTTTTAATTATCTAATTAAACAGTTTATATCTGTAGATCATGATTGATATCTAATAACACATTATGATTACCTAAATATTAGGAGTGTCAAACTAGTTTTGACTAATTTTTTCATACATAATTTTTTATATAATTTAATCATTTCATCACACAACATTTTGATTATACATAAAGCATAAAATTGATGTCTACTCTATTTAAGTCTAATTATATTAATTCTCTTTCACTAGTAATTGATTTTATTGATAACATTCGAAAACTATTATTAAATTATAATTCTATCTTGACCAAAAATTTTCTTAATTAATGTTAAATAAGAGTAATAAGATATTCTCTCTAATTACTTTAAACTGATAAATCCTATATTAATAAGTTAACTATTTCTATATAGTTTGTGCTATATTCAATAATTACCAATTGGTTTTCAGTGACTAGAATAGACTATAAGTATTATAAAAATATAACTTTTCATAAAACCATATCTCATTTTAATTACATTTAGTGTTCTTAAACTATTAGATCTGTTATTTGAATCTAACATTTTCAAACTTACAAGAAGCTAATGAGCTTGTTAAAATTTAATCCCTACATTTATTAACGATGTATCACTACAAATTCATCTAAACAAAGAAATATTCATCTAATTAATTAGGAACAATTGATCTATTAAACTTAGAAAACAATGTTATTGGGCATAATGTCACTTTTAACTTGCAATTCAAATAAAAAGGTCATTACTTTTAAGTCGTTACTTGTCAACCTTCCACGTTTGGGCTATCTATCTTTTTATAATACAATATTTTACCATTTGGTTTTCTTTTTATTATTGATAAATAAACTAGAAATGTCAACTCCACCATCGTTCTGTTCATGCCAGCTGCTTGAGAACAGCCTATTTATTGAGAATGATGATATTTGACATATCAGAGAAAGAGTTGACATTGAAGAACCAACACGAAGCTTCACACATATTAGAGAAAGAGTTGACATTGTAGAACCAAGACGAAGCTTCACACACTACTTCTCAGAAGACGTAGATGTGATTTATGCGTTGGAATATAACATGCAAAGAGTTTGATTGCGTCATAAGACATGACCATCTCAAATTAATTATTATTTGTCATTTCATTCATAGTGATTGATAGTTTTATTACTTAACTTATATTATCAAAAGATGCATGCATGGAATGCGACTCACCCACCTACATTCTATAATAATAAGATACATATTAAGGGGCCCGCACGGGTAGTCCAGTTAGTCATTGGGAAAGAAAGTGAGTCCAAGATCTTGAGTTCGAGTCTCGGCAGCGGCAGTGTGGGAGCTCATCCAATGTGGTGACCCCTTGTGCCCACCGAGCACTGGGCCGCCTTCCTGAAAAGTTGGCTGGGATCAAACCGTGATTTACCTCCCTCACACAATGTCGGACCGGAGTGTGGGGGTGCCTAGGATGGGCGTTCCATCTTTTGAATCCAAGATACAGATTAAGGGGTAAAAAGTATCGACATCTTTTATAGTTTTACTTAATTTTTAAAACTTTTAATTGTTTTAAATTATCTAGAAATAATTTGATAGAAATTTAGTAAACGATATTTTTTAGTATTTCTTGTATCAAAAAATAATTTTTAAAAATGAATAAAACCATATAAAAGCTTGAAATTTTTATCTTATGTATTAAAATATGGAGAAAGAAGAAAAGAAATTTCACACTTCATATACTCGCATTTTCCGGAGTCAGCACCTCTAATTAATTGCTTTTGTATTAAAATAACCAATCTGATGTTGGATTGTGATTGCCTTTTTCGTAGCATGTTAAATTACAAGTGTATTGACGTTAAAGGAACATATATAGTATTATATCTCTAATATGTACCGGAGAAATCACCAAATACGGCTAGTATGAAATACTTAGGGAAAACGTAGAACATGTTTCATTTCTTTTTTTTTCTCCATTTTCATATTTTCATAATTTATAAGACTATAAAAACTGATTTTCATTTTATATTTCTGTTTTTTGTTGAAATATAATTTTATTATTGACTAAATGTATAATATTTAGCCATTCTTGAAATAAAAACTATATTGAAATTGATATCATTTGATAAATATATTTTAAAATCTAAATTATCTTATAAAATACATAAACTTTTAAAATATTTATTTGTGAGATATAAATTTTATATATTTCAAAAAATTGAAAATATTTTTTATGAGATAAAATTTTTAAAATTTAAATATATAGTCTTAATAATAAAATATTAACAATTAAAATAAATAAATATTAATTTAGAAATAGAATTGATCAGAAGTAACTTTTATAGGTGTATGTATGTATTTGGTCATAGTAGAATGTTACTAATTGATCTGCACATGTTGAGTCGACCACTTGATAATAATGCTGAAATAAGCACATGAAGTACCCTTTTGACAACAACACGTTTAGGAACTTCGGCCTCGTTCCATTTAGTCAATGTGATTTGTACTCATCTCAAATCATTTTGTGGGCCTGAAATAACTTTTTGACGTTCAATTCTGATTATTAAGAAGTTGGGCCTTTGAATGTTATATTGTTTTTTGTACATGTGTAGGCTTTGGTATCCTTCTCGATTCAAAAGTTGAAATGTCTTTTTAAATTAACTACGACTAAAATAATTTTAAGTTTTGTAGTACTCTTTATTCAATTTATATGAATCTATAGTACATTAACCTTCAGAATAGTGGCATTCAGAAATTATAAGTAATAGATAATCTAACGTTTATGTAGAGTGCATCTGAAATTTTACATGCCTTCACTTTATTGGTTAACCCCATATGTTAGAGGTTAACAAGAAAGTAATAAGTTAAGGGGGTGTTTGTTTTTATTTTTATTTTTGATTTTTGATTTTTGTTTTCAAATTCAGCAAAAAAATCTTGTTTGTTTGAGTTTTTAGTTTCTGTTTTTGGTTTTGGTTTCTTCCGGTTTTTAAAAATTATAAAAACCATAAAAAGTGGTTTTTGTTTTCTGTTTTCGTTTTTTTATAATCTGATTTATTATTATTTAAATATATATTATTTAATTATTTGTTTTTAATAAAATTATGAATAATTTAATTTAACATTATATTTATATATTTAATAAATTTAAATTTATTATCAATAAAATTATAAATCATTTAATTTAATTTAATTTTTATAATTAAATTTAAAATATATAAATATTCAAATAAAATTTGATTTAATAATTAAAATATATTTC
>JANVCQ010000232.1:38376351-38392881 GCA_025531925.1 Erythroxylum plowmanianum
ATAACCTGGCAGAATTTATGACCAAAGAAACCAATGGTGAGAAGTTTATGTGGCGTTGATCCTCGTGTGGCCTGACAAAGACCTAAGCAACATGAAACGACAAGGTAAAAAGAACGGTGTGAAGATATGATTGATTATCAATTAAATCTTCAAGTGGGAGAATTATAACAATTGTTGACTGGTAGGCACCAAATTCGGTGCCTACCATGCCTAATAAAACAAAAGAATGGTTGGCCAATTTGGCCAACCATATCTTCATTCTCCTGCCTATATATAGGCTGGAGATGAACAAAGGGATACAAAAAAAAGTAGAGTAGAGAAGAGAAGAGAGAATTAAGGTGAAAGAGAAAAGAAAGAGAGAATTTTTTTGTGTGTTTTTGGATCTAGTTTTTTTTGTGTAATTCTCTAGTTTTTTCCAGTAGTAAAAGTCTTCTATCCTTGCTCGTAGTTTTTACTCTAATTTGGAGGTTTTTTCACGTAAAATTTGTGTGTTCATTACTATTATTTCAGTCCTATTTAGTCGCGAACCTGCTCTAATCTGGTCGATCTTCACTACATATTACTGGGTTAGCTTCGTAAAATTGGCCTTTTGATATATCTAACATCGAACTTTAAAAACTCTTTCATTTTATTACTTCCCAATGTCTAATTAAATAATAGTTTTGCTTTATGATCCACAATGTAAGAAAAAAACTCTATATCATCATCATCACACCCAGTCTGAAAATTTGCAATGAAGTAGGGTCTGAGGAGGTCTGATAGTACGTAGCCTTACCCCTATATAGTAGAGAGACTATTTTCGGTAGACTCTCATGCAGATGTGACATGCAAAATAATGATGCAGGACACAGAAGAAATAAGTGAATAAGTAAAAACTAGCATGCCGAATAATTAAGTACATAGAATTCCAATAAAAGATGAAGACATACTTGATTTATAACTTGATCTGTCAGTACCTTACACCTTGTAAAGGCCGGCTCTTTTCGTCGCTAGTCGCACTAGAGGTCTTCACTAAGCGGCCTTGGGGATATGACTATCCTACAGTTTAGGCGACCATCGCAAGAATCTTTCCTCAACATTCAGTTGAACTTACTATGTGATACGTGTGTTGTTTATGCTTATCCTATCAAGCTAGACTTTCCTACTTCTAGCAACTACCTCAGTGAGGGCCAACTCTGACATATTTTTCTTGATCACTTTCCTCCAAGTCTTGTAAGGCCTTTCCTTCCTCCTCTTGTAGCCACTCAGGTCTGTTATCTCACCGCGTCGTATCGGAGTATCAGAGGGCATCCTGTGAACATGACCAAACTACCTAAACCTTGTCTCCCTCAACTTGTCTGTAATACTTGCTACCTGTAGTCTCTCTTTCACTACCCGATTTCGTACCTTATCTTATATGATAATGCCACACATCCACCTAAGCATACGTATTTCTGTTACCACCAACTGTCTTATGTGTCTACGTTTAGTCGACCAACATTCTAACTCATATAGCAAAGTGGGCCGAATGGTCATTTTATAGAACCTCTTTTTGAGTTTTACGAGGACCTTTTTATCACATAAAATACCTTATGCATTCTGCTATTTGATCCACCCAGATCTAATACAATGTAATATACCACCATCAATATTTTCATCTCTCTGAATGATGGATTCGAGGTATTTAATTCTATGGTATGACGTCAGTGCCAATCGTTACCTCCGCCTGTTATACCATCTGGCTACCTGAGAAATTGCATTCTAAATACTCCGTCTTGGATTTGCTCATTTTAAAATCTTTCGACTTTAACGTTTCTCTCCAATATTCTAATTTGGCATTGATCCCCTCCTTGGTCTCATCCACTAGGACAATATTGTCAACAAATAACATATACCAAGGTACCTCCCCTTAAATATGTTTGGTAAGTTCATCTAACACTAAAGTGAATAAAAAAGGACTTAGTGACGAACCTTGGTGTAGGCCAACACCAATAGAGAATACTTCTGTATTGCCTCTTACCGTCCTGACGCTAGTTAGTGCTCCTTCATACATATCCCTAATCACTCTGATATACGTCCTAGGAATGCCCTTTGCCTCCAAATACCATTATATGAGTTCTCTAAGAACCCTGTCATACGCTTTCTCCCAATCTACAAAAACTGTATGCAAATTCTGTTGTCGTTCCCTGTAGCATTCTATTAGTCCTCAAAGCAGATGAATTGCTTCTATCGTGGACCTACCAGGCATAAACCCGAATTGGTTGGCCGATATCGAAGCAACTTTTTGGATTCTCTTTTCAATTACTTCTCCCACAGCTTCATGGTATGACTCAGTAGTTTGATACCTCTATAGTTTTGACATTGATGTATGTCTCCTTTGGCCTTGTACAAGGAGATTAACCAACTTAATCTCCGTTCATTCGGCATCTTAGCTGACTCAAGGATCATATTAAAGAGCCAAGCTAACCACTCGATACCTACAACACCTACTTATTTCCATATCTCTATAGGAATGTCACCCGGTACTACTGCGCTTCCGCTCCCCATCCCCCTCAAAACTTTTGTAATTTCTCCCCTTGTGATTTTCCCTCACGAGTACTCGTTGAGATATAGTCCCAACCTAGGGAGTTCCCCTAATGCTATGTTGATCAAAATGTCTTCGTTATATAGGCCATAAAAGTATCTCCTCCACCTCTGCTTGATGGCTTGGGCGTCTGTGAGTACTTGTTCTTCTTCGTCAAGTGTAGAAGAGACTTGGTTAAAGTCCGCCATCTTATGTGCCCTATCTCTCGCTATCTTGAACATTTTTTGTGTTCCTTTGATCGTATCCAATTTCCTGTACATCAGTTATGGAAATCAATTGTACCAGAATCTGTCTGAATTTTGCTAAATTATCTTCTCAACTGGATCATGTTAAATAGAAGTGTAGAACTGATGCTGCCATTAGAATCAGTATCGCTATCCCATGAGGTGTTGAATCTCACATTTGGGTTCAAATTTAAAGCCTCAAGTTTTGATTCCATGTGCAGATTAGGCTGCCTCTATACTCCATTATCATTATGGAAAAAATACTTCGCATCATGTGATCCTTTTCTTTTTCTATAAGACATTACCCATAATTTTTGAAACATACTAAAATGGCCAAGTTGGAGTAACTTTACTCGTTGTTTCTTTGTGACCTTAAAAATCACAAGTTCAAGCTATGAAAATAAGGTTTTTTGTAAAAATACAAGTATAAGGTTGCATATATTGTAACCCTGCTGTGCACTGAATATGCCAACTTTTGACTAAACTGGCCAAGTTGGAAGGTAGAATCAACATAATGTTATGAACCTTCTGGTACCAAATTCAGTTCTATAAGATATTGTTACTTAGTAATAACTATGTGCCCCAATCCTTAAAATAATAATGTTTCAAAACCCCAAAGCCCAAAGTAATTATGTTATAAACTATAATTTTCTTCCTCTTACCTAACATAGAAGCTGTTTCAAACAACTACAAGTTCTAAATAGTTTTAGAATTGAAGAACCTAATGACTTGTTAGGTTGAGTAGAATAGTGATTTTATTACTGATGTATTTCTGATGAATAATTATTTCTTTGTTTGGTTAAAAAATAATATATAGAATAATTAATCCTGAGTTTAGTTATTCTTGTACTTTAAGGAATAACTAAAGATATCTCCCCATGCGAAATAGGTACAGACAATCTTTCTCCTTCTTATAATTATTGTTATTATTGTTGTTATTATTATTAATTTTCTTCTTCTTCTTATTGTTGTTGTATTTGTTATTATTATTATTATTCTTTTTTTCTTCTACTTATTATTATTATTATAAAAAATTATGTTAGTGGTAGTGATAGTGGTGACGATGATGACGATGGTGGTAATGGGGGGGGGGGGTGTTGATGTCCAATTAGTTTTCCGGGTACCTATTTTGCTGCACTAAAAAGAGATGGAGGTCATGAAGAAAAAGAAAGGAGAGTATTTACGTGAACACCAGCTGATACCCTTCCATATATGTGTATTACAGCCTTTCCATAAATCAACAAAAACCCTAAGGTGAGAACCTTAGGCAGTACTGACCAAACAGACCAACAATGCTACAAGACTTGGTGACACATGCAACTGGAAATATATTTTAAAAGTTAATTAGACACGGGCTGATTTGTATAATCCTACCACTGCTGTAGTGTTAACAACCAATGGCCTCAGGGGTCAGGATAATTTCTTACAAATGTGTCCTAGGTACAGGATCCTAAAATCAGGATTACCCACTTGCATAATTATGAAAATTTACATATAAAATCAACTTAGTAATTGGAAATACTTAACAAAAGTATAAAATTTTGATAAAAGAAAAGAAAGCAATGAATGACCGAACAGAGCAGAGAGAGAAAGAGAGAACAATTAAAAACCCAATCAGCAGAGGAGTAAGGGCCGTTGAAGAAACGGACAAACGGATATTTGTTAAAAGCAAAGACCTTTGGCTGTGAGAAACCCAATGAAAATGAATAAAACCACTTCTTCTCCACCATTTCCGCTACTTTCACCTTTCTCCCACTTTCTTCTCCTCCCTCTATCACTGACTTCTAGCAATAAGAAGATACGATTAACAAATTCATAAACATTCTCCTTTTGTTCCCTGTTTTATTTGGAGCTTGATCATCTCTAGGCATTGGTATATGAAACAGAGCATCTCCAGACGTTTTATTCTATCATAAAAACAATTAAAAGAGTTGTACGATGAATTTAGAACCGTTTAAGTTGTTTTCCACATTCACATCTTACGGTTCAGATTCAAACACCCTTGATATGTATACGTCAGAAGATACACGTGATATAGAAGACAAACGGTTCATTTGCGCGCGTCTATCCACCATATGTTACTAAGGAACACTTCAACTTAGTAGTTTACATTGGTTTTGGTTTTTCAGCACAAGTCAACCACCCAACTCATTTCGCTGTGATTTTGCTACTTTTATTTCAAAGAAGAAAAGAAAGAGAAGCCAAGGCAGGTAGTAGTATGGAATGGCAGCCAATGCCTGTACCATAACGGGAAGCAAACATAAGCTTCTTGTTTGCTTCAACTTTCATTATATGATAATTCCACACATAACCATCTGTACAACCTTTCCATCCTAAAGTTATAAGAAAAGGACCCATCTCTACACACTAAACCATACATCATACCTCCATTTTCTGTCTAGTTCCCTGAGGAGGAGCATGATCTCGTCTTTTTTCTTGGCCATGTTGCCTCCAGTTTAAGCATTTTCATCTAAATAAAACACATTTGGATTTTTTTGTGAGAGCACGGCAACAGTGACAAGGATCCCGGGAACGACTTAAGTTCTGAATGTAACCGAAGGATTCCTCTACTACTTTCTCAAAACCAAGTTGGAATATAGATCAGAAGCTTCACTCGGCTTCTTTGTCTTTTGCATGCTTCATTGAAGAAACTGATATCCTCTAAAAACTTGGAATCACCTGAGATGTTACATCTCCAGTTGGTAGCTCACTCCATTGTTGAGTCACCGTTTTTACTTGGGTGTAAAACTGAATGCCAGCTTTCCCTGCAGTAATACCCAGAAAGTAAAGTTTGTATCTATCCATCCAGAGATAACCAGATTTTTCTCCAGTTCTAAGTGGAGAGACACAAAAGACATCATGGAAGATACCATCAAAGTTGAGATCTCCAGCAAATGATGGCTTTGAGCTGATAATAGATGACGACGGCAGCGGAACAGAGATAGGAACGTTTATGCCTACCTGAATGCAAGCCAATTCAAGCCAAAGCATCAATAAGCCAGAAGGATACCGTCCTCCAAGAAATTTTTTAATGCATTTAACATATAAGAAAAACAAGGAAACAAGCACCTTCAACTACCCACTAAAAGAACATTGCTAGATAAAGGGAGAACAAAATTGAAGAAGCGCTTTCAAAAATGTAAAGATAAAACTAAATGGCTTAATCTTTTGCTTTTCCTGAAATTTTTACCATCAAAGCAAGTGTGCAACAAGTTAATCTCCATCAAAGCAAGTGTGCAACATGTTATACCAGGCAACTTAATATCCTCACCTTCCCAACTTCAATTTCGGTCTGAAATTTCCTTGCAGCTATACCAGATGTGGTAAATATAGACGCTCCATCGATATATCTGTAAGAAGGCATATGGATATTAACAGATCATTTGATAATTAAATTATCTCGATAACACATAATTCAGAAACATTGAAGGATTAAAAATACTTGTTTCCATTGACCATGTTTATGGCCTCTTCAATAGTATCAGCCTGAGTAACACAGATACTGCTTAACAATGTTCTCAACCAACTTGGTAGCTAGCAGAAAAGAAAAATTGGTAATTTTCAAACCTGCAAACAGAGAAGAACTGGGCCTAACATCTCCTCCTGCATAAGCCAACAAGGAGCTTGTGAAGTTGAAGGGCACAGCTGAACTTGCTAATTCCCATCAACCATCAATAATCATCTATATCAGGAAGAAAAATTACCTTGTAACAGTCCATGTTAACTGTAACATTAGATATGATGGTAGGACCAATGAAATTCCCATTTTCATAACCAGGAACCTGGTAATTACCCAGAAATTGATATTTATGAAATAGAACAATTGGACAAGCTAAATGCAGTTAGGAACAAAACCAATAAAGAATCACCATACTCATTTGCAGCACATTAAGAATCTTAGAATGAGAGAAAATGACCAGAAGTTGTTTTCCTGAATATAAATGCTTCAAGTTCTACATGAAATTCAAGTCGAAAATAACATCCACACAATTTGTGTTACGAAACAATACACCGTTGTTGATCTTTACTGGCAACTGGAATGTGAGGTGATAAGTTTCTAAACAATCAAACTAAATTATAGAAGGCAACCAAATTTGGATGGTAATTTGATTCTGCAATAGCCTGAGGGCCATCCAAGTATTTTGTTCACAAGCAAACTATACATAACAATTTTAGACTAAATTTAAGCAACTATGAGTAATTTTCGTGATGAGTAACTATCCTTTTCTTATATTCTTGAACTTTCCCCATCCACCAGCATGCTTAGATCTATGTTGTATTGGAATAACCAAAAGATATAACGAAAAGACACCCGTTATCCTTTCATATAGTAATGTGTTAATTGAATGGTCTATTAGGTTCCAATCATCCCAAAAATCATTCAATTAGGGACAAGTTTACAGACCTTCACTCAGAACTACTTTATCAAAGGGAAAAGAAAAAGCTACTGGGATTCCTTGCTGCAGCATTGTATACCATAGCAACTAACAATACTAATGCCAAGAATTAAATATGTGCATGCAAAAGAAAAAAAACAGATCCTTTACATCATCATTGTCACAAACTAAATTGTTTCAATAACGAGCTAGCCAGAAATTAAAAAAAACAAGATACCACAATGTTTCTTCCATCAAGAACTAGCCTTGCACCACTTTCAACACTTGATTGAATCAATGTATAGACTCGTTCCACTGCCTGTTAACGCCAAAGTTATAAAGAACAATAAAGTTGTTAGTTTTATTTGAAAAATGTGGATTGATTGTTTCAAAATCTGCTGCTCATATCAACAGCAGCAGCAAAGTGATTTTCTCAAGTCCCATAATATAGAAGTAAAAATATTAGTCACTATCTTTCCTAAGAGAATATAGAATTCATTGATTAATAGAATCTCAACCAACCACACACCTGTTTGCTAATGACAGGACCAAGTTCTGCATCAGGTTCTGTTCCAGCAGTCACCTTCAGTTCCTTGGCACGCTCCACTAACTTCTCTTCCCTGGCATAGGGGGTCAAAGAAACATGATCTCAGTTACAAAATAATCTCCTCTGCACCATAATATTCATTGGCATTAATTGCTTTAGTAGACCTTTCTTAAGAAAATAACTTGTATAATTCAACTTAGTGCAGAAGAAGAAAATTAGAATGAATTTCACCAAAATTCAGCCTTTCATCAATACATAGATATTCCAGTATAACATTTTTTAGGTGTATAAAACAGGATACAACTTCCAATCTTTACAGCCTTAATTGATTCTGATATCAAGAATAAAGAAACTAAGAACAACTTACCATGGAATTAGTCCTCCAACAAACACAACCATGTTCAGCAACATACACTTCTGACCCCCAGCGCCAAAGCCAGCAGCAACTAAAGCATTTAAAGTAGGATCCACACCCGCATCAGGCATAACAACTGCATGATTTTTGGCTCCAACAATGGACTGAAGTAAACTAGTCAGGCATTCATATCCACATTTTCACTTCTAGAAAACCAAACGTCTTGTCCCGTAAACTGTAGAATAATAGAAGGGTAGATTAATGCACATTACTTGGACGCGCTTTCGTTTAGCTGATGCTCGTGCATAAACATAAGCTCCAGCCTATAAGAATGAAAGATTGGGAGTAAACATATGATGCGCTGACAATATCAAGGATGCATGAAATATAAATCCTCATTTGGAAGACAATTTTAGGAATAATCAGAAATATGCACTTTTTTGCCTCCATTAATAATTCTCATAAACAACCATAGCCTCAAGATACAAAGGTTATGAACAAATCCCAGAAATTTGGGGAAGGAATCTGAGTAGTGGAAACAGAAGAAATATCAAGGCTTGAAGAACAATACCATGGGAAATCGGCATAAGCATGTGCAGAAGAGAATGAATTACCAAGAAATGATGTAGTGAGGGTTTTGACAAAAGATGTAAGCATAGGATATTCCCTAACCACCAGATAAACACCCTCAGAGTTGGGTCTCAGCTTTAACCAATAAAATTAATGCCAAAGAGCTTTCAATTTCTTTTGTTTTCTTTTATCAACTATTTTGCTGTTTTATCACTACATTAACCAGGTTCTAAAGCAAGAATCTAACAAGGAACATAATACAGATAAATACACATGACATACGTGAAACATAGAATTTAATGTAGCTCCAGATTCTCATACTGCCCCTAGTTATGACAAATTTCTTCCACATAAGACTATGGTAAACAGCCAGTAGCTTCCTTAAGCAAACTGTAGCAGAATATTAACCAAAAAAAGTGACTTACTGAACTTGGGCCATGAAATGAGATAGCTTTAATATCGTCATCATCACAAATTGCATTTATGATGTCCTGTCCATAACGATGTTTAAGAACAAGAGTCAAAGGCAACAGTCTCAACAGAAGATACCAGAAATACCAACATAACAATATCAACTAATAATTACAAGGGGAAAGATGGATTCATAATAACCCAAAGATGCAATTGGCACAAGGCATATGCCATGAAAACATACAAACCCATGTTTCATATGTGGCAAATTTCACCAACATTCTTCAGTATTAAAAAATAAACACCCTCATACATGATACCTTTGACCTCGGGTGCATGTGCCCAAGGTGAAGCAAAAGCAAACAATGTGGAACCCATAATTTCTCCATGATGCATGGTGATATGGTCTCGGGGAGGCAATTGATCATGAAAAAAAATTACACAACTAGCAAAGGAAAATCTCACGTTGTTTCCATGAACAATATTTAAGACACCATTAGGTAAACCAGCCTCCATAACTAACTCCGCAAGCATCACAGAAGCCCCTGAAGTAACAGAAATGACAATGAAATTTTATTCTAACCAGGCATTAGTGGTAAATATAACATTAAATTAGGAAGTAAAATCATATTCTGATTTGTAAGAAAATATGCAAATCTAAGGAACAGTGAAGCATTGTCTTCAAAGTTCAGAGAGACAGAAGAAAGTACCATCTCAAGCCAACAAATATCCAGAAAATATATTAGTCAATCAAAGAAATAAAATCAATGTGCAATAGTTCAAGCGAAAACCAGTATTGTCTCTGGCAACCAGAACCAGAGCTAGACTAAAAACTGGCTGGGGTTAAATTTCTTAAAACTAAATTTTATGGGGAAAATTATTAAATTTGACTTGAGATTAAAATTTTAAAACAATATTATACTAAAAATTATTCCATTTAATTATTTTCTTGGCCCAGTGGAGGCAGCTGCCCCCGCAGGGCCCAATGTAGCTCTCCTCTGCTTGCCACTAAAATCTGATCATGCAAAAACCAATTGGAACAGTACAAGTAGAACTTTTCTGCTTTTCCTCAATGGCAGTACTGTTCGGCAAATTGCAGCCATCGAAAACATTCCTATTTCAAAAGAATCTAAGATTTCCTGATATGACATCCTTTCCATCATATTAGGAAGTATTCTTTCCAACATAGAGATGAAGAAAGAAGAGGTAGAAATTATTTTGGGACAAAAGGAGAACTAAAGGAATAGAGGATCTTATTTGTACAGGATTGAGCAGTAGGCCAAAAATGACAAGACTGATCAAGAATTTTTGCAATTAATTTTATAATTTACAACTTGGCTATGCACTGTTAGGAAAGCCTAACTGAATACTATGATGTGGTTTGGATTCATGAAAGAATATGACAATCAAGTCAATGGCAGGTCTTGCTAGCTACTAAGCTTTGATGCACCATAGGATGAAGACAGTGTAACTACCTGGATCTTTCTCTGATGGCTTAAGAATAAAGGTGTTACCATATGTTATGGCAGTAGAGAACATCTGTGCAAAAGAATTTCAAAGATGAAATAAGAAAAAGAATCCATAGGATTATAAGCGATAATATAACATCACTCATCATGTTGAACAAACAATCAAACAAACAAAAGAATTAGACATGATAGACGTAAAGCATGCTTACCCATAGCGGGATTAAGGCTGGAAACTCAAATGGGCAGATCCCAGCACAAACACCAAGTGGCTCTCTAATGCTATACGTGTCAATCCCATTAGAGACATTGGAAACAAACTCCCCAATTTGCAGAGATGCCAATCCACAAGCATGTTCCACAGCCTCTACGAGGGAACATTCAAGATCTTGTCAAGCACAGGCATCATCAAATGAGATTTTTATAGAGAACAGCTAAATAAACTAACCTAGACCTCGCAAGACATCATCAAAAGCATCCTTTAAAGCTTTTCCATGCTCAGTAGTAATGCACATGGCTAGTTTTTCCTGAGAAGAACTGGCATAGTTCAGCCAAATCCCACCTGAAGGTAAGAATGAAAAAGGTCCAAAAGATTACAATGTCTCTCCGAATAAGCTCCTGGAACTTGAACATAACCCGCTGACGGATAGTAATTGGAGTATTTCGCCACAATGGAAATGCTCGCTTTGCTGCAAAAACTGCAGCTCTGAACTCCTCATTCGTAGTTAAAGGAACGTGAGAAACAACTTGCTGTGTCGCCTGCCATGTATTGTGTAGACAAACTAACAAATAATTGAACTATAGAGTTTACAAAGTAACAGAGAACAAAAGTTTGATGGCATGGTCTGAACTTACAGGATTTATAACCTTTATAGTTGCAAATGACTGAGACTCAACAAATCTACCTCCTATGAGATTGGGTACTCTCTGACATGAATCAGTCAATACATCAAAAATCCACGTAGCTATCCCAAAAAGAATTGAGCTTCAGAAGGGAGACGAAAGGAAATGGAAGGAGAAGAAGAAGGAGACAGAGAGAGAAAGAATAAAAGAAAAAGAGTAAGAAGAAAATGTATCTTCCATTTGCTTTGAAGCTAAATGGAATGAGTAGCTGTAAAATATATCTTCCATTTGCTTTGAAGCTAAATGGAATGAGTGGTTGCTCATTTTAAGGACTATATTGCAACTTCGACTTCTAGGCTTACTGTGGGGTTACGCTGCCTCCAGGATGGTTCAGAAACTGACAGTAAGTTGTTCCTTACAACAGAATTTTCAGACCTCAGTGACTTGAAGTTTCTTACTGCAACCAAAAAAGGAAAAACCATCACTCATGGTAGGAAAGTGATTGTCTAGTTTAAGGTCATCCAATGATCAGGAATCAAAGCTATAGGTCAGCGCCCTTAGTTGCAATAAAAAGAGAGCATAGGACAAAACAGAGTATGACATACAGTCAGCAACAAGTAGCCAAGTATTCCTATCCTATTGGTCTAGAGGACTAAATAAAAACTAGCCACCTAATAAATAAATATTTAGGCAAGTCAAATGGCTACAGTAGTAAAAGTTACAGAATCAAAGTTTATTGTTACATATTGCAACAGGAAAAACTTAGAAAATAACGTTTCAATCATGTTGCACTTTGTCCTTGGCACAATTCAATGCTGGAGCCAACAATTATAACTTAAAGTAAAGATGTCTGAAATTTATGAATAATTTTGACATCAATCAAATCTACAATCGCCAAAAAGAGCTTATGGATCTTCTTCCCATTTCATTTCATTTTTCTTTCAGCATCTAAGAAACCACCAATCCTGCACTCTAGAGCCTTTATCTGGATATTAACACAGCCTATAGCACGTAATCAAAAACTTTATGAGACATATGGCAAATGCATGTCAGAACATTAAAGACATAACCCAATATCTGAGGTTATTTGGTCAATGAAATGAAGAAGTTACAACAACAGATGGTGGCCATTTCATGCGTAACAAGAAGGCAGCGCAGATCATGTGCCCACCAAGATTAACTACTTTGTTGCTTAAACCCACTCAATTATAATTGACAGCGTCATAATGGACTAGAAAATGAAAATAAGCAAATAAATACACTGAAAGAGGTGGCTGAGTCAATAGCACTTAAAGATGCAAGAAACAGAAAAGTAGGTTCACCTGTGGTATTTCCTTGACGCAATTTAGCTTTAACATTGTAAACATGCTTTGGAGTAGACAAAAGCTCAGGATTGCTTTGTCTCAGTCTCTTCAGAATTTGTCGTGGTTTCAGTCCAGCTTCTGTCATTTCCTTAATTAGCAAAACCTCTTGCTCAGAAAAGCGACGAGAATAAGGATGTTCTTTAATGTCCTTTATTGGGTCATGGTTGTGTATTCCATTTCTTATTGTTAGAACCCACAAGCCATCTTGTTTCTTACCCACAGCTTCAAAAGGACAGTTGGTAAGTCGAGAGCCTGTTTTTCTATTTCGGATACGTTCAGCAGAAGACTCATCAGATTTCCTCCTATTCCGATAAATCCCACCTCTGTCACAGCCTAGAACTACTACTCTGTCTCTTTTGGACTGTTTTATAGATACCACATATCCTTGTGATATAGCAAAGTCCCCAACATGTTGTATTAGTTCTTCACGATCTACAAAAGTTCCAGGTGGAGGAGGAAGCATATGTGAGCATTCATTCAACCCTGTGCTACTCTGGGGGTCCATCATTAGCATCAAAAGGATAATAACCTGCATCTCAACATAACACAACTTTAAAAATATTTTCTGTTTTGCATCCTGGCCATTTGAATATACCCTTATGTCAGCCTATGGGACCAAATGACCAATGGTAATTAGAACAAGCAGTTTGATAAGTGTGACAGAATCATTGTCACCTGAGATGTTAGCTACTTGTAGCAAAATAAATATCATCCATAATACAACTCTAAATCAAGCTCCATGAACGTAACAATGTATTGACTATTTCTGAAAGAAATGTTGAGGAATATTTTCCCATTTCTTCTACAATAGAAACGGCTCACAGTTAGTACAAATAACAACCTCTTAAAGATAGTAACTCTTCTTGATCATTTTCTGTTTGATATATATTTTTTATTGAGGTTTCAATCTCTTTATCTACAATTGCCAGAAAAGGAAAAAAATGCAGCTTAAACCAATCAAGTTGCTGTATTGTTCTCTTTAAGATTTTACATAGAAAAATAACCAAGCATAAACCCCACGATCAAGTTGCTGTATTGCTCTTTCAGATTTTACTTTCTTCCCAAGTCCCAAGGTTTCGAGTGGCCATCCTTTAAACAACGTGAAGTTGCCATTTCTTTCAATCATTTGTCTTTGTTGTTTGTTTATTTGTTTTTACTTTTTTTTTTGGGTTTAGTGTTGCATTATTGCTTTGTTATTCTCTTCTAGATTTTACCTTCCTATAAAGTCAAAAAGGCTTCATTCACAACCTTAACGTAGCCTAATGAAGATATACATTGTTAATTTGTTGAGCAAAACACAAGACATTTTTTGCTTGAGAGCCTCTCTACTTGATTGTCGCTGGAAGTTTTCACCAACGATAACCTCCTATTGCATGGTAGTGGTGAATAACAGCAACTGTTAGACCTCTAAGTCTAAACTGCGGGATTGTGCGAGTGTTGACGAGCCTTAGCCAATGCTTGACACACAAGTCGGCATGAAGAAGGCGTATAAATCTTACAAGTTGGCGAGCAAAAATCGAGAAACTTGTGAAGTAGGCGAGGGATGCGGGAAGTATCAACAAAGATCTCGAGAGTAGGCGAGATTCGATATGCGTGAGCATGCGTAGGCACACACTGGTGAAAATCTTCGACTAAAACTGAGATTCAGATGCGAGGCCGTGAAGAGTTGGCAAACTAAGTCATACGAGACCCAAGGGTGCGTGAAGGCATGCGAACGAGGAAAGGCACATAAGCACTTAACTTTGACGAGGCAAGTTGAAGGTATGTAAAATATACGAGGTTTTATATTAACTCGGATTATGACTTGTACTTAGTCATGGAGCGACGAGACTGCACCATGAGTAAACTTGATCATGAAAGATGGACATATCTATGAACGTGCATTGATAGATCTATGTGCGGATAGACCTTGGTGACTTGGAAAACACAGCAGCAGTGTCGGTGATATGACACATGATGACGTAGCGAGATTAACTTGAAGATCACATTGGAGATTCATCAAATTTAAGAGATAAAGACCATGAGGGAAGAATCATTTGAAGATAGCAGAGATCTTCAAGGATATGGATGCAATCTTCCAAGTTGGCATGTAATTTTTATTTGATTAGATTCTGATGTAATGTAGCCAATTAGAAGAGTCCTATGGGAAAGGAGATGTCTTCTCATTGGTGGATGTGATGCAGTATAATCTTTAGTTGATAGGATTAACTAGAATTGTGGAGATCCTTAAATATCTTGAACTTGCTTTCCAAGCAACAGGAGTCTATAAATAGCTCATTAGAGTTGAGAGCTAAGAATTCAATCATTGAGTCATTCACTCATTTAGAAAAATCACTCAAAGGAGGGAGCCTTGAGAGTTGAGAGCTTTTGGGGGAGTTCTCATTGTAAGGGCTTCGAGTAGATAGTTCCTTGTAAGTGTTTCGAGAAGGAGGTACTTGTTATCTTTTGTTAACATTTTGTTGAGAGTTAATGAAAGATTAGCTTCGGCTATTTATTATATCTCTTGTTGTTTTCTTTACTCTGTTATACACTTGTGATATTTTGTGAGAGAAACACTTTAAACACTTGTGTACACGTGTAGTGTTCGAGGGTGAAAAGAGTTTTTTAGCGACATTTACGTGAGAAGGCTGAATCTTACTTAAGCAGACTTAAGCAAGATTGTCATGCAAAGGTAGGCGCGATTTACGTAAAAGTTCGAGTCCAAAGTAAACCTTTGTGATAGCAACCAGGATGGTCAGAGGACATATAGGTAAATCTGCATTAATTGCATATAATTTTTTGCTTTACAAATAAGCAAGTCTTTTCACTCAGACACACATACACGCTTGCGCGCCCCCACCCACCCACACACATATATATACACATATGCCATTTTGAGTATGTATATAATGAATGAAATGCTTAATAGTTCGAACGATCTTTCTCACAGATCAACCAAGTTATGTTTAAACTCTTCCGCATTTCGTTTTTATTGGCAGCAATCTACCATATATCATAATATAATCAAGAAGCTACTTAACAAAACTATCGTTCAAAAGAAAAATACAGGATCACATTTACGTCAATAAAAACCAAAAACACTACACTACACTAAAATCCAATTTTCTTCTTCCTACACTCACCCCATAAAATCTATAAGAATCCAAAATCAATCAGCCATTCCTTCCAGTTGCCCAAAAAAAGAAAAAGAAAGGTATCAACAGAAATTTGGAAAAGAAAAAAGAAATAACGAATTTTAGAATGGACCTACTACTCAACTGACCCTGACACGCCTACTCTCACTCAAACACAAAACAATCGGTACTCGTTCAACAAAGATTCGCATTTTCTCGGGCACTGAACACACTGCAACAGTCTAAGCAAACAAGCAAAGAAGCTTACCCGATAAGGCGATCCGCTGGTCAACCAAGGCCCGGAAAATCTAGGGTTTGTCGTATGGTGATCTGACCTGCAAGTAAACTCGACCCGATTTTGGTTCGGGGACGATGGAATTGCGTGGTCTTTGACGAAAAGCTAGTTCCATGAAATAGCTGCTGAATCCACGAACGCACGCGCCTTGATACTACTATTTCCACGCACGATTTGTGTTGGCTACAGGTAAATATCAAGTAACGAAAATGGACAAGTTTTTTGTTTTAAACAAACAGGTCGTAGTAGTAAGCTGTAAAATCTTTATAAATCAATATTTTTTAGATTTGAAAAATTATTATCTTATACGAGGTTATTAATTTATTGATAAATAAATATTTTATTAATTTATCGATAAATTAATATTTATTAATTTATAGAATAATTTTTATTTTGTACATTA
>JANVCQ010000232.1:38398278-38414132 GCA_025531925.1 Erythroxylum plowmanianum
TTTCAAAACCATACAACATCACATTTTGATTAAACAAATACAAAATACAACTTAAACCAAATGTCTTTCATTTCATCGAATGCTCATAAATTCATTTTTTAGTTTTCATTTATTACAAAGAATCATACCATATTTTCTCATTTAATTTCATTTTATAAATCAAAAATCCCACTAAGGGATCGGGGTCCAACAAAATATTCTAATAATAATACTAACAATAATAATAACAAAAATAATAATATTAATATGGGTAATAAGTAATTCCACTTAAGCTAACTATAATAGGCATAGGTAAAAGATCTACAAGAGCTCCTAGGATCTCTTTATGAGGGATCATTTACTTGAATCTTAGTACGTCGAAGTTTTTTATTAAGTTATGTCCTTGGTAAGTTCCAACATTAACAAATCATTCTTGATCACCTCCCTCCAATTCTTCTTAAGCCTCCTTAAATTTTTCTTACAATCTCTAAGTACGATTCTCTCACATCTTCTCATTAGAGTATCTGGGTGTCTCCCCTTAATATGTCCAAACCACCAAAGTCTTGTCTCTCTTAATTTGTTTATAATATTAGCTACCTTTATATTGTCCCTTATCATTACATTCTTAACCTTATCTCTTTTAGTAAGATTGCACATCCAACGAAACATCCTCATCTCTGTCATCATTAGCTTATGACTATGAACTTGTTTGATGGGCCAGTACTGTGCCCCATAGAACATGGTCGACCTAATCGCTAAACGATAAAATTTGCCTTTAAGCTTAAGGGATATCTTCTTACCACACAAAACTCCTGAAGCATCTCTACATTTAAGCCATCCTGATTTGATCCAGTGAGCTATCTCTTCATCGATTTCTCCGTTGCTCTAGCTAATAGATCCTAGATATTTAAAACACTCCTTTTGTGGGATAACTTCTGACCCAATCTTTACCTCCACATCTGTAACCACTTATGTCCCAAAAAGTTACACATCACGTACTTAGTCTTAATCCTACTCATTCGAAAACTCTTTGACTCTAACATATCCCTCCAAAGTTTAACCTTAGAATTGACCCAAAAAAAAGTAAAATAAATAAATAGATGATGATGATGATGATAATAATAATAAGATCATTTTTAAATTAATAATTTTATAAATCATTAAAAAACAATTTTGGTACAAAATATTTTGATTACTTATTTACAAAATAAATTATATAATAATTAAATCTAAGTAAAAAATTTCTCATTATCATTCCTAACATTTGATACCAAATACTAGCGTAATTATTAATTTGATCAATCCAATTTTTAATGATTACATACGAAACACACATAATCACTAATTTCATTTCTATTTCCTTTTTTGCTTTTTATTCTCATTCTTATTTTTTGTTATGATTCCTCCATTACTAATTACCAAGCAAGGTCTAGATATTGCAAAAAGTTGGTTGGAATTTAGACCATCCTCATAAGTAATACTTAGAAACATAAATTTACAGAGTAAAAATCTACTAGGTTTTAAAGAAAAAACTTAATAAACTATAATTTTATAGAGCAAGAAAAGACATTTTGGAAGTAAATTATAATCATGGAGTTGTTGAATATAATTTTTATAACAAAATATCACTCAATTTCTTGCCAATCAAAAACACTAAAGATGTAAATGATATGACAATCTATTTCTTTATTGGTACATGTTCATGTTCCTTGTACTAGATATGTTTGTAATTATGAATTGAATGGAATAGAACACAAACTTATAAAAATTGTTGAAAAGAAACATTTCCATCTGTGTTTCTAATAGTTGAAAAATTAAAAGTGAATGACAAATATTGAAAATTGAATTAATGATTTATATAATACAATAATATATAGCAATAACAAATCAAACTATAACTAACTAAATATAATCGTATATAATCTTAGAAAATTAATACTTACAGTTATATGCTAATGTTATCTTCTATTATGCCACCTATAAGCTGAAGGTGGTGGCAAAAGTAAACAAAGCTTGTAAATAAAATAAGAAAATTGGGTATTGGCTAGCAACTTGGTGCGTATATTAGCAAGTTGATTTGAAGATGAAATGAAGCCAATGGAAATTTCTTTGGCAACAATCAAGTCATGTATAAAATGAAAATTAATTTCAACATGATGAGTGCGAGCATGAAAGACATGGTTAGAAGAAAGAAAGACAACTCCTACACGGTCCCACTAAATATGAGGAGGAATGGATAGGGAAACATCTAATTCATTTAGCAATTTTACTAACCATTTGATTTCAACAGAGACATTTACTATTCTATGAAGGATCAGGCAATAGTCCCTTGTTTACTAACGTAGCACTCCACTCTCGCAAAACATGTATCTGACATCCTGAGTGATGTGCGAGTGCGTGCCTCGCAAGGGTGGTATGCTAGAATAGTCAAACTCTCAAGCTCTCAGTACATTTTTTTTGAAAACAATATAAATATATGCAAAAATCAGTAATCAAAATCGAGCCCATACTTTTATTTCATAAAACTCGGAATCACAATTATCATTACACTTTGATCAATCTCAATTATAAAACATTTCCAAAATTTACCAGTTATTACATACAAAAATATTTGAATACATATTGTACAGAAATCACGAAATATACAAATTTATATAAAAATAAGAAAGTACAAATGCAGGCCCAAACTGATCCCGACCTCTACCTCTTACTTGAATGCAGTGGCTATACTCCTGTATGTCCAACGGGGTAACTCTTCTGAGCCTGAAAAATATTGCAAATTTTGGGTGAGTTTTGCGAACTCAATGAGTGACCATCCTTGATGGCTCACTCATCATATAACACATACAATTCACATCATTTCATTAATAATCATATTGAGGCACATATATTTCACATTTGCTTGAAACATATCTCACATTCAGAAAATCAGTTAAACTGCTCAAATCCTTGATGGCTCACTCATCATATAACACATACAATTCACATCATTTCATTAATAATCATATTGAGGCATATATATTTCACATTTGCTTGAAACATATCTCACATTCAAAAAATTAGTCAAACTGCTCAAATCATACTCATCAAATGAATATGTAATGCTTATGAGACTCACTTTTAATTTGTTATTATTGTGACCGAGAACCTACAATTGTCCCTATCTATTGTAGATATCGGGCTCATTAATAACTATCCCGTATCTATTGGGAATACCAGGCTTATTTTACATAGTGAGCCTTTGGCTCTTTTTCACAGTATGACCTTTAAGCTCTTTTTTAGTGGCTACTCCGATCACAACAACCTTTATCTTTCATACATTCATGAAATGAAATGCATCACATCCACATCTTTTCAATCAGTTGCTTTAGTTCACTATACACATGTCATTGGACTTTAGCCTAGCATTCAACATTTAAGTTAAGAATCACTTTTTCGTTCATATGCATATTCACATTTCTCTTCGGATCTCAGTCCGACATTTAACAATCAATTTGTGTTTCACATAATTCGTCAAATTAACATACAAGGAGCACTTCTATTATTATTCATGCATTTATCAAACTCCTCGGACATTCAATGTCCGGAATCAGAACCATCACATTTCATTTCAATAGCAATTCAAAGCATAAATTTAAAACATAACAAGCAGTGAATGAGATCATCTAGGTCGACTCACAGTACGCTTCAAATTAGCATTTGCTTCCAAGTTTTAGAAACTTCTGAATTTGAATGTTTATCATGCACATCCAAATTATGCAATATATATATTGCACACAGACATTAATAACTTTGTACAATTATAAGCATTTATTCATGCATAAGTGTGTATATGGACTATGTACAATGCATGCTCAATGACAATCCCAGGTATATTATCAAATTTCACATCTTATCCCAATTCTCATTTTATAACTCAATTACTTGTCATTTCATTGTTAGCATTCTTTGCTCTTATTATCAAATTCTCATTCACTTTAACTTGATACACTTTACTCCTCTTCTTTGAATCACAACCTCAATCATGTGAATATCTTTATTCCCAAACAAACTCATACCTTCGGTACTTTGATAACAACAATTCATTCACTAATGTTATTCGAACATTACAAGATTACACATTATCCAAACTCTCCTTTCTTCTTATAAAATTTTTTTTCCAATTTTCCAAACCTTTGGGTCTATTTTCCATGAACATTTTGACAAGGAAGATGAAGTGATTTGATGACACTTTCTTCTAGAAAGATGTTCCCCATTGTCTTAAGTTTCTAATGAAACTAAAATCATTCAATTTGGTTCAGTATTCTGAAAGTTATACTCTAATATTTTCAGACTATTCTCATTCTATAATAGTACAATATACTCAACATTCATCCAGAAATTGAAAGTCTTAGAGACTATACCAAAATTCAACTTCTTCAGATAATTTGTATCCCTATTTCTCTAGTTTATTCCAAATCAAAAATTATCTCATTTGGATAACTACAGATCAAGTTATATGTAAGACACAGAAGCATAATCAGTGAACATGTCACAGCTACATTCTCCAGCACTCATCTTCCAATTTTCCAGATTTTATAACATCCAACCTCATGCACCTAACACATCTTATACAAAGATCACCTTTTCTACTTCATTTACTATTCATTATCAACTCTATTTTAACTCAATATCAGTCACAAACAGATCAGAACCAAAAATCAAAACCATAAAATCTTTCACATATTTCAACAGTGAAAAACATAGTATATGTATGTAAATCAAGTTGCATGAATTTCTACACTCCTCTCATATATGTTTTTATTGATCTTTTAACTCATAAGGATTAATAAGACACTTAGAAGATCAGACAGTCTTAGAAGATCAGACAGTCTCATATGATCAGACGAATCAGGTCTCAGACAATCTAACACAATTCAACTTTACTCTATATGTCTCTAAAAGTTTCAATATCATTATTCTTATTTCTATTTCTATTATCAATTCCGATAATACCCCACATTTTTGGAAATTTTTCCTAAAATTCACTAAAATTTCTAAATCATTAAATACACTCTCCAAATCAGTTTTCCACATACACAAACCACAATTCTCAATATAACCACGTCACAATTCAATTATACCTAAAATTATCCATGAATGCATGTACAATTTTTCATGTCCAAAAATTCACTATTCACGTGTATGCATATATCATATAATTCATGAGTATGCAATGCATTTCTAATCTCTCAATACTCTTTCATATTTACTATTTTAACCTCCCCGTAAGTAATGGGATATTACAACTAGATTTTTAGGTTAATAAATTATTTCCTAAAAAATTAAAAATCCTTTTACAGAACAATGTTCATCGAGGTAGGAGGCCCAATCTGCATCACTAAATGCAGTTAACCAATTAAGAGCATACTTGGATATGAAATAACACATGGAATTTGTTCCTTACAAATATCGCAACACTAGTTTGAGAGCTTAAAAGTGAATAGTAGTTGCCTAGTGTAAGAATTGACACAGTTTATTTATAAAAAAGAAATATTTTGCCAAGTAAGGAGCATATATTGTAAACCTACATATATTTGTCTCTAAGTACTAGCATTAACAATAGATAAATCTTTCCTTATGTTTTAAGCAAAAGAGTACCAATTTCCATTGAAGTATAATAAGGCTTGCATGAAAGCACGTCCATTTTAGACAATAAGCTAGAGATATATGCCTATTGAACCAAAAAAAGCCTTTGATTGCGTGAGAACACCTCTATTCTAAGAAAATGACTGAGATTGCTCAAGTTCAAAAGAGAGAATTTAGTTGATAGTTGTGAAATAATAGATTTAACAAATGTAGCATCACTACCTCATGAACATAGAGTAGAAGAAAACATTGATGCCCATATTTATTGTAAATAAATAAAGAAGAGACAACATGTGATCTAATAAAGTTAAGATTAATAAGAAAAGAGATCAATTGTTGATATCAGGCATGAAGAGCTTATTTGAGCCTATATAATGATTTAATCAATTTACAAACTTAGTCATGATGATATTTATAAAAAAACTAAGGCTAAACCATATAAATATCCTTCTCTAGATAACTATTTAAGAAGGCATTATTAATGTCTAATTGTTGAAGATTCCAACCTCTAGAGATAGCCATAGTGAAAATAGAGTGAATGGTCATAGGCTTGACTAATTGATTAAAACCCCGTACTCCTGTGAATATCGACATGTAACTAGTTTGGCTTTCAACCATTCCACTATGCCATTTACCGTACGTTTCACTTTGTACACCCATTAATTACCATTAATATTAACATTATAATGATATGGGACAAGCTCCCATGTGTTATTATATTGTAAGGCAATAAACTCAAGTTCCATAGCTTCTCTCCATATTGAATATTTATTGATTTGAGTGAAGGAGTTGGATTTAGTAGGTTAGGATAATGAGGGAGAAATAGTGGTGAGATTACTATTTTCTTTTGAAGTGGAGGATCTGAGCTACATTGAGTGAGTTCATTGATTTAGGTGAGATGGAGCAACTATAGGTTGAGATGAGGATGGAGATTCTAAGTTTGAATGTTAATTTAGATCAATAAATATATCAATTTTAATAGGATTAAAAAATTTGTAAGGGTGATTGTATATGTGTGGATTAAGAGGAGGGGATTTTGTTGCAATTTTAGTAGGAATAGGATTATTTACTGTCGATAAAGGGAAAGGTGGATTAGTGGCAGAATTGTGTGCTATTAGAGAGTGACTTTGATAGGAAAAAAGTCTAAGTTGGAGAGATAACCTAAGTTAGCTTTACTAGACATAATAGTAGATGTGGGGTGTTAGTGAGTAACATGAAGCTAAAGGGGAAAAAAAAGACTTGGTCAGTTTTGACTTTGTTGATGGTTAAACACCTTGGAGCGTTTGTAAAGGGAAACACATACTCATCAAATTCTAATTTTCTGGCATCATATATTTTTCCTTATCAAGACACTTATATCTAAGATAATATGGTGAATATCCCATAAAAATACACTGCTTAGACCAAAAAGAAAAATTATATGTATTATATATCCTAAGTAAAGGGTAAGTAACACTTCCAAAGACTTCAAGGAAAAGCTAATTAGGTCTTTTATTAAAGAGAGTTTGAAAAGGGATTTTGTTGGAAAAAGACTTGGTAGGCATATGATTAATGAGGGATATGTTTGTTTTGAAGGCAAATTGTCAAAATGTAATAGTGCTTTACAATGTCCTAGTAAAGCTAGACCAATATCCACAATATTCTAATTTTTCAATCAGAAGTCTTACTTTGTTTATGGGTATGATGATAAAGAATTATATAAATAATTATTTGTTCTTAATTTTTTTGGCAAGTTTTTAGACTCACCACCACATTCTAATTGCTTAATGGGGCAATTGAATTATTTTTCAACTAGAGCTTTGAATTGCTTTAAAATTGGAAATACTTCACTCTTAGTTTCTATAAGAAAAAACCTTGTAAAAAAAGAATAATCATTAACAAAAAAGACCAAGTATTTGTGATTAGAAGACGAATATATTGGACTTAGTCTCTAAGCATTAAAATGAATTAATTCTAAAAGCTTACTACTACAGTGATGAGTTAAAGAGAGTGAAAACCTATGCAACTTTCCTAAACAACATGAAGCACATTTATTGGAAGACAATGTAGAAGAAGAATAAAGTAATTTAAATTGATGGTCTATGTGACAAACAATTTGAAAATTTGGGATGTCCAAGTTGTGCATGCCATCTAAAGTGATCAAGAAAGCAATAATGTCAAAATTATATTGTTGTTAAAGTGCACCACATAATTTATATAGCCTCAATTCACCTATTCCACACGAGAGGATTTTCTTGGTAATCCTTTCCCTTATAAGGCAATAATTAGGATAAAATTTAAAAAAGAAATTGTTATCTTTACAACATTTTTGTATAGATAGTAGAGGTAATACTAGGAACATGCAAAAATTATGTAAATATAAAGGTTTAAGAGAGGAAGAAATAGAACATGAACCAACATGAGTAAGGGTAGTCTTGTATTGTCACCAACAATGACTGCATCCATACCTTTGTAATCTTCTGCGATGGTAAGAGAAGCTACATTTGGTGTAATATTATTATTAACACAAGTGTCTAAATATTAAGTAAATGATGGATAGATGCTATAATAACAATGATGTGTGCTCAATTGATTATGAAATGTTTCCATAACACTTAGTGATTATTGCTATGAAAATGCTTAGGATCCTCACTTTGACTCATATGTAGTTTTAGGCACAATTCGGAAGTGAAGAAACTAAAGTGAGTCAAAAGCACCATATTTGAGGCATTTTCTGAAGAATCACACTCACTTGTCTTCATGGATTAAGAAAAAGGAGATTAAACTAAGTTGAAGACAAGAAAATACATGAAAAATGAAGAACATGAAGAGTGAAGAGTCAAAGAGCATGCTTATAGCCATGCATGAAGTTGCATGGGTGTGCACGACTGTAAGAGGCTAATGCATGACCATGAGGGGCCATGCACAGTCGTGAGAGGCCATGCACACCTGTGACACAATGCCAGCTTACCTATTTTTAACCTAGCTTTTAATATAAAGTGAAAGGTGTTGTGACGGCCGAGGGTATAAAAGTTTTTGGTGTTTAGGCTGGGAGAAAAATGGAGCTTCAGGAGAGGATGAGAAGAAGGGGAAAATCTCACAACCTTGAGAGAACCATAGAGAGCTAACTTCCCGATGCAGTTCGGAGGTGACATCGACACTAACAAGTGCAATTAAGTGTATTTCTCATTGAGTTTGTTATTCTTTCTCTTCTTCAGGATTAATTGTGTTATCCTATGTTTAATGTTTGGGTCTTGTGTGAGAATGATTGAATGCTCTATTTGATTATTTTTATATAAGAAACCATTGCTAGAATTTCAATATAATCTGTAATTGTTATATTTGAGATTCGTTTGTAGCGACTAATGGTTCATAATCATTAGGGATAATATAACCTAGGTTAAATGATCCGAGTTTATGTGGTTGTTGCCTTGATTAATTTGTTTTCCTAATTCATAATGCGGTTGTCCAATTAAATTTAGAGAGCTTGTTCTAGGTTATTTGATGACTAGGTTTAATTAATGAGTGTTTTTTAATTAGTCATAACCTAAGGGAAAACCGGGGCCAACAAAGCTTATTGTTAATCTAGGATTAATAGTTGCTAGGAGAGCTATAAGAACAATAATTCATTGAAATATGTTTAATTAGGTGTAGGCTGAGATTGAATCGAATAATCGGGTCCTTAATGAATTCATCACTTTAATCATTTTCCAATGTTTTCTTTAGTTTGTTTTCATTAACTTAGTTTCATTTTTATTTTCTTATTTCAAACCAAACTCCCTAACCTATACACCAGTTGCTTTCATTTCAAAAGCTAATTGAACACTCTCTGTGGGAACGAACTAGACTCACTATTGCTACAGTTATAGGTATAGTTTATTTTGTGTAGTATTATGATGCGCTGCTATTAATTTTAGTGTGGTTATCGGGGAGTGTGCTATTTTAGTTTTTTTTTCTTGCTTTTAATTGGTGTTTTGTACATATTTGTTTGTAATTTATTTCTTTTTAGTTATTTCTTGATCTTTTAACTTTTTGTTTAGTGTTTATGCATTGAAAAAAAATTCATGGACGGAAGTAATATTTTCTATAACTCATATTCCTAATCTTATAACCAAGTTTGGACTGATCAACCTAACTTTAGTTATGGATGGATAATTAACATAATTGCTTCTACGATAGTTTGTAGGATACACAACAATTCTAGTATAGACCAGAAGCTTCTTATCATGACTCAGGTACATCTTTTGAGGATTTGCTTAATATTATCACTACTAACAATCTTCAATTTCAACAAAATATATAGTAGTTTCAGCAGGGTGTACAACAGTTTCAACAGGATGGACAACAATTTCAGTAGGATGTAGAGCAATTTCAGCAGGATGTATAGCACTTTCAGTAGGGAGTACAACAAGTCCAACAAAAGGAAAGGCAATTTTGGTCTAGCTTCCAAGAATGTGAGAGTCAACAAAACTCATGAACATCCTTGGAAGAATTAGTTAACGTTATCTTTGCTAACACTTTGCAATTTCAGTAAGATGTGAAACAGTTCCAGCAAGGTGCAATGTCTAGGTAGGGAGATAACATCACCTGGAACCAAAAAGTGAAGAGGAGCAGCCATATCAACTTGAGGTGTACCCAAGGGATGTTAGCACAGAGGCCTTACAGAGTGATGAGGAGCTTGAGTGTACTACTCAAGCAATTGTTTATGTCGAAGAAGTAGAGAAGGAGCTCGAAGTAGAAAAGGATACATCTTTTAGCTCCGAGGTAAATATTGAGTTCCAATTTGTTGTTAAGACTAAGTTTTACCTTTACCTAGTAGGTTAGAGAAATTCAACAAGGATGAGCAAGGTGAAGAGTCATTTGAGGAGTATGGACTCATTAGAGATTGAGATTATGAAGATAGGGAATGTGTTGAATATGACAGATTATCAACCAAGACCCTATCCTGAACAACCTCATGTGGATGCGGCTCAAACTGTGACACAAGAAGTTTATGATTTGGTTGTGTGAGGAGAAAATATGGAGTTAAGCTAGCGAATCTAAACAAAGATGCTTTTTAGGAGGTAACCCAAGGGAAGTTAATTTCTTTTCTTTACATTTTCACATTTATTTTTATATGCATTTTTTAATTTTGTTTGTTTAAGTTTCTAAGAAAAGGAAAGAGAGAGTAAACAAACAAACAAACATGTGCTCATTTTCTATTACTTCTAGGACTATATAGCCATGATTAGAGAATGAATTGACTAGAGAATTTTATGGTAAATTTAGCATGTACTTTTGCTCTTGTGATTGGTTGATATGCATTATCTTTAGAAGAGGTGTGACTAGTGGTAGACATAAGTCAGTGAGATTTTGAGCCTTATTAAACTGACACATTCATATCAGTCTCATTGTCTTTTACTTATGTGTGACATTCATGACATGTACATTCTGACTTTGCTTTGATTTTATATTCAAGACCACATTTTTATCACATGCATTAACATGAAAATGATTAGACATTCTTTGTTTTTCCAAGCTACATCAGTCAAATAGCCTACTCATTGTTATGAGTTCTCCGTTGTTAATCCCCTTTGAACTTTATTGGCCTTTTTTGTACAAAACACATTATATGCTATTAAACTTATCCAAATGTCCTACTCAATCCATAAAGCTAGTGGAACATTTATTGATTGATAATGAATGTGGGTGTGTAAAAATATAAGTGTGAGGGTGTCAATATGTGTGGGATGGTATAATTGTTGGGATGTCAATTTTTGTCTTATCATCGAAGTTTCCTATGTTGATGTAGCTTCTTTCAATTTTTATATAAAACAAAAGAAAAAAGAAAGTAAAAGAAAATAAAAGAAAAAAGAAAAAAGAAAAAGAAAAATGTTTAAATAAAATTATCAAGGAGGAAATGCATATGTGTTGCAAATTTATTTATAATTAGTCCTTCCTCCTAAATTTGTATTGAATGTGTTACTTGAGTACGTTGGATATGAGGTAGATGTTGTTTTCAGTGGTCACTCCCTATAGTTACAAAGTTTTAATTATAATCAACTTTTATGAGTGGTTTATGTTTCATACGGTTTATGTATGGGAGCTCAAGTTTGAGTTGTGAAACATTATTTTTGCATTCATTATAGTTGATGTACAATTGTGATTGAATGTTTGTTTTTGCACTTGATGTGACATTAAGTGTTACCTTTGTTTCACTAGCTTTGATGGTTTTCATGTTACTTGACCCAAATACATCTTATATTACCTTTGCCTGCCTTACAATCTTGAAAAGTCCTTTGATCTATGATTTTGCATGTGAATCTTAGCTGTGAAGAAATGAAATGATAAGCAAAGTTCTGGAATGTCTTGATTATGAATGGTGTTGAGTGTACAGAAGAATATATCTTATTTAAACACATGTTCCAAGTCTACTATTAGATTGCTTAGTTTTTTGAAGATGATGAATATTGATTAGTTATAAGTAGAAGCGTTCAATGTTAAATTTTTGCTATGATTTTTGAAGTCATTCATCTTTACTTATGATTATATATTCTTGGAACATATGGGAAATGAGTCAATCCTTTGGGTCTATGATCTTAATTTTGATGTTTTCCTTGAGGCCGGTCAAAAACTAAATGTGGGTGAAATTGATATGTGCTTAGTTGATTATGAATTTATTCCATAACATTTAGTGATTATTGCTATGAAAATGCTTAAGATACTCAGTTTGACTCATATGTGGTTTTAGGAATAATTCGAAAGTGAAGAAGCTAAAGTGAGTCAAAAGCACTATATTTGAGTCGTTTTCTAAAGAATCTCACTCCCTTGTCTTTATAGATTAAGAAGAAGAAGATTAGAGAAAGAAGAAGACAACAAAATAAAAGAAAAATGAAGAACATGAAGATTGAAGAGTGAAAAAGCATGCTCACATCCATATATGAAGTTACATGTGTGTGAGATGCCTCTCATTGTGTCACTAGCATGCATGGCCTCCACGACCGTGAGAGGCCATGCACGCCTATGACACAATGCCACTTCACCTATTTTTAACCTAGTTTTTGGTATAAAGCAAAATATGTTGTAAAGGTCAAGGGTATGAAAGCTTTTTGTGTTTTCGGTTAAGAGAAAGAGGGAGCTTCAGGAGAAGATGAGAAGAAGGGGCAAAGCTCTCAACTTTGGGAGACCCATGGAGAGCTAACTTCCTAACATCGGTTCGGAGGTAACATCAACACCGACGAACCCGATTAAGTGTATTTCTCACTAAATTTGTTGTTCTTTCTCTTCTTAGGGATTGATTATGTTATCCTATGTTTAATGTTTAGGTCTTATTTGAGAATGATTGAATGCTCTATTTGAGTATTTTTATGTAAGAACCTATTGGTAGAATTTCAATATAATTGGTAAATGTTATATTTCAGTTTCATTTGTAGCAACTAATGGTTCGTAATTATTTGGGATAACATAACCTAGGTTAAATGACCTGACCTTGTGTGGTTGTTACCTTGATTAATCTATTTTCCTAATTCATAATACAACTGTCCAATTAAATATAGAAAGCTTGTTCTAGTTTATTTGATGGCTAGGTTTAATTAACAAGCATCTTTTAATTAAACACGACCTAAGGGAAAACCGAGGTTAACATAGCTTGTTGTTAATTTAAGATTAATAGTTTCTAAGAGAGGTATAAGAACAACAATTCAATGAAATATGTCTAATTGGGTATAGCCTGAGATTGAACCAAAGAACCGAGTCTTAACAAATTCATCACTTTCATTATTTTTCAATGTTTTTTATTTTTATGAGCTTATTTTCATTTTTATTTTCTTATTTCAAACCAAACCCCCAATAACCTAAACACCGATTATTTTTATTTCAAATGCTAATCGAATACTCTCTGTGGGATCGACCTAGGCTCACCACTATTACAGTTGTAGGTCTAGTTTATTTTACATAGTGTTTTGATGCGCTGTGTCAAACAATATCATCATTTTAAGAAGGCATGATAGATATTAGAATTTCTATTAGAATTTCTATTAAGAAGGCATGATAGATAAACTGGCTTGAAGTTTAATGCTATTAGAATTTCCCTGACCATCAAATGAATTTTAGTGGAACAAAGTTATTGTCAAACTTACTTACATTTAAAAGTGGTTTGATTATTATAACCACCAATTTGATAAGAAATATTAATTTAGCAATAAGAGAATCTTCTTTGAGGTGAAAAAAAGAAGCCATGTCTTCCTCTATTACCATGTCCTTGACCTCTAGAAACATTATTAGTAGAAAACTGAGGTCAATTAAAAAGGCATTGATATGATTGACAATGGGTAAAGAAGATTATTATGCTTTAACTAACAACTTATAAACAACTAGGTGGTCGTGTAATTCATTAAAGGAGACTGTTGTCAAGCATAGCTATAAACCACCAATAATGTCATTACATTCAACTCTAAGTCTTCCAAAAATAATGGCATTGAATTTAACTTCAAAAATAGGTTAGTCAGTGAGAGATAAACGATTTGCAATAACCTTAGTATGGGAAAGATATGTAGACATATATTTATTATCTTTAGAGAGATTACAAAGCCAATGCATAATTGATTTTGTTGAGCATGGCTCATGACTACATAAGAAGTAGTAAGAGTATGCCAGACTTTGAAGATAATATGAGACCTATCAAATATGGATATATTTCTTTAGTGATATAAGATAGTAGCAAAAAAAGGGATTTGATCTTTGGTAAACCAAACTGAATAAGCAGGATTTGGTTCCATTTGATTTATTGAAGAATTTATAATTTATTTTAGAGGTGTAGGTTTATTACCATTGATAACGCCATAAAGATTGTAAAAATTTAATAAGGAAGTGAATTGAACTTTCTATGAAACATAATTTTTGGAGGTAAGTTTAGTGGAAAAGGTCTGATTAACATGAATGGGAATTATAGACAAAGAATGGGTTAACTGGAGATATAAATGGAATTGATATAGATATGGTGGAAGATGAAACAGTAAGAGTGGATGAGAATGATAAGGAAGAAGATAAGCTAGCCATGATATTGGCTTTGATACCAAGTTGAAATTTATATGGGAATGACAGATACTGAAAAATTGACTTGATGGATTATATGATACATTAATATACATCAATAACAAATCAACTATAACTAACTAGATAGAATCACATAACAAACTTAACAACTTGGTATTTACAATTATATGTTAATTTATCTTTTGATACTGATGATAATAAGACTTGTCTTTCACCTAAAAGTGCAATCCATATCCTTTTTTACTAGTCCTTTAGCTATGATGGTAACCATGATTTGATTCCTTCTTTGAGTTTCCAAACTAGAATACCCAAAAGCCTAATTTGGAAGATGAACTTCCATCACATTCTCATCACTTATTGAAATAAAAAAATAAAATTTTGCATCAAACAAGAGAAGACAATTGCCTAAAAGTTTTTTAATCTTTCTTTACTTTCTAAATTGCCTACCAAGGTTAACATTGTCCTAAATAATACCTCACTCCTAGTTGCCAACCTCGTACCAAAGATTTAACCTTCATAATAAGTAGTCTAATAACTTCATCTTAAAATATTGTTTTTTAGTTGAAAATTACAATGCTTATAAGTTGTCATGATTATACAAGTTAAAGCAACTCTACTTGATATTCTAGAGAGTTAACATACATAAATGAGTTCCAAATTCCAATGGAATACAAGTTACCAAAAATGTGTTAAATGTTAACATCAAAAGGGATGGATAATACCATAAACAATAGTTTTAAAATTCGTATAATATGATATTGTGTATTTTCAAAAAAATTAGAGATATAAGTTATCACATGGAAAAATATTAGTGAATAGTGAATTTATCATTAGAATAGTTTATGGTTATGTTTCCTCAACAGTATGAAGACTAAAACAAATTCATTATGAAGGATAATAGAATATCTCTAATTTCTCTCTTTCTTTTTTCTTCTTAAATCTCATTTTACTAAAATTAGAAGAAATTAGTAATGGTTAAGGATAAGAGGGAGGTACGACTTTAAAAAGTTAAAGATCTTTTTTGCAATTGATTGAGCCAAATTTATACTATAAATTGGCCCTGTTTTCTTAAGTAATTATGCATTTGTTGACTCCTAATTCATGATTTTTGTGCTTAAGATGGTTCCTCGTATTGAGATCTTATAATTTGCACATTGCCAGTATTTTGTTGTCATTTGATACTAATTTCTGTATAACTTTTATTGGGACAATTGATACTGCAAATGTGTTGCATT
>JANVCQ010000232.1:38415849-38427059 GCA_025531925.1 Erythroxylum plowmanianum
TATAAATTCTAGTTCACATCTGACAATTTAGGTTATACATGTAGGAAAAGTCATTGGGCATCAAGCCTACACCTATCTAGCTATTTTTGCACACCCACACGAAGAAACATGATGGTGTGACATTCATCAACACCCGATGTAGAGAGCTGAATGTAAGTGAAATTAATACATTTTTATAATTTCTTAAAAATAATACCTTACTAATGTAAACATTGCTTCTTAATAGGAACAAATACAACAAAATATTTAGCGACAGTCTTAGGAGGAACAACCTATAGATGAGACTCAGACGTATCTTGATGTTGTGGGTGGTAGAGACCGTCGTGGAAGAATATTCAACCTAGGTTCATATGTGAACACATGTTATTCGCGCTCTTCTCTGTCCAGTACAGTAGCATCTGCTAGGCCAACATAAAGTAATGAAGAAACCGAGCTTCGGGCCATAGTGGACACAATGAGGGAGCAGATAGGGTATTTGACAGAGGCTAACGTTAATCAACAGATGGAGCACATAAAGCAGATAGCTAAGATGAGAGAGGAGATGGGGGATGTGGCAAAGATGAGAAAGGAGATAGAGCAGATGTCAAAGATCAGAGAGGTGATGGAGCAGATGGCCAAAATGCGAGAGCAGATGGAGCAGGCAGCTAAGATGAGAGAGGAGATGGAGCGGCTTGCTAAGATGAGAGCGGAGATGGAGCATATGACTAAGATGAGAGAGCAAATGGAGTAGATGGCTCAGCTTAGACAGGGGATGGAACAGTTAAAGGGGAGGCTTAACAGTTTAGAGCACCCACGATCACCACGACTTTAGCTTGTCCTTCTCATTTTCTTTCAATTAAAACATAAGTTATGCACATTGTAATGTTTTTATTATCAATTAAAATAATTGATACATTATATTATCAATTACTTTTATGATTAATCAAATTATATATATATATATATACAAATTAATTTATTATGAACAAATAATTGGTAACTCTTAACATTATGCATTTATAACAACAACATAAAATTGGAATTTAATAAAAAAATCTCTAACCAGCTATTATCGACGGACACACTTTCCGTCGACAATTTATACTTATTTGCAGACGGTAATCAGAACCGTCAGTAAATAAGATGACTTTTTAGGTCTTTACCTTTAGTTTACCGGCGGTAAGTTTTCCGTTGCTAAATTTTACCGATGATACATTTTCGATTGTTGGTAAAATACCAATGGAAAATAATCGTTGGTAATTTTAATTACGACCATTTTATTGACATCTTTTTTCGTCGTAAATTTCTGTCGGTAATTAATTTTACCGATGGAAATTCCCTGCTTACAGATGGAATATTATGTCGGTAAATAGGTAATTTCTTGTAGTGCTAGTTTCTCTAATTAATGCTGGCGATTGTTATCTTAGGTATGTTGTTGTCGGCATTAGTTCTGTCAGTGATTATGGCAAGATGATGAGTTATCAGCATTGTGTTGTTATGATGCGAAGAGCTGGTCGGAGAAGGTTGTTATTGTTAGAGCTTTGTGGTGTTGGATATCCAATTCTCCATCTTCATAGTTTATAAGGCTAGAGAGCAATAACAGACACATAAAGGAGGTGTATAGGCTGATGGCAGTATGTTATTACTAGAGGAACCAAAAGGCTACAGCCGACGACTAAAAGCGAAGTAACATTTGGAACAAGCAGGATTGTGGAGTATGTCCGAAGAAGTTGAGGGAGGCAGGGAAATATTGTTTTAAGGTTAATGTGGCCATGGTTAGCTAGGGTTTCCTAAAAAGGATGAAGAAAGAGTTGCATTTGGCAAGAGGTTAGTTTATTCTAGGTTAGGAATAAGGAAGTCTTAACCTAGAATAAGGTGTGTTTGGCATCTAGGATAATGTATACCAGGTCTAGGATAAGGGTGTTTGATAGCAAGATTAAAGTAAATCAAGCATTAGAACACGGGTTGTTTGGCTATAAGACTAAAGTAATCTAAGCAAGATTAAAGTAAATCAAGCGTTAGAACACGGGTTGTTTGGCTATAAGACTAAAGTAATCTAATGCTAAGATAAGGAATCTTTGGTTATTGGAATAGATGTATTCCAAAGATGCGTTTTAATTTGTTTGGCTTTGGGATTAATGTAATCCTAAAAGTTAAATAAAATTGTTTTTAATATGGAATAATGTAATTCTAACTTGGATAAATTAAACTTTATACTAAATAAGAATTTTATAATTATTTTAAAATTTAGAATCAATTCTAAAATCAAATAAATTATTTTTCTTAATGAGATTAAGATTAATAATTAATTTGATTCCTAAATTTAGAAAAATTATAAAATTAAAATTAATTAGATTTTCATTAGATTGAAATTAATTATTATACTTTTTATAATTAAGAAAAGTTTTTCATGACAAACTAAAAATGTATTTCTTAATTATATTTATTTATTTCAATTTTATTGAACTAAGAGAGGTTCCAATTAGTATTTTAATGATACAAAAACACAATTATTATTGATAAGTTTATTATTTTGATGAAAAGCAATATAAGAACAAAATGTATTCATAAACTTAAGAAAATAGCTTATGAAGTTGATAAAGAGAAGTTGAAGTTTACAACTGCCAAAATGAAGATCAAACCAAGAAAAAAAAAGAACATAAAGGTTTATTAAGGTCATTCTTTAGTTTGTAATATTAATTGTAATCTCGCATTGTTAATTTGATGCTCTTAAAGGCTTACCATACATAAACATTTTATTTCACTTCCTTGCATAGATATTTACATTTATCAAGAGAAATTGAAGTTTTTTTGTTTTTAATAGAAAAACCTCTTGATCTTTCAAACATTCTTTATGGAACATTTTAGGAAGTGTTAAATCACTTGGATTAAAAATATTGGTTTTAATCATTTAAAGTTGATAAAAATCATATTTTTAGGATGATTGGTCGACCAATATGGGTTAGTATTCAATTAATATAGGTTAAAATTATTAAATTTGATGTATTGTGAGTTTCCTATAACATTGGTTGATGTATTAGTCAACCAATGTACCATATTGATTGACCAATATGCCTACTGTCTACTAATGTTCCAATGGTTAGTGAATTTAGTGCGTTTAATGCATACTAGTCGTCTAGTATATTATACTGGTCAACTAGTATACTATATATAACCGTTATAACAACTAATTCTTGGCTCCAACAGCTAGGAAGAGTCCTAAAACACTATAGATAAGTGTTTTATCATTGGTTTCATTATCAAGAAACTTTTTGGTGTAGTTTACACACATTTCTAATTGATTTTCAATCATTTTCAATCATTGTCTCATATTTGTGTGAGTGAGTTTTTTTAGAGTTATTAAGTGAATAAGTGAGATAAGTTCGAGTTGTAATTCTTTGCAAGTGTGTTGGAAATTTTTCTTGGGAGTGTTCTAAAAGGAATTACGATTCCTTTTCACCTTGGAAGAAGATTGTAAGAAGAGTTTCTTACTAAGAAAGATTGTACAGAGGTTATTATGTGCCTTGAAAGAAGAATTATGGTAGAATTCCATTATGAGTCTTAGAAGTGAGGCTAGACAATGGTTGTTTGCCAAATCACTATAAATTGGTTTGCATTTTTTTCCTGTCCTCTTCAGATTATTATTCAATTGATTGATTGGTTTATCTTACGTGTACATACACACACATTGATTGTTGTTAAATTAAGCATATTGGTTAGAAAAATTGTTGATTTTTATAAACAGCCAATTCACTTCTCTTTTGGGTGCCACTAGGGCCTAACAAATTTTATTGAAATAAATTAAATTAAAATTTATTAATTATTTAGAGAATTATTATTATATTTATTTAGAAATTGTTTCTTTATTTATTTGTGAATAGTAAGTTTCTTGATTTATTAGAAAAGGTATTTTTATTAAATTTAGAAAAATGTTTTCATTTCTTAATTGAGAAAATAAACTCTTTAATATTTTTAAAATAGTTTTCTAATTTATTAAGGTAAGATTTTCTAATTAATTAAGAAAGTAATCTCTAAATAAACAACGAAAGAACTTTCTTGATTAAATTTAAAAGTGTCCTATTTAATTTTACAAGTAGTTTCTTTAATATTAGAAAATTTTTAATTAAGAAAAAGTAATTTCTAATTAGTTTGGAAATAATTTTTTAATTAGATTAGAATTTTTTACTTTTTAAAATTTTGAAGAGAATTTTTTCTAAATTATAATAAGTAAGAAGAGTAATTTATTAAAAATCATTTTAAGCTAATTAAAGGAGTTAAGATAATTTGAAACAATTTTCGATAAACTTTAAATTAATTTCAAATCAAATTAAATTTTTATTAGAAATAGGAATTTAATTATATTACGAATCAATGAATTTAATCTAATTTAATTATCTAAAGAGTTGGAAATATTATTTATCATAATCAGTAATTAGAATCAAATAAAGCTTGATTATTTGTGTGCATATAATTTGATTATGTGTGCATAAAATACATGTTTTAATATGTGCTTCATATTTATGCATGTTGAATTGCATGTTCATATGCACAACATTTTATACACAATTTGGAATTTAATTAGATTATCTAAAATTAAATTCCTCTTTAAAGTATTAACTGCATGTGGAGAATATAATTATCGCCTTTCATTAATTGAGCATAAAATCAAAGTTTTCTTTATTATAAGGCTTGTTGAGTGACTCAAGGCTTCTTTAAGCCTAGTATGTTTTATGTTAAATTAATGAATCATACTTAACTAAAATTGTACGATTTATATAAGTGACTCATGATTATATGATTTTAGAGGCAGAATTAGGAATAACATATAAGATATATTTTGAAAAGAGTTATCATGTAACGAATCTAGGATTTACATGATATATAAGAAAAAGAATGTTATCTACCTAAATTAAATTTAGTTGGTATGTCGAGTGGTTGAAGATCAACTAAATTTAAATGAGTCCCTACCCTAGTAGATGGATTAGAATAATCTTTCAAATAGTACTAAGGGTTATTATTTTGAATAAAATAGTGGGAGCAACCAAATATATGATTAAAATCCGAATGTCATTTGGTTGTCATGATATTTAACCAATACTCTTTCTTACATATATTTTTTGTCATGAGTGGCAATTAATTTGGTTAGTATAATTGATATTAAGAGTTTGTAAATCAAATTTCTTGGATATAAGATTATGTTTGAGAAGAGTTCTTAAATTTTGAAAGAGAAGTTGTATGTCCATTATGCAATTTTGCTATTAATCCTTATTGAGGATTTGGTGAAAAAGTTTTAAAGATATGCCAATTCATATAGATGAAAAAATGAAATGAAATTTTGAGTTGATTAATACTTTACAAACATAAATGACAACATATATGATGTATGTTAACATTATGATAACACGATGTGAGAGGTTGCATGAATTATAGTTGAAAGGTGAAACACCTCAATATAATATTTCCACTCAATTTAGCCAGTTAAAAGCATAAACATAGATTACTTGTCTAGTCTATACGTGATATGATAGATATCACATATATTTCTAGTTCATGTTTTTTAGTATTTGATTACTAAATTTGGATTCAACATTATTATAATGTTAAATGCATGATAAGAAATATATTGTTAAGTAAAAATAGTTTATATAAATAATTTGTATGCATTGGATTTAAGGATACTTATGTTTATCATAAGTGGTTAGAACTAGGAATACAAATTTGGATAACATAGACTATCTTTTTATACCATATTGGTTAAATTAACATAACGATAATCATAAAGTTACATATAAAAATATATGTATCCTTTTGAATATCATTCATATGAAACTTATTAAGTTAAAGAATAACCAAATTAACCTTTGGTGAAAGGATGGTAATGATGTTGAATTGCTAAATCTTATACACATAATATATGTGATGTAATCACAATTCATAAAAAGATGATACATGTATTTCATTAAATTTACTAATGACTTTATGTGATATAGTTATATGCATTAAATGAATTTTTATTTAAATTTTTTGAAAAGTTTAAATAATTTAAATCTATATAAAAATTAATCATTAATAATGTTGAAGCACTTTGATCAGATTGATATGGCGAGATATAAATTTTTTAGTTATCTATAGGGAATGAGATTCTTTGGTGAATATCTTCTTAACTAAATTCCATAATAGTATGATTTTGTAAATAGAGAAAATACAATTTAAGATTTTGTTTGATGTAATATTTATTTCTTATATAGTTATAACTAGTTCAACGACCTACGTTTGATAGTTCCAATTAAACCAATTAAATGTTAAGACTTTGAATGAGTCGTAGGTAATGAGTTTTATGACGTGGTTTATTTAAAGCATATATTATCGATGTGGTTTATTTACAACATATATTATCTATTAAGTTTATAACTAAATTAGATAATAGGTTATGAGATATTAAAAGGGTTAGATATAATCTTACAGACTCCATTGACCAAAATAATTGTTTCAATGTATACTTATAGGAGAATGGTTCTTAAGATAAGTAGTGAGAGTAAGATAATATTTAAAAGTTTCATACCTCATGAGAATACATCCAATTGGAACTAGTACATTTACTGATACATTTAATATATAGTTGAAAGGTTATGAGATGTTGAAAGATTCAATTTTATGATGAATTTAAAGAGTTTGTGTTAGAGATAATTGTGAATTTATCATATCTACAAACAGGTTAGCGGGAGTATAATTACCCTCTTTAGTAGAGATATATTGATCATAGATAAAAGAAATTCAAAAATTCAATCATTAAATATAGGATAGTCTAAGAACAACTTTGTTTAGATATAAAAAAAGTAACAACTTAACTATAACAATTAGATTTATGGAGATATATGAAAAATGATTACTTATTCTAGTCCAAGTACATAAATAATGTACTAAAGATGTTTAGTCTTTGAGATATTTGTAGAGATGTCACGAAGGGCTCGACTTGGCCCAATTTTGGTCCGGGTTGACCATGGTCGGCTTGGTCCATAGCCTGACCATTACTTCCAAAACAACATCATTTTGGAAGTCTTTCTTCAAAAAGAATGATGGGCTAGGCCAACCCATCGACATCTCTAGATATTTGAGACTTGTGAAACACAAAAGATATATATTATTTTATGTATGAGTTGATATTCAAGTACAAGGTTATAAGGATATTAACTTTAAAAGTAAATCCTAGTTAAGCTATATTTTACTTGGAACAATATTATTTTTAAAATGGGAAAGGTTCTTATATAGCATCAATTACTAGTCAAACCATAATACATTTTTCATTTAATAGAAATGATTATTTGGATTAAAGAGTTCTTTAATGAACTTAGCATAGTTTCTTACATTGTTCAAAATATTAATGTATTGTAGAACATAAGAGTTATTGGGCTTGTAAAAGGAGCTAGGGTATTATCAAATATCCAAGTATGTATTTAGGTATTTTTCTTAATTATAATGATAATTGAAAAGAAAATTGTAATATTTAAAGTACTTAATATAGAGAATCTTATAGAATTCCCTCATTAAACCATTATACTAGTAGTATCATGATCATCATATAGTGATATGATATAAGATACTTAAATGATTGATGTAGTGCAAGTAAGAGATTCTTATTTTATGTCCTATAACTAATTGTTTGGTTGTATTTAGTGAGAGATTGTTATTCTATGTCCTACAACCAATTGTTTGGTTGTATTGTAGTGATGTAATTATTTAAAGGCATTATTTATCTTAAATATATTCATATGTTTATGATAAAGTCCATGGGATAAACATATATTGTAAATAAAATTATGACGAGATTCATATTATATTAATGTCTTATCTCTAAATTGTTCCTATTTATTGTTTTTTAAGATTGGACATTAATAGAGATAAAAAGACTAGCATTTGATTTGAGATCACCAAAGTATCTCATATAGTGATAGCTATGTCTTGATACAACTTATGACCTATTAAGGGCAACTCAATCTATAGTTATTAGATATAAAATTTTCTATAAATTGTCTATTATTTCCTTTAAGAGTTTATGACATTTGTTTAGAGTATAGTGGCTGCTAACTTTGAATGAAGTATTACGAAACTTTAATAAATTGACCTTAGTGTTAAATTGACAAGGGAAGGAAGAATAGTTAAAGAGATGCTACTAATAATTTTAAATTAGTTATAATAAAGAAATTTGAAAAATTACTATCTAAATCTAAAGTTACCAATCAACTTTGAATGATGTAGTTGAAGTATTCTTTAGATCAATAACTTCAAAAGCTTATGGTAGGTAACTACTTCTATTAAAAATTTTTAGATGTCCTTAACAAAAGCTGGATTGAATATCAAGTAAAATTTTAACAGAGTAGTCATCCTACCTTATTAGAGAAAGATAGGGAAAAACTTAAAGGAAAGGAACAAAAGAGTTTCTAAACTAGAAATTTGAGTTTAAAGGTCAAAATTGTATTAAAGAGGAGGTGTTAGACACCTTATATTATCTATATAAATAGTTACCTTGAATTTGAAATGTTTTGAAAATTTTAAATTGTTTTAGGAAAAAATAAGCTTAGGTGTGATATGAATAAAAGCAGGTTAAATAAAACAAAAAAAAGTTGATTGAATGCCTAGGAATTTTTTAGTTTCACCAAATATTTGAAATAATGCACTTAATTTGATATTGAAAACTTAATAAGATTTAAAATAACTGGATGAAGACCTAAGAGTTTATGAGTTGACTTATAGTTTAAAATAAAAAAGTAGAAGGTATGTTAATGTTTTAACTAAAATTTAAGTTAAACATTAAGATTTCACAATCTTCACAAAAGGATCTAATGTTTGGCACACTATATCAAATAAACATTAAACTAATAGAACTTTAAATTTCTGTCATGGTCTTATCATTTATGTTGATGTGACATTTTTTCACGTTTGGGATCATCATAAGCCATGTTTGTAGCTTATATGGCCCAAAATTGTAATCTTCAAATCTAAGATATTATAGTTATTCTCATCGTCTTTATATCCTTCTAACATTGAACTTAGGATAAAGTTTCCATCCTTCATAAAATATCTTAAATACAATTAGCTACCACCACAACCCTTTCGATTTAGAAAATTTTATAGGGCTCATTATTTATAGTACGACAAAGATCATTTGATTTAGTGGGGAAGATAAAATGAACACTCCAGCTATGGATATTGCAAGCAATTGTGTTTTTTTTTTCTATCTTATCCAAATCTTTAGATTTCAGCAAAGTGTTTAACTTTATAAAAAAACCATAAAATGGAAGCAAATCATGTCCTAGAGCTACCAAACCTTCACTATGCATCAATTTGATTATTTCTCTACAGTGTAACCATATGCACTACTTTGTTTCTTAACACTTTATCTTGACGATCAAGGATTTCTACTGGTTATACTTCGAGTGATAAATCTTCTCCTAGTTCAATTGGAGGAACTTCTAAGACATTCGAGGGATGTGAGCTATACTTTTCCAACAAGGACATATGGAAGACATTATGAATTCTTTCAAGTTTTTACGGTAGTTCTAATCTATACGATACTAGTCCAACTCTTTTGAAATCTTGAATGGACCAATATAATAGGGGTTTAACTTTCCCTGCTTTCGAAAGCATATAATTTCCTTCCATGGTGCCACTTAAAAAAAACATATCCCCCACTTGGAACTCTAGTATTATTCTTGGGTTACTTGCATAGTTGTTCTACTTGTCTTGAGCTATCTTTAACCTATTTTTAATCAACTTTAGCTTCTCAACGATGGCTTCAATTAACTCCACATTATTCAATTTCCTCTCCCCTACTTCATCCTAATATAGGGGAGTTTTACATTTTCTTCCATATAGTGCCTCATAAGGAGCCATTCCAATGCTAGCCTAGTAGCTATTATTGTATGCAAATTCCACTAATGGTAGATGTTGGTCCTAATTGCCATGGAAATCCATGACACAAGCTCCCAGCATATTCTCCATTGTCTGAATCGTCCTTTCTGATTGATCATTAGTTTAAGGATGGAATGCAGTGCTAAGCTTAAGTGAAGTTCTTAAAGCTTTGTGTAGTTGGGTCCAAAATTGAGAAGTAAAATGAGGGTCTCGATCAGACACTAATGATATTGGAACTCTATGGAGTCTTATGATCTCTTGAAGATATAATCTTACTAGCTTCTCCAGAGAGTCAGTGATTCTAATGGCAAGAAAATGAGCGAATTTAGTCAACCTATCCACTATCACCCATACAATATCATGTTTTTTCTATGTAGGTGGTAGCCTAATTACAAAACCTATAGTTACATGTTCCCATTTTCATTCAGGTACAGATAACGATTGTAATACACTACCAAGTTTCTAGTTTTACTGCCACATAAGGCACTTGGCTACAAATTCTACAATATCTTTCTTCATCCCTAACCACTAGTACGATTCTTTGTTGGTCCTGTACATTTTCTTACCTCCTGGATGCATAGCATTGTTAAGTCAAAATGACTTTATGATTAATAATTTTGAAAAAGACCAAATAATAATGCAGGAAGGAAATGAGATGAAGCAAAGCTGAAAATGAGACAGAAGCAGAAGGCAAAATGAGGCTCAAGAAGAAATGAGACGCAAGAAGCAAAATGAGACGTAAGAAGCAAAATGAGACGAAAGTAAAATGAGACAAAAGCAAAATGAGACGAAAGAAGCAAAATGAGACGCAAGAAGTAAAATGAGACGCAATAAGTAAAATGAGACGCAAGAAGTAAAATAAGATGAAGCAAAGCTGAGACGGAAGCAGAAGGCAAAATGAGACGCAAGAAGAAAATGAGACGCAAACAGAAGCTGAAAATGAGACGATAGAAATGAGACGCAAACAAAAAGCAAAATCAGACGATAGAAATGAGACGAAAGAATTGAAGACGAAGACCCAATACCACATCAAATGATCAATCAGTTTGAGTAAGTTACAGAACTTAACTTAATAACCGTTTCTTTAAAGATCAAGAAACAAGAAGAAAGAGGCAGTTATCAAGAAGCAGTTGAAGACGAAGACTATAAATACGAGTCGGAGTCGAAGACTAAAGAAGTTAGTGATTTTGTCAGTGATTTTTAAAAAAGCTAGAGATTTCAAAGCTAGAAATTTTATTCATTATGCTAAACTTAGAGCTACTATTGTCTATAACAAAGCTCGAAACATCTTTCAGTAGAAGGAAGAAAAGCTGATAGCCTGA
>JANVCQ010000232.1:38472976-38487812 GCA_025531925.1 Erythroxylum plowmanianum
TTGACTACACAAGAATTTTGATTAAAGGATACTTCAAAACCATAATCACATAATTGACTTACACTAATTAGATTATGCTGTAAGCCTTTAACTAGCAGAATATTATTAATAGACGAAAAAGAATCTTTACCAAATTTGTCGATTCCAACTATTTTGCCCTATTGGTTGTCTCCAAAAGTTACTAATCTTCCTTGCTTATTTTGGAGGTCTAGAAACATAGACCTTCTTCCTGTCATATATGAAGCCACTGTCCAAGTACCATTGGTTCTAGTTGCTTTTTTCAAGAAAGGAGATCTACAGTATATATTATATCCTTCTTAGGTACCCATATTTTCTTGGGTCTTTTGGGGTTAGCCTTACAATTATTCATTGAACAACTCATACTGATGAACGAGAATACTAATCTTAGACTCTTTCACGTGATTTGTGCCTTAAAGTGGAATGGCTAATGTGTCTCACAATTCCTTTGCAGATTTGCATCCATGAACCTTATCATATTCACTTCTTCTTATAGCACAACTTAAAAAGAACTTGGCCTTTGAATTTAACTGAAATCGAGCTTTCTGATCAGCTGACCATTGTCACAAGAGATGTTATTACCTTCGTCGTCTGTTGGTGTATATGGATCATTCTCAATGATATCTCGAAGATCAATATGTGTGGATTCTATAAAGAGCCACATCTTGTCCTTTCAATAATGATAATCTTCACCATTGAATGCAAAAGGTCTTATGACCGAGGCACCTTCAGCTATAAAAACAAGTGATTCATCCATGGATCTTTGTCCTCACTTTTTAATAGTGTTTCTTGAAAACCTTACTCTAATACCAACTGAAGCAAATCACTTGTTAATATAGAAATCACGTATAATATGTAAAATACACAAGAAGGGGGGTTGAATTGTATAAAATCTTCAAAGATATTAATCTTTAGAAATTTCTTGAATTTCTTTATAAATTTAGATGATTACAAAAATAATTCACTTACATCGATGAGTAATGCAATCGCAAAAATTATTATCTACTCTTCTAACAACAAGAAAATTAAAAGATAAGGATTAGAAAGTAAACTTCGCGATTTTAGAAAGTAGACGTCGCGATTTTATAATGGTTCACCCTTAACCTTGGGCTACGTCCAGTCCTCAGAGTTTTTATGAGATTTCACTATACTCTTCAACTTTACGAGTATTCTTTCTACACTTACAGAGCCTCTCTAGGTCTCTCTCTCAAAGTATTTTTTATCTACTTTCTTAGCCTCTCTAGGCTTTAGCCTTTCTTTCTCTTGGAAAGATATTGTTTGAGCTTCATGTTACAAATGTATTGGCTCTCTTTCTTTCGCACTTGAATATAGAGTTTCTCTAAGTATTGTACAATCAGATTTTCTATCTTGTAAAAATGTTATTTAGTTTACGACTAAAACTAGTATTTATAGCCTAAGTCTTCAACTGTCTTCTTGAGAAACAACTTCTTGAATCTTCTACAAAACGGTTATTAGTTGAGTCCTTTAACTAACTCCAACTAACTAACTGACTGACATTCTAGAATAGTTTCCATTTGCATTGTCTGCAACTACACTTCTTCTGGTGTCGCGCTTTTTTTGGTGTCGCATTTCTTCTGGTGTTGACATTCTATATCTTCTAATGTTGACCTTCTATATCTTCTGGTGTTGACCTTTTATATCTTCTGATGTTAACTTTTTGTAGTTTGACCGTCTTAAGTCGTTCGTCTTGAGTTTTAAATATCTTCTGGGTTTGACCATGTATCTTCTGGGTTTGACTTTGTGTCACTTACATTTTTCTACACAATTAATAAACTTATCAAAACAATTCACACACTTCTAAGATTATTATTATTTGATTGTCATCAAAATTAATAGAAGTGAAGTCTTCTTGACTTAACGATAAAAGTTCATTAGGAATATTTAAATTAGATAGATAATATGTGAGAAAGAAAGTTCATAGTAGAATATAAAATGTATGTACCTTGTCAGTGGATTTTAAGAAAATGATCTTTGTAATTTTTTTATTTGATCCAAAAGATACATTAGGATCATACTTGAGGTAAGCCTATTAGGTAATAAGGTCTTTTAGTTGCTACACCCTGAAAAATGGTAATTATAAGTGTAAGCACAAAAACATATAAAAATGTATACAGAAGTTTATTTGTTGCAAGAGTAAAGATGGGAAATGTGGAAGTACCAATTTTTAAAATTTGCAATTTCTTGTACTGGTGGATCAATGAGAATTACATAATCAAACTATATGAATAATGCAACACCTAAAATTATTAAATGGTAAACTAAAAAAGAAAGTACAAGGATAAATAAAAAATATAATAGTATGACAAAAATGAAAACAAAATTACCATTATAAAAGTGAACTTTTAGCCTACGACACATAACCACTAGATAAGTATGCAAGGCTTATATAATTTTTTGGCCTTCATTTTCAACAAAACCAAACCACTTTGACAGTATAATGGTTTGTTGTCTAATACAAAAACGAAAAATGTCAAAAGAATCAAATGTTATCGGAATTCATTAGTTTCAAAGAATAATAGGGAATGCAAAATATTGTTTGTTGGCAAGAACAAATTTTTAGACAGTTAAAACTTTGCCATCTTTGCTAATCTACCTCACATCCAATACTTGAACAACAACAGCCAAAATATCTATCATATGTTAAGGATAAGTACAATCAAAAGTAATGGAAAAAAATAAAAAGTTGTTGAGAGAAATAAATAAAAAATCTAATCGACTGATTTTTCCTTGTTATTAATATACTTGATAAGATTTGTAAAAGATGTATAACTGAATTTATTGGGTAGGATGTTGTCGTCATTAGTTATAAGATTGAAAATAGTGTGACTTGCAATAAACCATTTAATTTTCAAGTCTTCAATGTGAAACTGAGGTGGAATTGGCTTGACAATGGCATTAGAAATGATATATATTTTTATAAGGCTGCAAAATAGGGCTCATTCTCTGGATATCATTGTTAAATATGATAGCTTCGATGCATGATCCCTGTTCAAAAAAACATAATACAAAAAGAGCTAAATTACTCCAGTGACAGAGAAAAGTAATAAATTAAAAATTTGACACATTGAAATACTTGAATCTTTACTTAAAAATGGTAATGCAATTTCATAGAAAAAGGGTATAGCAATATTAAAAAAAATTGAATATTTCATGAATTTAGTAATATTGTAAAGAGATTAATAGAAATTCAAATTTGATACTCAAGCTAACCATTATTTTCTAAATATAGAGTTAATAATAAAGTTAATGGAAAAAAAGTAAAATTTTGAATGAAGAAAGTATAATTGTTATACCTCTGAATAAAAAAAGATAAACTTTTGTGTCCTGGATGGCTTGTTAGGTGATGTAGCAATTTGTTGTTTTTCTTGGATAGTAATTTTACATGACTAGTCTTCAGCACCAGGTAAGATACCCTTGATCAATAAACATTGTAAGACATTTATTGGATCTAACAATTTTGACATACCTATATTCATGATTTCTTTTTTGTAAGATGTTTTTGATTTCCTCTCTTCTTTCTTTCTTTAATGTGTTTCTTCAATGTTTCAGAATAACTATTCAATAAGTTTTTAAAACTTACATAGCACCACTAACCAAAATGTTGTTTGCTAATTAAAAGAGAGAGGGAAAAGGTCCTTGACCCATTTGAGACCCAGTAATTAATTCCCAATAACCATTATCTTCATAGGACTCAAATCTATAAGTCACATGGGCCATTAAATAATCTAACATTCTCCTACTTGGCCTATGTTACAACCTGATAATTCAACAATAAAACTTTAAGTGCACATAATACATGGAATCGATCAAGTCATCCTTAATTGAATTAAGATGATGGGATCATGACAGTCACAAGTTACACAACATGATTAATTCCATGTATCACATAATTAACTCAATTCATAAAACTTTAAATGGGTAATTCTGTAATTGTTATCTCACGAATAATAATTAATGTATACAACATCAATTGTATAACAAATAAGTGAGGAAAAACATATGACTGTAATTGAATTCATAATTGTCATAACAATTCGAGCAAGACAATTACATATATATATACATGTTAGAACACTATGCTAACAAGGACTTATCTATAAGGCCCATCCATTCAACATGATCAATAAATGGTTGGGGCGGTAATCTTTAAATTAACAGATCCGCTATCATGAGATCAATACCAACATGCTCAATTGACACTTTATGTTTTTGCACTTCTTCTTTCATAGACAAATACTTCAAATCATGTGTTTTGCACCCTTTGAATATCTGTCATTCTTAGAGAATAAAATGGCTATGGAATTATCATAATAAATTCTTAATGGTCTAGTAATACTATCGACAATACCAGGACCTAAGATAAAGTTCTGTAACCACAATCCATGAATCGTGGCCTTGAAACATGCCACAAATTCAGCCTCCATAGTGGAAGTAACAATGACAGACTGCTTTTCACTTTTTCACGAAACTACTCCTTTAGCTATTAAGAACATATAACCAAATGTAGATTTCCGTGAGTCTACACTACTGGCATAGTTTGAATCTGAGTAACCAGTCACTTCGTGATGGGTTGATTTTCTATATGTGAGCATATAGTCCTTGGTGCCTTGTAAGCATCTAAGGACTTTTTTTGCAACTTTCCAGTGGTCCATTCCAGGATTTCTTTGATATCAGACTAGCATTCCAATAGCAAAACTGATATCTGACCTAGTGCATGTGTTGAGCATACATTAAGCTCCCAACTACTGACGCATAAGGAATAGACTCAATGTCCTTACATTCCAAATCATTTCGTGGACATTGCATTAGATTAAATTTGTTCCTTTTCTGAATTTGAACTATCCCTGCCGATCATTTTTTCATTTGAAATATTTCTAATACTTTCTTGATATAACCTTTTTAAGACAATCCTAGCAATCCTTATGATCTATCCCAGAATATTTCTATTCCTATCACATAGGATGCCTCACCCATATCTTTCATTTTGAAATTATTAGAAAGAAAATTCTTTACATCATGTAACAAAACCATATTATTAGTAGCAAGAAGGATATCATCAATATATAGGACTAATATAATGAACTTGCTTTTACTAACCTTCATATAGATACACCGATCAATAGTGTTCTCTACAAAATTGTAAGACATAATGATATCATTAAACTTAAGATACCATTGTCGAGAAGCTTGTTTCAATCTATATATTGACTTCTTTAATTTACATAATAACTTGTCCTTTCTTGTGGTTTTAAAACCTTCTGGTTAATACATATATATTTCTTCTTCCAAGTCACCATTTAGAAAGATGGTCTTTACGTCCATTTGGTGAAGCTCTAAATTATAATGAGCCACCAGGGCTATAATAATTCTTCACGAGTCCTTCATTGAAACTAGAGAGAAGGTCTCTTTATGGTCAATACCATCCTTTTGAGTGTAATCTTTGGCAACAAATCTAGTTTTATACCTTTCAATGTTGCCTTGTGAGTCACATTTGATCTTAAAGACCCATTTACAGCCCACTTAGCAACTTAACTAATTTCTAGACATTGTTTTCATCCATTGATTTCAACTCCTCTTTCATAGCATTGATCCATTTTTCAGAATTGTTACATTCCATGGCTTGTTTGAACAAGCCTAGATCTTTATCAATGTTCAAGTCACATTCATGTTCAAGTGAGTAAATTTCATAGTCACTTGAAATAGCTAGTCTTCTTTGCCTTACAGACCTTCGTAATGCTACGACTTGTGACATTACTTAATCATTTGTAACTTGATCACCATTAGCTGGTTCGTAATTAATATGTTCAACTTGTGGAATTGGAACATTAACTTATTGTTCCGATATGTTACGTATCCATAATGCAACAAAAGGAATAATAATCGATGGGACCACGTCTTATGTGGTAGTGTCTACTAGACTTGGAGTAGTTTCTACTCGATTCTTATGAATATCCACTTTTTATGGTTCTCCACTCTGACTAATTTGATCATTTTCAATGAACCAAGCGTTATCAGACTTAATTATTCTCGTACTATAGTTCGGATAATAAAATTTGTACCCCTTTGATTTTTTAGGATAGCCAATGAAAAAACCACTAATGGTTCTTACATCGAGCTTCTTTTTATATGGATTATATAGCCTTACTTCTGCCAGATAACCCCAAATGGAAAGGTGTCATAAACTAGGTTTCCTTCCTATTTATAGTTCATAAGGTGTCTTAGGAACTATCTTCCTATTAAGTAGATATGCAATGGTCTTTAATGCATGCATCCACAATGATAACGGTACAGAATTATAACTTAACATACTTCTAACCATATTTATAAGAGTTCGATTTCGCCTTTCAGCTACACTATTTTGTTGTGGTGTACTAAGCATTGTGTATTGCGCACATATGCCTTAAATTACAAGAAACTTTGCAAATGAACCTAAACATTGTCCATTTTCAGTAATTTTCTATAATATTCACCACAGATCTCACTATCTTTACTTTTCTATCTAATTGCCTTTCTACCTCATTAATGAACACCTTTAGGATGTCGACAGCCTGAGGCTTCTCATGCAATAAATAAATATAACTATATCATGAGAAGTCATCAATAAAGGTAATGAAATATTTTTTGCCTCCCCAACAAGGAACATCGAAAGGACAACAAATGTCAGTGTGTATTAATTCCAGTAATGCGCTACTTCTCGTAGTTGGATGCTTTGATATATGTTTGGATTGCTTGCCTTTAATGCAATCCATACATATATCCCAGTCAACAAAATCCAATTGAGGTAAGATGTCATTTTTAACTAACCTTTGTACCCTTTCCTTGAATATATGACCTAATCTTTTATGCTATAAAAAAGCAGAACATTCATTTTGTGCACTATGTTTACTTCCTATAATATAGTCAACATGAAAGAAAGATGCAGCAAAATCAACATCAAGATTGAAACGATATAAATAATCAATTAAGGTACTAGAACCATAATAGTACTTATGTTTATATAATGAAAAAAACTCCGTTTCCAATCTTAAATTGAATTCCTACATCATCCAAATTTGCAACAGAAACTAAATTCCTAGTACATTTAGGAACATAAAGGCACTTTTCTAGATCTAGGTAACACTCAGTGTCTAAAATCAATCTATATGTCCCAATGCCCTCTATCCGAGCCTTTATTCTATTCGCCATATACAAGAACTTTTCAGTTCCTTTATAGTCTGGATTGAAAGGAATCCCTGTTTAACATGTAACACATAAGTAGTTGCACTAGAATCTAACTACCAGGTATTCTTAGGCACTTCAATAAGATTTGATTCAAAACACATTGAAACATAGTATGTACCTTTCTTTTCGAATCAAGCATTTCTTTTAGGACAATCTTTCTTGAAGTGACCAGGCTTCTTACGGAAGTGGCATCTCTTATCTTTATTGATTCAACCCTTATTAACTTTGCTAAGAGCTTTGTCCTTATGTTTACCTTTCTTTCCCAGTTTGGTTTTGCTTCTACTAGCTCCTTGATGAAACCTGAGATGAACAGAGTGTTCCTTTATTTTCTTCAACCTCCCTTCCTCCTGAACTAACATAGCCTGAATTTTTTGAAGGTTCCATTCTTTCTTAATGGTGTTATAATTCACCTAGAATTGGCCAAATTCTAGAGGAAAGGAGTTGATAATGAATTGTATCAAAAAGGACTCACTCACATCTATACCCATGTATTTCAGCTTTGCAGCTAGGTTTGATATATGAGTTACATGATCGTGAATGGGTTGTGACTAGTTAAACTTCCTGGTCATTAGTTCACTCATTAAAGTCCTTACTATAGACTTGTCAGCTATATCAAATTGGGAGTATTCCTTAAGCTTTAACATGAACTCCTTTGCATTATCCATCTTAGGCATTAATGGTTTCACATTTTCTACGATTGTCATTTGCATCAAATTCAAACTTAGCCTATTAGACAGTTCCCAAGCCTCATAATAAGACTTGTCAACTTTAGAGCTAGTCTCAGTTGTGGCTGCAGGCCTTGAGTCTGAAACTATGGCCAAGTCCAAATCCATTACACCCAGTTGGAATGGAATTTGTTCGGACCAGTCAGCATAGTTCAGACCATTGAAATTGATTAAGTCATTTCCTAAAGCGAACAAATTATTAGATGCTGCAAACACAACATATAGCTTACATATTAATGCTTTGAGTAAACCTAAATGGATTCAAACTAACTAATACACTTTGATTATGCATTTAAATTCTCCTTTGTGTGAAATTTAAATGCATAGTTGTAACCTATTCTAATGAATATATATAGTTCATTATAATGGAGAGTCAATCATATTCTAGTCAACTTGTATATTATCTTTGGATATACAATCATATTAACTAAATATACTGATAAAGTCCTTTTAATGTCATTAATTATAAGCAATGGTCCAATTTTAGTTGACCTCCTAACATTATAATTAATTATCTCAATTGTTCAATTCAACTTTTATGTTATTTTAGCATCAGATCATAATGAACAATTGAAACAATCACAATTAAATGATTAAAATTTTCAAGCTAGACTGCTTTGGTGACTAACAAGCTTTCCATGCTATAAACATTTAATTATAAAATTATCATACATGATAAGATTTAATTTAATTAGTTTGGTCACTTTGGTGACTAACAAACTATTTTAAACATCCATAATGTCATGTATTACACTCAGCATATAATAGGAAAATTTAATTCCAAGCATTGCATAACATAAATGGTTATAGATCTAAAGCCGTTCAGCAAGCTGATCTGGGCGGAAGACATTGTCAGGTAGGTAGTTTGGCTAAGGCAACACATTTGTTAAAAGATAGCACAGGTATCCTAAGATGAGCTCAACGAGAACATAAATATCATGTGGAAGCGTGGCCTATCACTCCTTTAAACCTTCGGAATTTGAAGCTAGAGGTGTTAAAAAAGTTACCATAGGGATAATTAGCTTGTGGCAGCGAAGCATTCATAGCGACGCTACTTTTTGATCCTTCAATGTCGGCTCTTCCTATCATTGTGAAAATTATCAATTAAAACATAATATGACACAAAAATTATATTATGCATAACAAACATATGCGTAACTTTTATGCATATTTACCTAAATCAATTAATTAATAACTTCATTAATTACTTTAAATTATCAATTAATTAATGAATTATAAATTATGACCTAAAATAAAATTACCTTCAATAGGATCAATATTCAAACTCATAAAAAAATAATAAAAAATAAAAAATAAAAATTGTCTGGCGAGTGCGTGCACTACCAACCAGTGACGTTGGTCTGTTGTGAGGTGCATGCATCTTCTTCACCAATGCTCGTTGGTTGCATTTCTGGGGTTTTTTTATAAAAAAAATCCTTACATCTTCTTTCTCTTAAAACTGCAGCACATTGTAAACACAGAAGAGGATACGAAAACCATTTCAAGCATTACCAAGAGCATCTCTTGTTTGTTTGGTTTCTCATTCATACCGAAAATGTTACGGGTTTATATTTTCATTCTATCTTCTGTGTATTACACTTAATCTAAATCATCCATCCAAAACTATTATGTTTCGGTTAAATAGTGAGACTGCTATTAACATCCAAAAATCATTAAAACAAAAATCATCAAAACTTGAGGTTTCTATTACTATATTTGTGTTTTATATTTTCATTCTCTCTTCTGTGCAATATACTTAATCTAAACCATCCATCCAAAACTATTATGCTTCGGTTAAACAGTGAGACTACTATTAACATCAGAAAATCATTAAAACAAAAATCATCAAAACTTGTGGTTTTTATTACTAAGTCTATATGTTTTCTGTATTTCTTTCATGGCATTGCATAATAGAAATTAATGTCATTACAAATATAGGAAAAACAAAAACAAACAGGCAACACAATCATACAGAACCGATACACGGTAGACAACAAATCATGCAACACTGTCGCTCTGATATCAATTGTAAGACATTTATTGGATCGAATAATTTTGACATACCTATATCTATGATTTCTTTTTCGTAAGATGTTTTTAATTACCTCTCTTCTTTTTTTCTTTAATGTATTTCTTCAGTGGTTTAAAATAACTATTCAATAAGTTTTTAAAACTTATATAGCACCACCAACCAATATGTCGTTTGGTAATTAAAAGAGAGAGGGAAAGAGTTGTTGACCAATTAGAGACCCAGTAATTAATACCCAATAACCATTATCTTGGGTGTTGTTTATGGTACTTAAATCTATAAGTCACACGGGCTATTAAATAATCTAACAAAAAATTCTCCATTCTACAAAAAAAAGGTTAAGAAAATATTTGCATAATTTTCTAAATAGAATAAAACTAAATACACTTGTGTAGAACAATCAATATACCTTTTGCTTATTTTATATGTTATAATTTAACCAATTAGAAAATTTCATGGAATACAATATTCCTTGTTTTGTGATCAATTTTTTAAGACTCAAAAGTTCCTAGTATAATTAAAATTTCAACTGATTTAGGAGTTCTAGCTCTTGACAAAGCAATATACAATTGTCCATGTGAAAATATGGGCTGACAAAGATAAATTCCTACATAATCAAGCGTCTGACCCTTGGACTTATTTATGGTCATCGTGAAACATAAATGAACAGGAAACTACGTTCTTATAAGATGTATCCCATTTTCTTCATTCTCAAAAGATTGCAAAGGAATCTTACGTATGAAAGCTATTTTTCCTTTATGAGATCGAAAAACAATTTCTATAGAAATTGTGTGTTCTTTTAATTGTCTACATATCAATCTTATATTATTGCACAAATCCTCTATTGGATTCAAATTTCTTAGGAGCATGATTGGACAGCTGTCTTTCAGCAATAATCTATGAGGAGGTAGATTTTTAGGATTCAAAGAATTGAGAAAATCCTCATAATCAGCTTGATGTCTTCGGTTAATTGTTCTATCAGAACTTATAGATGAATGTAGATTTCCAAACAATTTATTGATTATCAGGTCATTAATTTCATCAACACAGTTGTTTATTGGACATAATATGCATCTATTTATCATCAAATATGGATAAGATGAATATATGCTTAAGTCCGGGAAGATATTTTCAACTAACCTGGTGAAGTCAACCATGCATTAGAAAGACATTTTAAAAAATTGTAAAAAAATAATAAAATGGACAATAAATGATAAAGTATATCCTATTTAGAGATTCATCCTTATTATGATAAAGGACTAACTAGTTGTTTGGGTAAGGAAATCTAATCTTGCTCATCAATAGGTTCTATACCTTCTCTTACCTTTAATAAGAAATCGCAAAATGCTGGATTTGATATAGCTCTCATATTTATTGTTAAAGATAATTTACGCATGTGTGGCCAGAGATGCGAATTTACAAGACTTGAATCAATTAACTATTCTTGTGTGGCGTGGTCTATAACAGGTAAAGTTTGATGAAAATCACCACTAAAAACAATTATATTTCCTCCAAAAGGCTTATTCATATCCATGATATCTTGGAACAAATCATCAAATGATTTAATGGCTTCTCATTTTGCCATCGAAGCCTCATCCTATAAGATGATAATGGATTCAAATATCAGCTTTGTAATACTGCTTTGCTTACTTAACTGAAAAACTTTTTTCTTCGAAAAATCGAGCGGGATTTTAAATATTGAGTTTGTTGTTTTACCATCAGGAAGGACTGGTGCTGCAACACCTGATATTGCAACAACAATTGTAACATGGCCCTATGATCGTAAAACTATAAGAAGTGCTATGTATAAGAAATTCTTTCTAGTTCCACCTAGGCAATCAATAAAAAAACTGATACAATTTGAACCAAAAATTGAATCTAAAATCAAATCAAATATGTATTTTTGTTCCCTGTTTAACCTTGAATGAAATAACAAATCTTCTGGATCAATGTGTACGCTTTTCTCACTTTGTATTTCTCTGATGAGATGCTCATGATAATCAATAACAAAATCATATTCAATAAAATGATAATCACTCAAATCTTCCCCATTTGTTTTAAGGATCTATTAACATCTTGTAGGGTCATCCTTGTAACGTCCTCGGATGTACATGCATTATAGGAGAAGCATATTGGTAATTAGAACAAAGATAGTCTTTAAATGTTTCCCAAATTTACTTAGGATTTGTTGGTGAACAATAAAATAGGAGTGTAGCAAATAAAAGGCTAAGTGAAGTTAGCATCTGAAATAAAACAACCTCCTCTACATAGGTGTGTCATTTTAGTATACACCTACCCAGCATGTTTTGTTAGACTTTATAATGCAAAGGTGATAGATTGGCTAACTTTGGCAGCAAGTAGCTAAGAATATACATGTTAGATAAATTCGACACATTGATTGATAATGAGGACGTTGGCTTTCTTTTAATAGGGGAGGTTTATAAGACCTTCTTTTCAATGTTTGATACATACCAATGCTGCATAACTTTGGCAATATGATGGTGGCATGTTTTGGAAATAAATTAATGCAATACACCTATTTAGAAAGTTGCTAAGTCACAAAAAAGCTAGAAAGTATGTAAGTTGTCCATTTTTGGCAAAATACAACCACATTAGAAAATGGAATGATTGTAGCATCATAGCTGTTGGAAATTCAGGTTCAATACAAGCTAAAGACCACTTTATCTTTTGGATTTGACATTTACAAAAATGGCAGTTATGGAATGATGATTACTTTTAGTTATGTTAGTTATATCAGTTATGTCAGTTATGTTATTTGAAAGTTATTTGTCCTAATTTGAATGTTTAGAAGGGCCATATTGCTCCAAATATTTGCAAATTTTAAATTAGGATAAGCTTAGCATGAAAGGACATGATGGTTAGTGAAGAAACTATTATCCAATATTGTTGCCTATATATATGTGTGTTGTAGACCAAAAAATGGGTTTATATTGCCTCTTTCCATACCTCATTTCATGTAACCTTTCTTACGAGACATTAATAAACATTTGCTACACATATAAGATCTAATTATTTGTTATTACTACCTAAAAATACCATATAATTGAGTGCACAGAAACTATTCGATGAAATGTCTCAAACTGTAAAGTGTATTCACTTATCCATATTTGGTTGTATTTGTGTTTTTGAATTTCTAGACTTTTATCCCACCACTTTTAACATTTCAAATATATTTGGCTAAGCCTCTAAAGAGTGGAAACTAAAGGGCTTAACAACTGTTTGACGAAATGCTTCAAAGGAGTGCCTAGAAGGTGTTTGACAAATTGATTAAGTGAAGTGCACATAAGCTATTTGCTGGAATTTCACTGAGAACATAGGACACAAAGAACTTGAAGGCATCTTTCTAGCCTCAAAACACCCCAATGATAGAGGCCATGAGGGCAATTGTTCATATAAGACCCTTTTCCAAACACGTCCCTTTGAAACCATTGTGTCTCATGTTTCTTATTACAACAATGGATCAAAAAGATTAGAGGAAGATCAAAAAGAAAATTCCATTGACAAACATAGAAGAAGTTGATCCCAAGTTATGACATCATCTTCCTCAATAACTCATTACAATAATAGCATCAGACTCTACGTTAATGCGTTAAATTTCTTCAAATATATGACCAAGTCAGGGATAACAACGAAAAAGAAATTTCTAGCAAAATCTACTCTACCACTGTAATGGTGATCATAGATGTACTAAAAAGGAAACTAATACCTTTGTTATAAATTTTAAGATCAGGTTTTACATATTGTACTGCAAGAGAAAAATGCCTCCACATCCAAGGTTTCATCTTCTGGGTTGTTTATAAGGTTTTGTTTAAGAATTATGAGATATATGGTTGGAATAGAGGCTGAAAGAATAATGGAGGAAAAAATTAGCACAACACTCCTGAATATGGGTCAAAAACACAAGTTTCGTTATACAAATGTGCATATATACATAAGAAAAGTGTTACACATATTTAATTTAGGTCATTCTCTTATCATTTACATAACTAATTTTTATTAGAAAACAATGTGTATATATATCATCGTCATTGTAACATCCCATCACCGATGAGAAGAGTAATTTGGTCATTTGGGACGGGTTAGGCGAGTGTAGATATACCTCGATATAAACATGCATCATATAGTCTCTATATTTATATGAATAGAAATTTTTACACATGCACGTGATTGTACATGCATTCATGACAGTTTCTCGGCATATGTGTTTATTGTAAAAAAATACGAATTTGTGCTTGAACATAGAATTGGAGTGGATTTTTGTGTGTTTTACATTTTTAGGGAATTTTAGAAATTGTTCTGGAAATTTTCGAAGAAACTTTTCGGACCGGAAAAATTACCAATTGGATGACTGAGTGGATTTTCGGTACTGGAAATGACTGTCCAATGGCCCTGAAAAATTTGATACATGAATTTAGACATTTTTGTTATGAGCCATTGGAATTTGGAGTAGAAATTACATTATTTTTGGAAACTGACCTGAAGAATGCAGAAAACCGGGACAAGTGGCAAGTGACACTTGTCACTTGCCTACTTAGTCTTACCTTTAAGGGTTATTTAATTACCCTAAGTCTTAAAAGCCACTCACGACATTCTAAGTTGGAAAGAGTCAAAACCACTTTTCATTTGCAAATTTCTTCTCTTCCGTAGGTGGCTTCTTCTCCTCTTCTTCATCGATTTTTCTCCCTCCTTTTTGCTAGAATTTCTACTCATCTTCACTACACAAAAACCCCTCCTATGGTATGTGCTTCCTCTTCCTTTGTTCACAAAGAAAAATCCTAAGCTAAGCTTTGAGAGTTGATGG
>JANVCQ010000232.1:38496905-38507642 GCA_025531925.1 Erythroxylum plowmanianum
GCGTTACTTCTTGTGGCTGGATGCTTTGATATATGTTTAGTTTGCTTGCCTTTAATGCAATCCACACATATATCCCAATCAACAAAATCCAATGGAGGTAAGATTTTATTTTTCACTAACCTCTATACCCTTTCTTTAGATATATGAGCTAATCTTTTATGCTACAAAAAAGTAGAACATTCATTACGCGCACTACGCTTATTTCCTATAATATGGTTAACATGAAACAGAGATTTAGCAAAATCAACATCAAGATTGAAACGATATAAACAATCAATTAATGTATCAGAACCATAATAATACTTATGTTTATATAATGAAAATAACACTATTTCCAATCAATGTTTATATAATTGCTCTAATACCCCACATGTTGGATCCCACTTCCGGAATCCAACCTCCTTTGCAGATATCATACAATTGGAGCGTATGATCCTGTAGGATTATTTCCAAAACCCTTATTAATCATTATCCCACAAGGGTGACGTGCCCAATGACGATCAAACATCAAAACGAACTTATTACCTTATGTTGGATCCTATCTTTGAATGTGAAGTCCAACTCTTGCTGAAATATCGTAATACTCTCATATCTTTACTTCATCATACTCTTTAATAGATTTAATACAACTATTTTCTTCATTTACAATTCAAAACCCTCAGAACAATAGGGTTTTACAAAGCTATAATGGCTTTCGAGCAACATTACATCATAATCTGAAAACACATAATACAAAATTTTGCGACATAATCCAAAATCTCAAATTTCAAAAGTTACACGAACTATAGTTTCTTGTATTTTACACAAATATCTTAAACTCCAAGATATGCAGAATTTGAAGTAATGTCCTTATACTCTTGATTACTTGATCTTCTTAACTATCACCTGAAGAGGGGACAGAGAGGGGGGTGAGCTCGAAAGCTCATGGGTAACAATTTATAATAGAAGAAAGATAAGCAAAACTTTTGAAACAAATTCTTCCATGCCATTTGAAAACACTTTCATTGAGTTTAAACAAAAACACATGTTTCTCAAAAATTCATAGTAAAAGAAACATCATTACATAACATAACATATACATGTAACCATCAAAGCATAACACTCCATTATGCAACATTCTTGACATTTCAAAGATGCAATACACAATTAAATGGCTCGAGGGTTCTATAGAAACAGAATGGTGAAATTGAAGTTTACACCATGAACATAATGAGTCCTTTGCAGAGCTCATATGCCACAAGAGGGCAACCGGGAGAAGGCTCTTGTCGACGTGCACGTGACGAACATAATGGTTCCACTCTCGCCCAAACAGCAGCACATAATCATGCTCAAATCATTTTATCAAACACTTTCATGCTTTTCATGCTCTTTACTTTCTTTTCCAAACATACAGAATGCCACAACATTTTTCAAGGCATAACATAAAAGATTTCAATGCATTTCCATCTTTATTTTGAAATTCATCAACAAAATTCATATACCTAAACATGTAACAATTTTTGCAAATCATTCAAAAGCAATAAAAGCAACCTTTAAGAAGTATTTGAAAATCATTTTATGTTCTTGATTTTTAAGAAAACATTAATGGCTCATTACTCAATTATAAACATGAAACCCACCTGATTTCCTTGCTTATAGGCTTGCTCAAACATGCCTCTTCTCTTGTTCCTCTTGTCCCTTTGATCCCTTGATTCTTCACCAAACGAAAAGATCTTTAGCTCAAATGGAAGCTCTTCTATTCCTCTACGTATTTCCTTTCTTGATTAACTCCAAAATCTCTCTTGTAGGCTAGGGAAATTGAAACTCTAGCTCGTTTTCTCTTCTTTCTCTCTTTCTCTTCTTCTCTTTGTACTTCTCTCTCTCTTTTCTCCTAAATTTTCATACTTCTCCTCTACTTCCCCTTTCCATTCACGTGTTTCTACTCCATTTATAGGCAAGACAACACTTCTTTTTCCAATTATGCCCTTAATGATTGAGAATTGTCCTATTTGCCCTTCCATTTATGCCTTATGTCTTTTACACGTAAGTGTCCTACAAAAAACACCCTTGAATACTCTGACATAGCAGCTTTATTCTAGAAGACTCTTCTCTATTGTCTTACATTTCTAAAGACACCAAAATCATTCAATTTGGTTCAGTGATTCAAAAGATACACTTCAAACATTTTTAGATTGCTCTATACTATGCACAAATTCTATCCAAAATTTGAACATCTTACAGATTGAATTAGATTTCAATTTCTTCATACAATCTGTAGCTCCATGTCTCTAGTTTACCTCAAATTAGAAAGCATCTCATTTGGAATTCTATAGATCCATATATACTCAAAATACTAAAGTATGTTCATTAGTTCATATTACTTAAGAGCACATTCATTGTACCTGTCCCATTCTTTTCACTCAATCTTTCTCCATTCATTTCAGATGGCTATGATTTTTGGCAAAGATATAGAAAAACGTCTTATGAATCCAATGGTTCAAGAATCAAGTCATTCAGGTGTTTATAGAAGAAGTTATGGCCAAAAGAATCAAACATGGCATTGTCCTCAATCATATTGAACCTATTTTGGCGCGATTTCCATAACTTTCACAAACAACGTCAGATTGGTCTCATTTTTGGACCATTGGAAAGAAGACTTTGAGAGCTACAATCTCATGAAGATCTCAAAGACAAATTCGATCATATGAAGGGTCAAAAATAAAACAGAAGATATGACATCATTTTGAGATGAAGTGACATCATCAGACGATACAAGGTTGAGAAAATTGCCATAACTTTCCCTACAGGTATCGGATTAAGGTATTCTTCAGATCAATAGAAAGAAGACATCAAGATATACAACTGTTATGAAGACCTTGAAGACCAATTCTGCCATATAGAGGGTCAAATTTGGACTAGAATATGTTTTGGCCAAAATAAGACGATGTTGACGTCAAGAGACGAATGCTGACATCATACTAAGATGAATTGGAAAAATGGGTATAACTTTCTGTAAAGAACTCAGATTTAGGATTTCTTTAGATGAATATAAAGGGAACTTCAACATCTACAACTCTTATGAAGACCTTAAAGACCAATTCTATCATATAGAGGATCAAATTTGGACTAGAAAATGTTTTGGCCAAAATGAGATGATGCTGACGTCATGAGACGAATGCTGATGTCATACTGAGACAAAGCAAAATGAGACGGTCAAACTGAGACACAAAAAGTCAAACTAAGATGATGAACAGTAACTAAGATGATAGTGACATCATTATAAGAGGATACTGACGTCATTCTGAGACAAAGCAAAATGAGACGGTCAAATTAAGACGTAAAAAGTCAAACTAAGACAATGCATCCTCCTAACTTGTAATGCTCGTATCTTCCAACTCCGATATCCAAAATTTACAAACTTTATATCGTTGGAAAGTTAGAAAGATCTTCCACAACTTTTATGAAGAACTTAAAAACAATTTCTATCTTTATAAGGGCTAAAATTCCAAATCAATGTGGCTTTTCTGAAAGTTCCATCTTAAATAGCATCACAACTTCTAATGATCATATCTTCCCACTATATTGTCCAAAAATTTCATGCTTTATATCAATGCAAAGCTAGAAAGATAACTTTCATGAAGAAAATTTTATCAAAATATCTCTAGATCAACCTATAAAATTCATATAACTTTTAGATCAAAAATCCAACTCTCCACTACTATTCATTCCCAAAATTTTCAGACTTCAGATTTTCAAAAGCTAACATTTCAAACTTTTATTTCTAGTTTTTCTACCTCATTTTAGTCAACTCATTCACCATAAATTCATACTACTCCAAAATATACAAGTTTAATCAAAGAAATCATCAAAACCTAAATTTCATAATCAACCTATTCATGCTTTGTTACTTTTCTGCATTTTCAACTTTCATGCTCAAACACTATTCTTCCTCTCAACTTCCATTTACACAATCTTTCTCACTCTAGACCATCATCTTACAATTGTCTTTTTCAACTCAAAAACCATTCTATTGGTTATCTCTAACACTCATATATTCAAGTACACTCATCATTAACTTACTACGTTCACTACCTTAATCTTGTATTTCATTTCAAATTCAAAATTCTCCTTTTTTTTCTTTACTCATAACTAATCACTAACAATTTCTCATTTAATAGTTCTAACTTCTATGAAACGTTCGGGGTCTAACATAATACCTCACTAACATGAATGGAAAAATGGAGTGTGGCAAATTAGGATCATACCTTTATGATCTAAATTATATCATTTTTGTTTTTAGGTCTCGATTTCTCCAAATTTATGCTAAACCCCACATGCTAAACTGCATTAGAGAAATTCAGTTTTTTATCACCAAATGCTAAACTGCATTAGAGAAAATCTTTATGTTCTCTAACTAAATGCTAAAATGCATTAGAGAACCTTTATGGGATTAAAAACTTATATCCCCCAATGTCATGTTAAAATTTACGGATACCGATACAAAACTGTATGCGTCTAAATGAAATAGGCATAAGGTCAATCTGTATATATGCCCAATGACCTTTAAATGCTTAAGATCGACACAAATCTTAAGACTTTCATACATATTATGACAATGTATGATAACACGTATTACTGAGGATAAACGATGATCATCTTTATTGATGAACCATCATACTACCATAATAGATTAAAATGTACAAATGTACATGGAGCAAACATAACGATTCGCTAAAAATAGTGTCTAAGGATGTCAAAACACCTATACTGTATACTTGTGTCACAAACACAAGTGGGCGAAGTCCTTTAGTTAAAGGATCGACTTACAGTTCCTCGGTTTTTAAATGCTCCAAACCTTAATGTCACCTTTTGTATCAACACCTTTAGGCCAAATAATTGATCTTTAAATGTGAAGATCCTCTGATATTCTTTGTTGTTATTAAATAAGAAGATTACCACAGTACAACCAAATGGGTCTAGCTACTGAATCAACCACAGATAACTCAGAAATCAAGTTTTTGAGCTAAACCGTCTATAAAGCAGCCTTATAACATGCACTCTGCATGCATAGTCGAGGAAGTTACTCATGTTTACTTGACACGCTTCCATGACATTGTATCATCTGCAAAGTTAAAGCTGTAACCTTAAGTGAACTTTTGATCATCCGGAAACATAGCTAAAATCTGAATCTGAATTCCCTAAGAGGTTTTGTCTGTTAACTTTCCTTTATGTCAACTTATAATCTTTAATTCCCTTTAGTATCTCAACACTCGCTAGACTACATTCAAATGGTCTACTCCTGGATTAACCAGATATTCACCAAACACTCAAACAATGAATGCAATGTCCTGTCTAGTACATAATCAAGCATACATCAGGCTATCAGTAGTACTAGAATACGGAACATTCTTCATAACCTCTCTTTTTACTTTATTCTTTGGATACTATGCCAAATATTATCTCTCAATATTAGAGATAGGTGCTACGATAGGTTTACTGTTAACCGTATTAAACCTTTGTAACACATACTCAATGTATGCATTCTATGAGAGGTCTAATAAGTATTGAGATCTGTCCCGATGACCAAAAGTTACTTATCCTCATACAACATGGTCAAGTAATTTGACGTGAGCAATATATCATCCACATGTTATAACAGGAAGACAACTTTGGTCCCCTTGAACTTATAGTACAAGCATCTTTTTAACTTTATTTTCTATGAAGCTGAAAGAGGTCATAACCACATCAAATGTAAGGTATCACTTTTAGGAGGTTTAATATAAACTACATATTGATCAACATAACGCGCAAACCATGTTAGCTCCATCTGGGTCCTGAAATCCTTCAATTCGTACCATATAGACCACTTTATAAAGGTCTTTACTCAGGAAAACAATTTTGACAGTTATCTTATGTAACTTTATATCATCATGAGCTATAATTGCCTTAATTACTCAAAATGTATCCTATGAGGATACGAGAGAAAAGGTAACATTAAAGTCAATCTTTCTCTCTGAGTGAACCATTAGGCAATTGAGCGAGCCCATAAACTGCTGAACTTTATCCTGAAATCCTTTAGGTCTTTAAACTTCATTTACAGCTGATGGGTTTCCAATTTCGATGCAAATCAACTAGCTCTTAGACCTTACTATACTTCATGGCTTGCATTTGCATCCCACCACATATCTGCATTAGGTCCAAAAATAACTTCTGTAAAAGTAAATGAATCCGAAACATGTCTAATATCATAGTCCTGTACACCTGATAGACTATGTAATCAGATGAGATAGTAGGTCATCTCACTCTAGTGGATTTACTTAACTGTATTAGATCTTGTACCCCCAAGAACCTCTGTATGTATAGGTATTGGTTCCTGTTCCTGTACAAGCGTGATACAAAGACCTAAATCTACCGGATCTAACTATATGAGCAACAGGTACATGATAACTATAGTATCTGCCCTGCTATCATCAGAAGGGTCAAAGGCCCCACCATCATTATAGACATCGTATTACAGAAATATAGCTGTTTGTGATTCCATTATTTTGGTCCCTCCTTCTCTACAGTAAAAGCTATAGCCTTAAAGTGGTTGAGATATCTTACTAAATAGCAATGAGCGGAATGAGCATGCAATCTTTCTTTATAACGATTATACTACCTTAGTAGGGCAGCCCCATACACTAATGTGTGCAAGGTTGAGTTTCAAAACTTTTAAATAATTAGGTAGATTAGTCCTATTCTGCATTGACTTTTTTAAGTCCTTTAGGGTGCAGTTATGCCTTTCGACAACACACTATTTTGCTCAAAACTACTCGACATAGTGAATTAAGTCACTATTCTAACTGATTTCAAATATCCAGAAAACGAACCTTTTAAAGTCCTAAAACATCATGTTTGTCATGATATTCTCCTCCACGGTCAAATTTAACTATCTTGATGAATTTTTCAAATGATTCTCAACCTTCAGTCTTTAAGTAAGAACACATAACTGTAATGGGACTAATCATCAACCAATGCCATAATACATTTAGAATTTCATAATGCAATTGTATAAGGTCTACCCATATCTTTATGTAACATACTCAACAAGTCAAAAACATGAGTTTACCTTAATATCCTTATTAGTTAACTTACCCCTGCAACAGTCAACACATGTTCCCATATCATGATAATCTAGAATTGAGAAATGCTTTCCATGATCAATCTCTTAACCCTAGCTCTGGAAATGTGACTTAAACTTTTATGCCACATTATGTATGACTTCTCATTCCTTAGGGTCCTTCATTTCATAAGTTGTTTAACAAGATGATAAGAAGCATTTATCTAATTCAGGATAAGACACATTATATACAAACCATATGACAAGAGAGTTGTATGATTATGTTTTGCATTAAACAACAACTGTAGAACAGAAGCATTAAAATCAAAACATTAACCTCTTTGTCCAAAATTGATCAAAAGATCACATATAAAATGTGTCATGTAAAAATCAAAATGAACCTTGCAACAAAGTTCATTACATACATCCCCTATAGATATTACTTCCACTTTTTTTATTGCCGTTAACTATTAGTTTCTCCTTCCTTTTATTTGACTTTATCCTGGATATGAACCTTTGCATTATGGAAGAACCTTCATCAGATGCTCCACTAAATAGCCATCAAGTACTTAATGCGAATATCGCAAATTATATTCATTAATTGATAAGCCAAGGAGTAACCTGATGGTCTCATTCTTTCCTTTTAATCCTCATACTACTAGTTTCTTTATGTCATGCAGACCTTTACCAATATTGGTTTGACCAACATCAGTATGCGGAGAAGATTTGAACTTTCTACCTTTGAACTTAGTGGGCTTCATCTTTGTCTTTCCTTTAGTTTTTTTTAAGGCTGTAGGAGTAGCAAACTTGAGTTTCTCCTCCTCAGCAACGCAATGGGCTATTAAAGCATTGAAATCTCAACATCTTCAATGTACTGTGAAGATGAATTATTCTCAATATATACTCCATTACTCCCTTTTATCTCATATATACCTCATAGAGAATAATTCTTTCATCAAGGCACTTGTCTCAACATTAGGTTAGACTGTGTACCTCTGGGAGACATTATCAAGAAACTCCTTTGCTATGTTTGTGTCCGGAAGTCCACTTAGCAGATGGTTAGGTATGGATCTCTTAATGATCATCAGATATAATATGTTAGACTGATCCCAAGTTTCATAGGCTGCTTTATGAGCTTTTGAGCTCATAGATGTAGGTAGAGATGACCTATCTGTCCGTATGGTCATATCAACCACAGCTATCTCTATAGCGTTTTATACATCCTCTGTCTACTTCTTTGTATTGAAACCAAATAGGATTTCAATGGTAACACTGATTTTGTTGACAGAAAAGGTGACTTTAAGATGATAATCTTTTAAATCAGCACAAATGTAGGATAACAGTGATACTCAAAGCCATTGAATAGTATCTATATTGAAAATTCGATCAGACATATTATGAAGCACCTTTGGGCTGAATACATAATATATGCAATTAGACCTCCATATAAAAGCGATCAGAGTACAAACTATCAAATCTTATGACACTACCACCTTTGGGCGAATAGATCACTTGAGCAATAGCTTTCCTCCATCTAATGCCTTTATGCACATCTTAAAATATTATGTAAGACCAATACCTTTGGGCAGAATAACCAAACATAAAATCAGAGACATCCCCCAATATGCAAGAAGAACAATTCAAAATACTGACTTGAAAGGCTACTTGATGACTACATCCTCATCAGCACTCAAAAAGTCCACAAACATAAGGGATACATCTTTATGATATCCTCACATTCTTTATGGGCATATGGTATGTGACAATGTAATATCAATAAATGCAAAAAACTGAATGCATAGTCTCATTGTCACACACTCGTGTTGAAGAAATTCTCTGAAAACTTTATTTGAGACTTTCATAAAAGAAAAATCTTAGTAGAGTGACTATGACACGTCACCGTACACTGAACCGACCACCTAAGACACGAGAACCTCATGTATCTCCCTTATGGCAAGTTCGTTGCATGAAAATTCACTCAAAAATGGCTTTAGAATGTCTTCATTCCTTTTCTGATCGACTATCATACAATCCCAAGCACTGAATATAAACCCGAATATAAAAACTTGAAGTATCTCCCTTATGTGATGTCTGAAGCATGAAAATTTGCTCGAAATCGGATTCAAAATACCTTAATTCTCTTTTATGGAGTAAAACTTTAATTTATTACCAATGTAATAAATCCAAAAAAATGGAAAACTTACTTTATGAATTTCATGGACCCGAAAACTGACCCAAAATACCTCGGGACACCCTTATAAGAAATCTGAAATTTTTGTGTTTATTTATTTTTGAAAAATATTGTAACAGAATCCGTACGACTGGCGTGGCGCACCACATCAGTGTGTTGGCAAGCACATGCACGTGCTCACCATGCGTATTTTGCACGCGCTGCCATGTGTCGTTCATCCAACGTGCCACGTGTGTGGACAGATGTGGTGCATGCATAACACGTGCCCCATCGTTTGATGCTCGTGGGAGCACGGGTTGCGAGACGCAACCGTACACGCAACACGCATCTGTCACCCATTAGAGCAACATGTCAGCACGCGATTGGCATGTGCACCGCACGCACCAATCGTACGCAGCTACCCGTGGCTATTGTAGCAACGTTGGGCACGTGCACCCACCGATGCAGGAAGTGATTTATGGCATCTCGGGATGACATTTTTCAATCTTTTTGGCCCGTTTTCGACTCGTTTTTCATAGTTAGCCTTATATATACCACTTTGATGTAATTATATATGTAAAAAAATTGAAAAACGAATCAAAACTTGAGGAAAAGTCATATGAAATGAAAAACTGAAAAACCTTCATTTCTGGCAATCCGATCACGTAACCGCTTTGATACCACATGTAATACGTAATACAGACCTTATTACGTACCTATGATCATACATGAAAAGATTAAAAATGAAGGTAATGCGGAATACCTTATTTCAGTTCCATCTCTGATTTCGATGCTATTTTCGAGCTCTAAATGATTACGAATCTCCTAAGTACTTTATGAAAAGTATTTACCGACATGAGATTTAGGTCTTTCTACAGTTTTCTCAATACGTAAGCTCTTATGATTGATATGAGCAACTATAGGAGACCTTAACCTTTATATATAGCTTCTATATTGGGCTTCACCATCACAAGTCTGATATGGGTCTGGTCTACACTAATTGAGATCTATTTTTCACTCAGACTTTGACTCATTGATTTTGATCATTTATTGAACCATTTTATTATCATTATTCGGATCAAATTACACTACAAGAAATTAACACATTTCGCGTCATTTTGTTGAGAAAACGTCACGGATTGTAAGCATTTTTTGTGGCATTTAAAAAACATCACGAAAAGTTCCAATGTTTTGCGACGTTCTCTGAAAACGACACAGATTTGTAAGATCTTTTGCGACTTATTTTATAAAAAACGTCACAAAATGAAAGCCACGACGTTTTGTTGAGTAAAACATCGCAGTTAATTTTGGGCTTGTTTACTTACTATTTAAAAGTTCGTCTTTCTTCTCTGACGTTTTGTTCTTCTTCACTCTCATTTCTTCATATCTCTCATTTTCAACTGAAAAGTACAGAATTATAATATTTATCAGTCAATTTACGAATTATAATAATAAATAAATACAGTTTCTAATCATAAGGTTTTTCACC
>JANVCQ010000232.1:38507742-38518365 GCA_025531925.1 Erythroxylum plowmanianum
ACGTTTGCTAACAGACGTCGTAGATCACTAATGCCTACCCTACCTTCCACGACGTTTTTTGTGACGTTTTAATAGACGTCGTAAATAGTTTTAGACGACGGTTAATTGTCTTTTGTGACGTTTAAAAAACGACGCAAAAGGCCTCCTTTTCTTGTAGTGTATATAAATAATGACCCTTTAATATATTAATGTTTATATGATAAATAAATATTACATGTTAATATTTTTTAAAAATTAAAAAAAAATATATAATAATTATAAATGTTTATGCTAAACTAAATTATCAAATTACTTAAATATCTACGTGATTAACAATGATCACTTAATAATGATGCTTTTATTACATTCTACAAGTTTGAATTATCAAACTTGTCGAAATCTCATTTGCATAACAACTATGAAACTAACGTATTTAATCCAATAGTGATTGTTATATTTACGTATGCATGACTAGCGGCAAATGTTTACCAAATTGAACTTATGATACTGGAATAAGCTCGTAAACACAAAGATTAAACAAGTTTCAATAGACTAAAAATTCTCCTTTCTTTGAAATATGGGGCGCTTCTAGTGCCTATTGATGATAATTTGCCTATAATTATACAGTAGGATAGTCTTATAGCAAGTTAAAAATTTGAAAAATTTTAATAATTTTTATTTGTATTACAAAATGTTTAGGATTTTAAATATAATTTATAATCCAAAAGTGAAATAGTAGTATGAGTCTCTTTATTCATTCTCACCAATCTAAAGGCTTACTGATAAGAAACATACAGAAGAAAGTATCCTTGCATATAAAATGAATCAATAATAAGGACCTTACTCGTGAATGAAAGACTAGGTTTTAGGAATAGAAACAAAGTCTCTCGCCTAATTAGGAATGGACACGATAGAAGACTGAAATTCTTTTAAAAAATCATAAAAGAACATCGAAAAATTAAATCTTATTCTACAATTAGAATCAAAAGAAAACAATCTTACATAACAGTAGGAATTCTCTTCACAGTTGAATAGGAAAGAAATTAAGGGGACGAGCTTACTGATGAATGCCTTTGTTCTAAAGGTTAGAGAAGGCTGTCAAGTGAAGGCAGCATGGCTGGCTACATATATTCAAGTATAGCCAACAATTTGCCGATGAAATTTCCCATAAAGTAGAAAAATTCTTAGCATAGACAAGAAAATAAAAAACTAAAATTATTTTGACAAATCATAAAGGAGAATAGAAATATAACATTGCAAAGTGAACATTATTAAACAAAACTTGGAATTAAAGGTGATGAATGATGGTAAGAAATTGAAAGATTGTGGAATAATAAGTTTATTGAATAATTGTTATATAAAATGAGTATCTAAATTACATTTAATTGACACTTAAGCGCCAATCAAATAGAGAGTCGTTTATTTATATAAAAGATGTATAGTATTAAATTATTAAGAATTTTGTATGATACATCAAGTGAAAAGGGACTCATAGGTAACAAAAGAATACTCTTCACTTTCTTTCTGTTTTAATATGTATAAGTAAAAAAATATGTATAAGTATTTATATAAATACAAGCTCCCTTAGATGTTTACATCCCACGGGAACAGTAATAAGAAAAGGAGGGAGGAACTAAAGGACATAGACTACTCGTGTTACGTGACGAATGACACATATAATATTGGATGCGGAACGTGTTGAACTGGTCCGTTTAATGATTTGATTATGCTAGAAATGGTCAAAATCTCTACAAAGATCTAGAGTGGTAGACTGATGGTTCATTACGTAAACTTTTTATACATGAGATCGACAAAATTTCCTTTTCCTGGAGTCATAAATATGTAAGCCAGCACCATACTTTGAAATGGTCTAATTTATTTAAATTATGTATTTGGAGAGTCTCCCTCCGAACTTATGTCAACAACAAAATTTAGAAAACTTTCATGAATAAAAATAATAAATAGAAATTTTGTCATGTTATTAAAGGTCAATGAAACGGCTTAAAGTTGGCATACCTTGAAATTTGTTTCACGCAATTAAGTACAGCTACAACAACACAAGGTAACAATCCCACTAAAATATAATAATTGGGGGTCCAAAATCTCTTTAAGGATCTTCTAAGGAAATGTAGGAAAGTATGAAACCTTGCTCGTACGTGACAGAGAGGATGTTTCGATTAAATGAGTATTATGGTTAAAAACTTGGAGACCAATAGATATAATCTGGTACAATTGTAGACAGTGACGGAGCCAGAAGTTTAAGATAGAAGGATCTAAATATTTAATTTCTTGTTGTTGTTGTTGTTGTTCTTATTATTATTATTATTATTATTATTATTATTGTTCTTATTCTTATTCTTCTTCTTCTTCTTTTTATTATTATTATTATTATTATTGTTATTATTGTTACTATTCTTATTATTGTTATTATTATTATTATTATTGTTGTTGTTGTTGTTGTTACTATTCTTATTATTGTTATTATTGTTATTATTATTATTATTGTTATTATTATTATTGTTATTATTATTATTATTGCTATTATTATTATTATTATTGCTCTTATTATTATTATTGCTATTATTATTATTATTTCTATTATTATTATTGTTGTTGTTGTTATTATTATTCTTGTTATTATTATTATTATTATTGTTATTATTATTATTCTTGTTATTATTATTATTCTTGTTATTCTTATTATTATTATTATTGTTATTATTGTTATTATTATTATTGTTGTTGTTGTTGTTGTTGTTAATTTTATTTTTATTATAATTTTAATTAATTTTTATTATAATTATAATTAGTTTTTTATTATTAATTCTTTATTATTAGTAATACTACTACTACTACTACTACTACTACTACTACTACTACTACTACTACTACTACTACTACTATCACCACTAATTATTATTATTATTATTATTGTTGTTGTTGTTGTTTTTGTTATTATTGTTATTGTTATTCATTTTCATTCCAAGAATAGCTAAAGATAGTGGTAGGTTGTCTTTAGATATTCTGCAAATTTAAGAATAACTAAACATTATGATTATCTATTTGTTATAATTTTTTCAACCAAACAAAGTAAGAACTACACACTCTAAGATTATGAATTTATTAGTTATATTTGAAAAGTTAAGATTAGCCAAGTCTAAAATCTAGTATTGAAAAGGTATTGTATCTCAATGATGGGACAATCATAATATATTCTTTGCTAGTACAAGTTCATTAGTTTGGAATGAAGATCTAATTTTTACATTTATAGGTTTTGGACTCTCGTGAGGCCACTGTAATATGGAGTATAGACCTTATTAGGTACCTAAGATCATACATGAAAGGATTAAAAATGAAGGTAACGCAGAATATCTTATTTTCGGTTCCATCTCTAATTCTGATACCATTTCTGAGCTCCAAACGAGCACAAATCTCTCAGGACCTTTATGGAAAGTGTTTATCGAAATGAGGTTTAGGTCTTTCTACAGTTTTCTCAATATGTAAGCTCTCTTAACAAGTCAAAGAATCCTTATGTTTACGATTGATGTGAGCAATTGTAAGAAACCTTAACCTTTATATATAACTTCCATATCAGGCTTCCCCATCACAAGGTTGATATGGGTCCGGTCCACACTAATTGGGATCTATTTTCTACCCGAACTTTGACCTATTGATTTAGATCACTTATTGGGACACTTTATTATCTTTATCTAAATCAAATTACATAACTTAACCGATAATTTATTGAAAAATCGAAAAACGCAGTTAATAGTTGTCCAACTTTATGGGAAAGGACAAAATTGTCCAACATTCTCCCCTTTGGACAAGCATTAATAACAATTTTGACTCTAGTTTAAAAATGGTTTAAAAACTCGGTTAAGCTATGCTATCGAATTAGTCGACTAAGTTCTAAAAAACAAAACATTTGACCCAAAGATAACAAAAGTCCATTATTCTGTCCTGTAAGGCTTTCGATACCAAAAAGTATCAAATGTGTGTCATGTGCGACATAGATCCAATATAATCACGTATACCTAATACCTCACTAACATGAATGGAAAAATGGAGTGTGGCAAACTAGGATGATACCTTTATTATCTAAATTATATCATCTTCATTTGTAGGTCTCGATTTTTCCAACTTTATGCTAAACTACATATGCTAAACTACATTACAGAAATCTAGTTTTCTCTCACCGAATGCTAACCAGCATTAGAGAAAACTTGTTTCCTCTCACCAAATGCTAAACTGCATTTGAAAACATCTTTATGTTCTAAACTGCATTAGAGAACCTTTATGAGATTAAAAACTTATATCCCCTATGTCATGTTAAAATTTATAGATGCTCGTACAAAACTGTATATGTCTAAATGACATCGGCATAAGGTCAATCTGTATATATGCCAATGACCTTTAAATGCTTAAGATCAACACAAATCTTAAGACTTTCATACGTATTATGATAATGTATGCTAACACGTATTACTGAGGATAAACGATAATCATCTTTATTGATGAACCATCATACTGTCATAACACATCAAAATGTACAAATATATATGGAGCAAACATAATGATCCACTAATAACAGTGTCTAAGGACGTCAAAACATCTATACTGTATACTTGTGTCACAAACACAAGTGGGCAAAGTCCTTTAATTAAAGGATCAACTTATAGTTCCTCAGTCTTTAAATGCTCCAAACCTTAATGTCACCTTTTGTATCAACATTTTTAGGCCAAATAATTGACCTTTAAATGCTAAGATCCTATGATATTCTTTGTTGTTATTAAATAATACTGTAAGAAGATTATCACAATACAACCAAATGGGTCTAGCTACTGAATCAACCACAAACAACTCAAAAATCAAATTTCTGAGCTAAATTGTCTATGAAGCAGTCTCATAACATGCACTTTGCATGCATAGTCGAGAAAATTACCCGTGTCTATTTGACACACTTCCATGACATTGTATCATCTACAAACTTAAGGCTGTAAACTTAAGTAGAATTTTGATCATCTAGACACATAGCTAAAATCTGAATCTGGATTCCCTATAAGGTTTAGTTTGTTGACTTTCCTTTATGTCAACTTATAATCTTTAATTCCCTTTAGTATCTCAACACTCGCTAAACTGCATTCCAGTGGTCTACACCTGGATTAACCAAGTATTGACCAAACAATCAAATAGTGAATGCAATATCTTGCCTAGTACATAGCCGAGCATACATTAGGCTATCAACCGTACTAGAATACGAAACATTCCTCATAACCTCTCTTTTTACTTTATTTTTTGGATACTATGCCAAAGATTATCTCTCACTATGAGAGATAGGTGCTACGACAAGTTGACTGTTAACTGTATTAAACATTTGTAACACATACTCAATATATGCATTCTATGAGAGGTCTGATAAGTGTTGAGATCTGTCTTAGTGAATCTGAATACTTAGGGTAGAAGATGCTGCACCAAGGTCCTTCATGACAAAGTTTTTGACCAAAAGTTTCTTGTCCTCATACAACATGGTCAAGTAATTTGACTTGAGCAATATATCATCCACATGCAGTAACAGGAGGATAAACTTTTCTCCCCTTGACCTCATAGTGTAAACTTCTTTTTAACTTTATTTTCCATGAAGTCGAAAGAGGTCATAACCACATCAAATGTAAGGAATCACTTTTAGGAGGTTTAATATAAACTATATATTGATCAGCATAATGTGCAAACAATGTCAGTTCCATATAGGTCCTAAAATCCTTCAATTTGTACCATATAGACCACTTTATAAAGATCTTTACTCAAGAAAGCAATTTTGACAATCATCTTATGTAACTCTATATTATCATAAGCTATAATTGCCTTAATCACTCAAAATATATCCTACGAGAATACGAGAGAAAAGGTAACATTAAAGTCAACCTTTCTCTCTGAGTGAACCATTAGGCAACTGAGTGAGCTTACAAACCCCTGAACTTTATCCTGAAATCCTTTAGGTCTTTAAACTTCATTTATAATTGACGGGTTTGCAATTCCAATGCAAATCAACTAGCTCTTAGACCTTACTATACTTCATGTCTTGCATCTCTTCATTCATTACATCCCATTATACATCCGCATTAGGTCCAGAAACAGCTTCTGTAAAAGTAACTGTAACATGTTTACTAACATACTCTATATACCTGATAGACTATGTAATCATATGAGATAGTAGGTCATCTCACTCTAGTAGATTTACTTAACTGTGTTATATCTTGTACCCCCAAGATCCTCTATATCTATAAGTATAGGTTCCTCTTCAAGTACAGGCACGATACAAAAACCTAAATCTACCGAATCTAACTGTATGAGTAGTGGGTACATGATAACTGTAGTATCCACCTTGCTATCATTCGAAGGGTCAAAGGCCCACCATCATTATAAACATTGTATTCCAGAAACATAGTTGTTTATGATCCCACTATTCTGGTCCCTTCTTTTCTATAGTAAAAGTTGTAGTCTTAAAGTGGTCGAGATATTATATTAAATAGCAATTAGTGAAACAAGCATGTAATCTTTCTTCATAAGGATTATACTGCCTTAGTAGAGCAGGTTTCCAAACTTTTAAATAATTAGGTAGATTAGTTCTGTTCTGCATTGACTTTTTTAAGTCCTTTAGGGTACAGTTATGCCTTTCGGCAACACACTATTTTGCTAGAACTACTCGACCTAGCGAATTAAGTCACTATTCTAACTAATTTTAAATATCTAGCGAATAAAACTTTTAAAGTCCTAAAATATCATGTTTGCCATGATATTCTCCTCGACAGTCAAATTTGACTATCTTAATGAATTTTTCCAATTAGTTCTCAACCTTTAATAGTTAAGCAAGAACATATAACTGTAATGGGAATAATCATCAAGCAGTGCAACTATATAAGGTTTGCCAATATCTTTTTATAACATACTCAACAAGTCAAAAGCATAAGTTGACTTCAATATCCTTATTAGTTAATTTACCCCTACAACAATCAGCACATGTTTCCAGATCATCATAATCTAGAATTGAGAAATGCTTTCCTTGATCAATATCTCAACCCTAGCTGTGGAAATGTGACTTAAACTTTTATGCCACTTTATTTATGACTTCTCATTCATCAGGGTCCTTCATTTCATAACTTGTTTAGCAAGATACGAAGAAGCATTTATCTAATTTAGGGTAAGACACATTCTATACAAACCATATGACAAGAAAGTTGTACCATTATGTTTTACATTAAATAACAACTGTACAACAGAAGCATTAAATACAAAAGATCATATATAAAATGTGTCGTGTAAAAACCAAAATGAACCTTACAACAATGTTTAGTATATACATCCCCTATAGATATTACTTCCACTTTTTTATTGATATTAACTATCAGTTTCTCCTTCCCTTTATTTGGCTTTATCTTATATATGAACCTTTGCATTATGGAAGCACCTTGATTAGATGCTCCATTAAATAGCCATCAAGTATTTAATGCGAGTATCGCAAATTAGATTCATTAATTGATAAGCTAACCTAATGGTCTCATTCTTTCCTTCTAAACCTCATACTATTGGTTTCTTTATGTCATGCAGACCTTTACCAATACTGGTTTGACCAACATCAGCATGTTGAGAAGATTTAAACTTTCTACCTTTGAACTTAGTGGGCTTCATCTTTGTCTTTCCTTTAGTTGCTTTGAGGGCTGTAGGAGTAACAAACTTGAGATTCTCCTCCTCAGCAATATAATGGGCTATTAAAGCATTGAAGTCCCAACATCTTCAATCGACTGTGAAGATGAATTATTCTCAATATGTACTCCATTACTCCCCTTTATCTCATCTATACCTCATGGAGAATAATTCTTTCATCAAGCCACTTGTCTCAATATTAGGTGAGACTGTATACCTCTGGGAGACATTATCAAGAAACTCCTTCACTATGTTTATGTTCGGAAGTCCACTTAGTAGGTGGTTAGGTATGGATCTCTTAATGATCATTAGATATAATATGTTAGACTGATCCCATGTTTCATAGGTTACTTTATGAGCTCTTGAGCTCATGGATGCTCATAGAGATGGCCTATCTGTCCGTATAGCCATATCAACCACAACTATCTCCATAACGTTCAATACATCCTCCGTCCACTTACTTGTATTGAAACCAGTCAGGATTTCAATGGTGACACTAATTTTGTTGACATAAAAGGTAACTTCAAGATGATAATCTTTTAAATCACGACCAATGTAGCATAACAACGATACTCAAAGTCATTGAATAGTATCTTTACTGAAAATTTGATCACACATATTATGAAACACCTTTGGGCTGAATACATAATATATGCAATTAGACCTCCACATAAAAGCATCAGAGTAGAAACTATCAACTTTTATGACACTACCACCTTTGGGCGAATAGATCACTTGAGCAATTTTCCTCCATCTAATGCCTTTATGTATATCTTAAAATGTTATGTAAGGCCAATACCTTTGGACAAAATAACCAAACATAAAATCAGAGACATCCCCCAACATGTAAGAAGAACAATTCAAAATACTTACTTGAAAGACTACTTTGATGACTACATCCTCATCAGCACTCAAAAGTCCACAAACATAAAGGATACATCTTTATGTTATCCTCACATTCTTTATGGGAATATGGTAAATGACAATGTAACATCAATAAATGCAAAAAACTAAATGCACAATCTCATTGTCACACACTGGTACTGAAGACATTCTCTGAAAACTTCATTTGAGACTTTCATAAAAGAAAAATCTCAGTAGCGTGACTATCATGCATCACTGGACACTAAACTGACCACCCAAGACATGAGAACCTCATGTATCTCCCTTATGGCAAGTTCGTTGCATGAAAATTCACTCAAAAATGACTTTAGAATGTCTTAATTCCTTTTTCGATCGACTATCATACAATCCCGAACATTGAATATGAGACCTGAGATATAAAAACTTGAAGTATCTCCCTAATGTGATGTCCGAAGCATGAAAATTTACTCGAAATCGGATTCATAATACTTTAATTCCTTTTTCTAAAGTAAAACTTTAATTTATTACTAATGTAATAAATCCATAAAAATGGAAAAACTTACTTTATGAATTTTTTGGACCTGAAAATCGACCAAAAACACCCCGGGGCACCCTTACGGGACATTTTAAATTTTTGTGTTTTTGTTTTTGTTTATTTTTGAAAAATATTATGGCAGAATCCGTACGGTTGACGTGGCGCACCATGTTAGTAATCTAGCAAGCACAAGCACGCGCTCACCACGTGCAAATGCTCGTATTTTGCACATGCCACCATGTGTCGTTCATCCAACGTGTCACATGTACGGACGGATGTGGTGCATGGGCACACGCGCCCATCGTCCGACGCTCATGGGAGTGTGGATCACGAGTTACAATCGCACTCATGACATGGATCCGTCGCCTGCTGGAGCGACGTGTCAGCACGCACTTGGCGCGTGCACTACACGCACCACTCTTACACTGCTACCTGTGGCTACTGTAGCAGTGTCGAGCGCATGCATGCACTGACGCAGGAGGTGATTTCTGGCATCTCAGGATGTCGTTTTCCACTCTTTTGGCCCTTTTTGACGCCTTTTGCATAGCTAGCCTTATGCATACTACTTTTACATAATTATATATGTAAAAAATGAATCAAAACTTGAGGAAAATTATATGAGATGAAAAACTGCAAAACCTTCATTTCCGACAATCCGATCACATAACTGCTTTGATACCACATGTAATACGTAGTATAAACCTTATTACATAATTAAGATCATACATGAAAAGATTAAAAACGAAGGTAATGCAGAATACCTTATTTTGGTTCCATCTCTGATTCCAATGCCGTTTTCGAGCTCCAAACGATCACGAATCTCTTAGGTATTTTATGGCAAGTATTTACTGGCACGAGGTTTAGGTCTTTCTACAGTTTTCTCAATACGTAAACTCTTTTAACTGGTCAGAGAATCCTTATGCTTACGACTGATATGAGCAACTGTAGGAGACCTTAACCTTTATATATAACTTCCATATCGGGCTTTCCCATCACAAAGTCGATATGGGTCCGATCCATACTAATCGGGATCTATTTTCTACTGAGACTTTGACTCATTAATTTAGATCATTTATTGAACCATTTTATTATCTTTATCTGGATCAAATTACGAACTTAACCCATAATTTATTAAAAAACTAAAAATGTAATTAATAGTTGTCCAATTTTATAAAAAAAGAACAAAATTGTCCAATAACTTCGGCATGAAAAATTTCTGTCAAAAAGTTATCTTTACAGAAATGATCGGTCAACTCATCACCTGATGGGAGGGATTGAAATTCTGCGTTCAGAGTTGGTGAATTTTGACACAATCAACAGAAATTTCCTCTTTAAGTTTATCGAGTCTTCCTTTAATACTTTTTTAGCACCAAAAGGATCTTGATATAAACCAGACCCCAAAACTTCAATCAAACCTAGATAGATCTTCATGTAACAGTGTCCAAAAATGTCTGCCAAAGTTTCAGATTTCATCTATGATCCTAGACAACCTTTCTTGTACTTTGGAGAATTCTTCTTTCTCATCTTGTTTGCTCATCAACTTC
>JANVCQ010000232.1:38559401-38591583 GCA_025531925.1 Erythroxylum plowmanianum
TTCCTCACCCAGGAATCCTGGGGCCCTCTGAAAGTACGAGGATTGCCTGGACAACTCACTCGCCCGAGTATTCTATATTTATACTCCCCTGCTTATGCCGACATTTGTACCACTAGCTTTGCCTTTCAGCCATCCGGTTGTTTTTAGATTCGCGAAGGACGGTCAGTACAGCCTTGTTGTGGTCGCCAATAAATTGGCTAACTCAGAAGGCGAGTGTCTTTAAATTTTGGACACTCGCATAAGTGGGCCATACATTCAACAGCCACTTGAAGGGTTTTCGATTTCCTTGTATAAAGAGGTGGAGGGGGTCTGAAAAGGAAAAAAAAAAAAAAAGTAAATTCAACTGAAGAGCTAAGTTTCATGTAGAAGATTTGCTCCCCAACCATATCTATTCTTTCTCCAAAACAGAAGCCGTTCTCTTTTGTCTACCTCCTTCTCACTCTACTCCATCATTCATTGTTCGAAACAAGTAAGCTCTCCCTTTTCTTCCACTCTTTTTGCTTTTTTTGTCCTACTTTCATATTCTTTCCTTTCTGTTACCTGAAAGCCTGTCGGAGGTGTGCGTGAGTTGACCTTCATATTAGTCTATTTGTGTTTCAACAATTTTAGCATCAAATTCTTTTTCTAAATTTGATTTTACTTTCTAAGTTTAATTAGATTTATCTTACACGATTTTTACGAAGTTTTCACTGTTATTTTAAATGTTTGTGGCTGCATTTCTTAAAAGTTGGCCGTTTTCTGTTAATTGGAAACTTGGATCTGGAAATAGAAGTGAAGATGGGAAGAGGGAAGATTGTGATCCGAAGGATCGATAACTCAACCAGCAGGCAAGTGACTTTCTCCAAAAGAAGAAATGGGTTGCTCAAGAAGGCAAGAGAGCTTTCCATTCTTTGTGATGCAGAGGTTGGAGTAATCATCTTCTCTAGCACCGGCAAGCTCTATGATTATGCTAGCACCAGGTTCGTTTCTTTCTCTCTCTGTTTTCTTAAAACAAGTTATATCTCTCTCGCGAGTTACACTGTCAGCCAGAAGTCACAGTGTCCAGTTAACGCCACCCTAGTATACTGCAAAGTATTTTTTTTAATTAATCTCATTTTTTGCGATTGTCAATGGATGGAAAGTTTTTTGTATTTGTCTATGTGGCGGCTCTTTGTACGGAGCTTTCATCATTTTGTCCTTCCTTTTCTATTATTCTGTTTGTCCTATTTCTAGGACTTCCCATGTTACATTTTCTCACTGATTTAGTACCTGTGCAAATACCGCTATGCAAATTCGCGTTCCAGTCTACCGTACTCTTTCTTTAGGGTTAGGGTCAAATAAGATACAGTAGTATCCATTTAATTAAGGATAGTTTTTCATTTATTTATAAAAGCTCATTCTGCATACTATTACTAACAGACACATGTAAATGTAACTGCTTTCTTAGTTTTAGTATAGTGATCAAAGACAAACATCTCGTAATTGCTAAGTTGGCAATAGTTCTCGATTAATAAACGATTAGACGGTCCATATTATGGGAGAAAGAGAATCACTAATATCCAATTAGTATATCATAACGGAAATTTATTTCCGTACGGTCAAAAAGATCTCAGATATTAGCCGGCTAGGTTTTTGGTTTTGACAAAAATAGGTTGTGTTTGTCATTGTTGGAACAACCTTAATCACCCTCGTCGTGTTGATGATTTTGGGACTCCGTAAAAACCCAGACAAGTGAACCTTGAAACATCCAACAACTTAAAGAATTTTTATAGGACGTTCAAGGCTGTACATGCCTATATGGAGTAGCAATTGTTACTTCAGTCATCTTAGATGAATTGTGAAAACTAAACCTAGCAGTAGATCAATGCATCTTATACAACAACTTTAACTTAAAGATACACGCATATTGATCATACATATATATGTAGCAGAAGCTTAACCAAGAAAAAATACCTCCAGCCATTGCCTCTCCACCGAAGATCTGGATGTCTCTATGAAGTTTGGAGCTTCTATCCTCTTCCTTAGCACAACCAATGGTGTCAACAAGATGCTTAGTGAAGATAGGGACCCAAACTAATGTTTTAAACCCACTTCCATACCTACTTAGTCTCTGCCCATCACAGAGAAGAAGGGTCGGGTATATGGGCGACAAAATATGCGTGAGTTAAGGGTTCATGATTAAATGGACCATATAATCATACATGAACAGTATGAAGTTAGATAAGGTTCGGTAAAAATCTTACATTCTCCCACTTGGTCCATTTAACTCAACACCACCACATATAATAAAAAATCAGATATATGAATCATGACGATAGATCCTCTTATAGTGAGTATTATCTTCCATTTATTACATATACAAAAGTTCTCATTATTAGCCCTTCAATTTAATGAATAAATCATAAGTTTATTCTATGTCCAAATTAAATGGCATTTCTCAAAACTAATCAAAATATGTGTGCACAAAATTTATGAGAAAATATTCAAACTGAATAAGAGTTCTATTGAATCAACAAATGCGCAACAAAATCACATTATGGAACCAAGTTTCATTTGCACTACGTGATCCTTAAACTGCTTAAGTGACATGCTTTTAATTAAAGAATCTGCAATCATCAAATCAGTGTTAATGTGCTCTATGACAACTTTCTTTTCTTTAACACGTTCTCTTATGGACAAATACTTAATGTCAATATGCTTACTTCGACTTCTACTCTTGTTATTTTTAGCCATAAAGATCACAACGAAGTTGTCACAATACAACCTTAATGGCTTAGAAATTGAATCAACAACTCTAAGCCTAGATATGAAACTCTTCAACCATACACCATGCTAGATGGCCTCAAAACATGATATGAACTCAACCTTCATAGTGGATATAGGTCTCTTGAGACAAACTCAAAATGCCGCGAGATCTTTCTCTATAGATCTTAATGCCAATGACATAAGATGGCCCACCCATATCTTTCATATCAAAATTCTTTGAGAGAAATTGTTTCATTTCATATCCCTTATCATTAGTTGCAAAAATGTCATCCACGTATATTACAAGAAAACAGGTCTTACTCTCACTGACCTTCTGGTATAAACACTGGTCCATTATATTCTCTTCAAAACTGAATGACGTGATAATCTCATGAAATTTTAAATACCATTGTCGGGAGGCTTGTTTTAACCCATATATAGATTTATTAAGCTTACAGACTAAATGCTCACCATCACTAGAGGAGAATCCTTCAGGTTATTCATGTAAACGTCTTCCTCTAGTTCACCATTGAAGAACGTCGTTTTTACATACATTTGATGTAACTCAAGATCAAAATGAGCTACTAATGTCATGATTACATGAAGAGAATTTTTTTAGATACAGGAGAAAATGTCTTCGAGTAGTCGATTCCTTCCCTCTGAGTGAACCCTTTGGCAATAAGTCTTGCTTAATGTCTCTCAATGTTGCCTCGTGAGTCTTTCTTTGTCTTAAATATCCATCTAAATTCAATGCTTTTCACACCATTTGGCAACTCAACGAGATCCTAGACTTGATTAGATGCTATAGAATCCATCTCATCCTTCATTGCATTATACCACAAGTCTGATTCCTTAGAACTCATGGCTTGTAAAAATATTTCAAGATCATTTTCGGCTCCAACGTTACAATCTGACTCTTGTAGATACACTATATAATCACTAGATATTGCTAACCTTCTAACCTTAGTGGAACTCCTTAATGTTGTATTATTATCCTCACGAGAAACTTGTTGCTCAACCTGTTGTTCAACTGGTTGTTCAACAATTTCTAGTTGTTCCTCATTTACAACTTGATCTATTGGATTAGTATTAATAGCTTGTGGAACTCAGTAACTGGTTTTTCCATACCTGTTTGAACTTGAGGGGTGTGAACGACAATCAATCTATCACTTGAACTAGAGGGTTGAGCTTCATAACGGCCGCTTTTAGAAACTATGTCTGGAAAATGACCACCCCCACTAATCAAGTCATTCTCAAGAAATTTTGCATTTCTTGATTCCATAATTTTAATGCTATGAGATGGACAATAGAATCTACACCCCTTAGACCTTTCAGCATATTCAATAAAATACCCACTAATGGTCTTTGAGTCTAGTTTCTTCTCCTGTAGGTTGTAAATTCTCACTTCAGACGGGCATCCCCAAATGTGTATATGCCTCAAACTCGATTTTCAACCCTTAAATAACTCAAAAGGTGTCTTCGAGATAGCCTTAGTTAGAACCTGATTTAATATATACACAGCCGCTTTTAGAGCTTCTGTCCACAAGAATTGAGGAAGTTTTGTGTTACTCCTCATACTTCTCACCATGTCCATTAAGGTTCGATTTCTTCTTTCTGCCACACCATTCTGATTCGAAAAATCAGGCATGGTGTACTGGGCAACAATCTCATGTTCTTGAAGAAACTTCAAAAAAGGACCAATGCTTGTCCACTTTCAGTGTATCTACCCTAGTATTCTCCACCTCTATTTGATCTCATGATTTTAATCAGTTTTCCACATTGATTCTCAACTTCAGCCTTAAACATTTTAAAGGCATCCAAAGCTTCGTCCTTAGAACGAAGTAAGTAGAGATACATATATTGTGAATAGTTATCTATAAAGGTGATAAAGTATTTCGAACTATTTGCATCCATATCTGGACAACAAATATATGTATGTATGATTTCTAATAGGTTTCTAATCCTCTTAGCACCCTTTTTAGACTTGTTAGTTTGTTTACCTTCAATACAATCCACGCAAGTCTCAAAGCCAACAAAATCCAAAGTACTAAGTACCACTTCACTTAATAATCTTTTAATTCTCTTAATGGAGATGTGTCTTAATCTACGGTACCATAATATATAGGATTCTTCATTCACAACATATCATTTCAATCCAGCACTGACATGCATCGAATTATAGGCATCATTATTTTGTAACTAAAGGGAATAAAGACCATCAAATAATGTACCATAAGCAATAACTTTAGATCCATTATATAAACTGAAACAAGAATCTAAAAAGTTAAAGGAAAAACCAAAAGGTACAAGTCTTGATACAGAAATCAAATTTCTAGAGAAATTTGGAATATAAAAGGTATTTTCCAAACATAAAATAAAATCACTGCTCAAAACCAAACTACAAGTGCTGATGGCTTCCACATGTGAACTCGTCTTGCTTCCTGAATAGATGACTTGTTCACTTCCCACCGGCTTCCTTAAATTTTGCATACCCTGCAAAGTATTCAAAACATGGATTATAGAACCAAAATCAATTCACCATGTGTTATGATTAACATTAACCATATTAGAATCATAACAAACAAATAAAATTTGAGTACCTTTCTTTTCGAGCCAGTCCTTAAATTTAGCGTAGTCTTTCTTCATGTTTCCCCTCTTCTTGCAGAAGAAATACTTTAACGGCTTCTTTATATTGGATTGAGGAGCAACTTTGCCTTTTTTCCTTATTTCTGGCATCGTCCTGCCTCTTCTTTCTTGAAACGGTCAAATTAACCCTTTCACTGTCTTCCATTAACAACCTCTCCTCCTCTTGCACACACATGGTCAACAGTTCATTGATCGACCACTTGTCTTTATGTGTGTTATAAGAGATCTTGAATGGACTGTATTGTTGAGGTAGAGGGCACATAATGTAATGCACCAGGAAAGATTTCGATATTGTAACTTCCAACGCTTTCAGCTGAGTCACTATGTCCCTCATACTCATGATATGATCACGTATGCCCTTTATCCCGGTGAGCCTCAAGGATGATAACTGCATAATCAAGGTGCTGGCAATGGCAAGGGCCTTATCAGATGTAACGAATTGCTCATCAATGGACTTTAATAGATCTCTAACATTACTATGTTGTTTAATAGAACTACGAATGTCAGTAGATATTTTGGTCTTTATGAATGTCACAGAGAGATGATTAGATCTCTCCCACCTTTCATAAAGAGCAATAGCTTTTGGAGTGCTGGTCTCAGTCGTACTCGATGGTTCGTTCTTCCTAATAGCATAGTCTATATCCATCTAGCCCAAATAAAGCAGAATTCTCTCCTTCCAGACCTTATAGTTGTCACCTCTCAATTCGGGAATATCACACTTAAGATCATAAATATTAATTGTTTGAGTAACTGCAAATTGAGAAATAAAAATATATGCTCGTTATATATATATTTCGAGACCAATAATAATTCATGATTTGCTAAAATAAATCATGCATTTAATAGACGAATCTAATGATATAAGACTTGCCTGTGGGCTAAAGTTTTACTCAATTAGATTCATCCGAAATCTTATGATAAAACTATTGAATTATGCTCTGTTTCTTAATTCTTGTGGGTAAATTAAGAAATATAATTCGATATTTTATCTTAATTAATCACATAAATATAACAAAATTTCTGTGGGTAGATTTTATCATATCACGTATGATTAATTATAATTAATGTATTAATGTGATCTTAAAACTAAATATATAATTATAATTAATTTGAGATGCTGTGGCTACTCCAATTAATTAAAATCATATGATCACTATCATTATTTTAAGCTTTAAATTAAAGCCTAAATATTTGCATCAATTCATAAATAATGCAAATAAATCAAATAATAATGCACAAAATATTTAATCTAGTTTTGCATGCATAATAATCATGAATTTATACACGCAAAATTTTCAATTAACCACATATAATTTGTGCAAAATTAAACAATTATCATATGCATGTCATAAACTTAAATTCTAATCATAAGATATACATAATTAAAACTTAATATTTTTCATAAAATATTAAGACCCAAAAATGATTTTATAATTAAAACTTAATATTTTTCATAAAATATTAAGACCCAAAAACGAGTCGGGTGTGACCCAGCTGGAACCAGTCGGAGTCCTGATGTTCCAGACCAGCAGAGGACGCCAGAGTTTGCATGGAGGCCGGTGTTCGGATGATGTAGACGTCTCGAACCACACGAGACATCGGAAAATCAACCATGCAATGCTCCACGAATGACAACGTTTGAAGCTTCACGTACGGTCGTCTTCCCTCCTCCTCCTTTATGGTCCAGACGACGTTGAGTGCTTCATGGATGACAAAAACTCAACAATAACAGAGTAAAATAGAGGCAAGCTTTTCGGTGGTTTCTAAGGCAAGACAGAGGTAGTCTGTAGCTCTGATACCAAATGAAAAAATAAACCTAGCAGTAGCATGCATCTTGTACGACAACTTTAACGTAAAGATACATGCATATTGATCATACATAAATATGTAGCAACGGAAGCTTAACCAAGAAAAAAACCTCCAGCCATTGCCTATCCATCGAAGATCTGGATGTCTCTGTGAAGTTTGGAGCTTCTATCCTCTTCCTTAGTACAACCGATGGTGTCAACAAGATGCTTAGTGAAGATAGGGACGCAAACTAACGTTTTAAACCCATTTCTATACCTACTTAGTCTCTGCTCATCACAGAGAAGAAGGGTTGGGTATATGGGGGACATAATGTGCGTGAGTTAAGAGTTCATGATTAAATGGACCATATAATCATACGTGAATAGTATGAAGTTAGGTAAGGTTCTGTAAAAATCTTACAAACTACACATCAAATTTTTTTCTATTATATTATAAAACATTGCGGCATTCTCGAGTGCAATGTGAAATCAAAGGTAGCAACTTCTGCAGAAGACTAAACATAATCAAATTTTCTTTGGACCCAGGCTTATATTATCTAGCTTCTTACTACTTGCCATTTCTAACAATTAGGTAGAGCACTGCCTGTCCTTTTTATCTTCCTTTCTTACACGTACCCTACATATATTACTAAGATACCTATTCATCATTTTTGGAGGAAAAGATAAATAAACATTAATATCAAATTCAGTGAATCTTTATTAACATGGACATCAACTCAAGATTGCCATTAAATTGTAATCCATAATTGCAATCATCAGTACACCATTGTAGGTTTGATGATTGCCACAATTTTTTTTGAAGATATTAAGAGTTCACTTAATTTTAGTGTAATATATGGTACATTGTAGTAAGAAGTGTAGTGTAATCAATATTACCTTGTATAGTCTAATTATATTTTTAGTTGTTAACAAAATTTGCAATGATCTGAAATGCTCATCACGTACATAGTACTTCTCATTTTCGTGTGAAATATCTATACTGAACAATTGAATCGTAACTAATTTGTAGTTCTTTCAAATCAGTTTCAGAAATCAATTACTAAAATTTTTTAAAAATTATAACTGGCTTGGAAACTTAGAGTTGATGATATATTTGCTATCGTTGTAGAGGATTGTGAATTGGTTTTGGTATGGAAATGTAAATATGTACCTTCTAAGTGATTCGTATGGAAATGTCATGCAAAGAGAATAATAAGAATGTTATGTTTGAATGTATGCAACGATATATATGGTAACCTGGTGTCTTTGCAGTATTGTAGGAGTTTGAAGTGATTTAACATTAGAGATCAACTTGTCATTTGTTAAATAATGGAAATATGTTAATTAAGATATATATATATTTCTTTTGATTTTAATTTCTTTTCTTTTTTGTAACATCTTTTTTAGTTGTTGTTAAACATATTTGTTTGATTTTAATTTATTTCTTCTTTTTCTACACCTTTCAAATTTGTCCTCCTCTTGAGGTGGGAAATTCCCTGTAAGATTTCAAGGGAGTCCCTAGATTCTTAGTGTTGTCATTAAAATTTAGGGGTTATGTATATATAGCCGACTTAATTAATTCAATTGTTTTACTTTTAAAAAATTCCCCATAATGTTGTAATAAAAAACTTGGAAGATGATGAAGGATAGGATACAATGATCTAGATATATTTATGTATTTGATTTGTACTACATCGATATATGCTCTACATAAATCAATTCAAAAAGTAGTATATGTTACCTTTATGGGAACTCATTCTTTGGAATATTATTATTTTTTAATTTCCTATATATCATAGGTAAGTGATTTATGCACATATGTATGACAATCACCTAACTTTACAAATATATCATTCCAAAAATCATCTTAGATAATAATATTTGTTTTAACATAACATATTTTAATATCATTCAAAATCAAATTTAATTGTTATTGTTATTGTTATCGTTGTTATTATTGTTACTATTTATTATTATTGATTAAATTTTATCTAACACTATGTAAATAATTTATTAAAATATACTGAGAAATAAAAAATATCTACTCAATCTGTTCAAGTACCATAGGTATGACGAGATAAACTTCTTAATTATCATAAGTTATGTGTAAATAGTGAAAATTCTAGTTTATAATTGATAAATGTCATTTTTTAATGACACATACAACATAAGTCAAATGAAAATTAAAGTTGAAAAAGTATGCCAATGCTTAACATAGGCGCCAATAACCAATTCTTGTCCCAATTCTGTAATCTCCAACAGTTAAATATAATGTCTTACATTTACAACCATCCTAATTCGACAAGGGTAAAAGATTATGATAATCTTAACAATAACCTAGTAGAAAGGCTTTTTTTTTCCCTATAGACACAATGTTGTATCCCATTTTTGTCTATATCAGGAAATGGATCAATACTTGCATACATTGAACAATCAAGTCTTTTACTATCCCATAATAACTAATGAGATGTATTTTGTTATTCTATCTTTTTATTCAGTATGAAGTTTGTCACTGATCGTTACAATAAACTAAAAGAGGAGCATAATCAGTTGTTAAATCCTACTTCAGAAGTCAAGGTAATTCTTCAATCCTCTAATGTTCTTTTGCTTAGTATCTATACCAACATGCATATGCATTTTAGATTTCATGTTTAGAAGTAAATCTTTTAGGTAGTTTTGTCATGTTCCTTAAAAAGGGGTTGTTAGTGAAAAATTGGGAAGCTTCACTTAAATGCAATGGAAACTGTTAACATAAGAATGAAGGTAACTCCAGACGACATGAAAATAATATTAAGTGAATTGACATTTATTTAGGATTAGGCAAAATCCTTGAAATAAATGTCACAGCCTCTAATCTTTTAATTTATGTTTAATGTCTACTCTAAGAGGACGAAGATAAACAAGTCATCAAGGATGAACTCAGGCAAAAATATGATACTACCAGCTCGATGTCATAGGAGTAATCTCTCTTGAATTTCAAGTAGGCAGAAACTGCAAGTTCAAATCAATGACTTCCAAGAAAAAAAAGCTTAAAAGAACCTTAATAAGGTTTCCTCTCGTTTCTTTAGGTTCCCTTTAACTAAGAAACAAAGCATGCTAATTATATAGTCCATGCCTATCTTGTATAGCAATTAGATTCTCATAATTAGATAATTTAGTTGGCACTAATCAACATCATCTTATAGATTGACTCAAATTCAAGCCATAAAAATTACAAAATAAATATATGAGTGATCATATAGGATAAAAGAAGGTCATATAACTGGAACATGGCAAGATAACATTAGCGAGGAAATAAATCTAGCAAAAATAGGTTTAACAAAAGAATGTTACATAAAGCAAGTACGATGAACTATAATCAAAGCGATTAAGTATTTTTTAAATAAAATTCCTAGGTTAAGTTTCTTATCATCCACTAATATATGGAATCGTCGATGGCTTATTGTTGGGACAAGTATAGGATTCTAGAAGAGAGTGATATAAACTTAGCACGTCCTACACATCCTAGAGCCGAGTGTCATAATCTACTTTTTAAATTGTCCATAACTTATTGAAAAGTTACCAATGAGGCTCTTTCACTAAATATCATTGAAAATTTTCAAAATTTTATTTGAGAGTATAGGTCACAAGCCAATAGAAAGCATTAGGTATCCCTTTTTATTATTGACTTTAAGAGATTCTAAATTAGTGGCTTTATAGCAATAACTAGATTTTGGAAACTTGATGGACTCTAAATAAAATCTGAAAAAATTCAGAAGAAAAAAATTCCTTCTCTTTCAAGAGTTATGACTATATTTTTTCTTTCGTCACACATTGCACACTCCTTCTTTTTCACACAATATGCTATTGCACCTTTTTTTTATTTCACTTCATTCACTTAAAGTACAAGAGATGGGAGCTACACTTTATATAGGCATGCTAAATAGACATTGGACAATTAGTAATAAAGGGGAATAACAAGTGTCCCCATATGTGTCCTAAACATAGCAACTTTGACACCTACAATTCTAAACTATTAAGCAACTATTTGGAGCCTCACATGCTGATCTCCAAATGTCCAAAAAAGAGAGTTTGCTTTCTAACACTCCCCCTCAAACTCGACTTCGCATACCAAGCTTTTCTCTCTATCTATGGAAGAGTTCATTGTTTAGTGGTTTTGTGAAAATATATGCCAGTTGATCTTTTATTCTATAGAACACCAATTCCACAATTTTGTTTTTCACCTGCTTTCGAATAAAATGACATTTTATGTGTTTGTTTCGATTGTGTGCCACTAGATTTTTTCCAAGTGATAGGGCATACTTGTTGTCAACATATATTCTTATTGGGGCTTCTTGTGAATGATCCAACTCACTTAAAATATATCTCAACCACATTGCTTGACATGAACTTGCTGTTGTAGCTAAATACTCATCCTCATATGTTGAAAGGGCAACTATTTGTTGCTTCTTTAATGACCATGAAAATATTGGTGACCTAATATGAAAGGCATAACCAGAAGTACTTTTTCTATCATCCACATCTCCACCATAATCACTATCTGAATAACCAATTAATTTTGAATTTTAAGAATGTGTATAGAATAAACCTTGGTCAATTGTACGTTTAACATATCTCAACATTCTTTTTGTTGCATCAAAGTGATATTATTTGGGTTTCTCCATATATCTGCTGACTAGCCCAACTGCATACATAATATATGATCTTGTGTAGGTCAGAAACCTCAAACTCCCAACCAAAATCTTGAATAATGTTGGATCTATAGATTTTCTGTCTGAATCAAATCTTAACTGTATGCTTGCTTCAGCAGGCATAGCTATTGGCTTGCAATCTTTCATTTTGAACCTCTTTAACACTTCATCTGCATACTTTACTTGAGAAATGAAAATTCGTTCTCCTGTTTATTTCACTTTGACTCTAAGGAAATAGGACATTTTACCAATATCAATCATCTCAAAGTCTTTGGTCATGGCTTTCTTGAAATCATCAAACATACCTGGATTATTTCCTGTGAAAATAATGTTGTCCACATATAAGCACACGAGCATGATATCTCCTTGTTTATTTTTCTTCGTGTACAACGCATGCTCATACGGGCTTTTCACAATTCCGTTCTTTTGAAAGTACTCATCTATTCCTATATTCCTAGCCCTCAAAGCTTGATTCAATCCATAAAGAGCTTTCTTCAGTTGGTAGACTTTATCTTCCTGACTTTTCTTGACATATCTAGGTGGTTGTTCAATATAAACATTTTCTTCTAAGTAGTCATTTAGAAAAGGTGACTTCATATCCATCTGGTAAATCTTCCATTTGTTTTGTGTTGTAAGTGCTACAAGAAGTACGATTGTATCAATTCTTGCAACTGGAGAAAATGCTTCTTCATAATCAATTCCATATTTCTATTTATAGCCTGCCACGACTAATTTTGTCTTATATTTTCCCACCTTTTCTTCTTGAATGGTTTTTGTCTTATATACCCACTGGATTCCGATTTGTCTATGTCCTTTTGGAAGGCTGATCAATTCACGTGTATCATTTCTTTGGATGAAACTAATTTCTTCATCCATTGCTTTTTCCCACTTTTTATCTCCAATGGCTTCTTCATATGTCACCTGATCACATGCAACCATTAGACAAAACAATGAATAGTCAAATGATTCTATTCGTTCAGTAGCATCATAATGATTACTAAGATTTCTTGTTTTAATTAGTGCTCCCTCTGAATTGTTACTGCTACTACTGTTACTTGACGTTGACGATGTCGATGCAAGTGTTATTGGTGGACTTTATGGAGGAGAACGATCATCTTTTTATTTTTGTAAATCCAGGTCATCATCATCTTTATCATCAAAAAGCATTCCTTGAATGTTCTTTTCTTCTTTGCTTCAGCTCCAGTAGTCTGCTTCATCAAACTCAACATCTCTTGAGATGATCACCTTCTTGGCTAAGGGGTTGTATAATTTGTATGCTTTAATTATGTTGTTGTAGCCAATGAAAATGCATTTCTCCCCTTTATGATCCAACTTCTTTCTTTTTTGGTTAGGAATATAGGCATATGCAATACACCCAAAAATCCTGAGATGTCTAATACCTGGTTTGCTTTCGCTCCATACTTCATTAGGTGTCTTAAATCTAACGCTTTTTGTTAGACAACAATTTAGCAAATAAACTGCACATACTACGACTTCAACCCACAAATTATTTGGTAAATGCTTTTCCTTCAATATGTTCCTTGCCATATCAAGAATTGTACGATTTTTTCTTTCAGCTTCACCATTTTTTGTGGTGTATATCTTGTTGTTAACTAATGAATGACTCCATGTTTCTTAAAGAAATTCTCAAACAATTTTGAGGTTTACTCACCTCCTCTATAGAATCTGAGTATCTTCAAATACTGTCAACTTTATTTTTCGGCCATTGCTTTGAATGTTTTGAACTTATCAAAGCCTCTGATTTTTCTTTCAAAATATACACCCAACATTTTCTACTAAAATCATCAATAAAAGCTAAATAGTACCTGTTTCCTCAAGATGATGGCACGTCAAATGGACCAGCAATATCTGTATGGACAATCTCTAGTGGCCTTCTGGCTCTCCATGATTTTCCAGTTTCAAACTATTGTTTATGTTGCTTTCTTTTGATGTAGGTTTCGCACAACTGCTTTGGTTGATCAACTTCTGGTAATCTGTTCACCATATTTGACTTTGATAATAATTTTAGTCTGGTAAAACTGAGACAACTGAACCTCAATGCCACAACCAGGATTCATCAATTCATCTTTGATGACTAACTTCATGCAAGTTATCAACTCATTTTGTACGTCAAGTGTGAAAAGACAATTCTTCATCATCTTTACTCTTATTATCAATTCTCCCTTCTTATTCCAGACGGTGAGATATCCATTTTTCAATAATATGATTTATTTCTTTTCTAAGAGTTGACTGAGGTTGATGATGTTCCTTTTCAAAGCAAGCACATAATAGATATCAGGAATATATTTCTTTCTCCATTTTCCAAAGTAATTGTGATTTTACCTTTGCCTCTAATCTAAATCTTTGTTGAATCACCGAATGTAACTTCACTATGAACTGTCTCATCCATGTTTGTGAATAACTCTTTATGACCACACATATGGTTGCTGGCACCAGTGTCCAGATGCCAAACATTATTATTGCTTTGCTCATTTACTCGTAATGAGAGAAGCATAATAATGTTATCTTTCTTGTCTTCTGCTGCTGCAAAATGACTTCTTTCTTGTGCCTCAGGATTCGATCGCACTCGTAACTAAAATGACCATATTTATTGCAATTGTAACACTGCACTTGAGATTTATCTCTTCTTTGTTGAAATTTGCCTTGACCTCTATCTCTGTAACCTCTTCCATGACCATATGTCAGATTTCCATCATTTGTATTTTCTTTTTCAAAAAATTGTCGGCCATGTTCATGTCTACCTCGGTTACTCCATCGACCACGTCTCACTTGGTAGCCACCTTGACTTCCTTTTGGCTACCATTTGTTTGATTTTCACCAACCGATAGTTTGCTTTGTAAGACTTTCTCCAAATCGTCAGTATTATCATTCCGGTTCATTAATTGCTCATGTGCTTGGAGAGAACCAACGAGTTCATCAATCGAAAGTTTTGAAAAATCTTTTGATTCTTCGATTGCAATAACGACGTAATCAAATTTGCATGTACGTGAACATAAAAGCTTTTCCATTACTTGAACATCGTCTAGAGTTTCACCATTTCTTTTCATTTCATTAGCCAACGGTTTTAAACGAGTGATATTATCACCAATATTTTCTAAACTTTGCATTTTTAGCATCTCGAACTTAGCTCTAGTGATTGAAGACATACCTTTTTAGCCTTTTGGACTCCTTGGAAAGATTTATGCAGAATCTCCCATGCTTCCTTTGAAGTCTTTGCATATGAGATTCTCTAGAATGTGGGTTCGTCAACACCTTGAAAGATAGACAACAACACCTTCTTGTCTTTCTTTCGATTTTCTTTCAATGTCTTTTTTTCAACATCTGATAAGGCTACTTCGGCAGCTGCATCTACGGGCTCAATATATCCATCTTTAGCAATGTGCCATAAATCATGAGAACCAAGCAACACCCTCATCTGGATGCTCCAATTTCCATAATTTGTCTTTGTCAATTTCGGAACTTGAGGCTGGATTAAGTTGATCATTACTTCACCAATTTACGAACAAACAAACCTTGGCTTTGATACCACTTGTTGGAAGCTTGATGGGCTCCAAATAAAATTTGAAAAATATTCAGAAGTAAAAAAAAAAAGTCCTACTCTTTTGAGAGCTACGGCTCTATTTTTTCTTTGCTCACATGTTCCACACTCCTTTTTCACACAATATGCTGCTGCACCTTTTTTTTATTTCACTTTATTCATTTAAAGTACAAGAGGTGGGAGCTAGCCTTTATATAGGCATGCTAAACTAATATTAGACAATTAGTAATAAAGGGGAATGACAAGTGTCCCCATATTTGTCCTAAATATAGCAAATTTGACACCTACAATTCTAAACTATTAAGCAATTATTTGGAGTCTCACGCGTTGATCTCCAAATGTCCAAAAAAGAGAGTTTGCTTTCTAACATAAGAGCCCTTTCCTATTTACCCAAAATGTGCTCACAGTTGTTTCCAATTGCATTATGCGCAATTGTTGTGGTTCAGTTCATTAGGACTTATTCAATAATATAGAGAGTGCACAAGATCTTGGATTATATTCTAAAATCTTATTACAAATTCCTACATTAGGTTATTGTGTGAACATTTAGTATACTAATTTTAGTTTTCCTACTATCACTTTGTAACTTAGGTAATACTCTAGATTGATGGATTGCAATTATAGCACCCGAGAAAGAGATCTCTAAAGAATGATGAAGGGAGTTTAGTGTATATGGAGTTCCATACTATCATTCATCCTAACACTAGCTAGCCCTACTTCCTTACCTGCTTGACAACCCTTTAGCCTTAATTATACCTAGATAAAAAATAATAGTTTATACTAGCAAATGTTTGCTATTACATCTACTGATAACTTTTTTTGATAGTTCTTGAAATGATTTTCCATGGGTGTGACAAGCTTCGGTAGAACCTGAACGAAAATAGTTGGTTACTATTAATAGTTTAAGTTAGTTGGTTTTCTAAGTTACATATGAGAGGATAGTGTATTATACTTGTTCACGTGTTAAGTTATTTAGACATCATATTTATGTAAGTTGACAAAAGAAATTTGAATGATTCTTTCTATGACACTAGGAGTAGAACAAAAAATTGTATTAAGAGGATTTAATTAGGAATAAATTTAAATGACAAGGACTAAAAATTTGTTTGTGGAGGTTAAAAGGTGGGGGTGAAAGAAATAATTATCTAAAAAAGAACTTGGTAGAAATTTGAAACCTAAAATTTTTGATCCATTACTCTTTCTCTTTTCATAGGTATTAAAAATCCATAAGCAATGATGTGAATTAGAAGACCTAAAGACAAGATGTTTACGATGCCATATTATAGGTTAAATGTATTTATGTTTCATATTTTAATTGTCTATCTTGTAATGTTTTTTTCTCTCAAAATATTGAGTTTGAATGCTTTGATGAATTTCCTACAACTATTTGAGTTATATTTTAATCTCTTTCATCTGTTTGCACTAGTTTTGGCAAGGGGAGGTAGCTAGCTTGAGGAAGGAATTGCAACACTTGCAAGAAACTCATAGGTAGAGTGGAAGACTAAATCTTTTAACACATAGCTATTGACATAAGAGTATACATAATTCACATGTTAACTTATTTATTAAGTCCATTTGATTGCTTTTCACTTTGCCAAAATTATCTCCCAAGGATGCTCCAACCTAACCACATATATAACAAAAAACTTGTGTTTTGTGACTATTGGAAAACCTCCTTCTTATGCACACAATAACACACTTTCTAAGATTGACTCTTGCATTCAAATAACTGAAAAGGAATACGCAATAAAATAAAGCATCTGAATCATCTATATGGTTAGCACTAACTATGAATAGGTAGTTGTTTCCATAATAGGCTGTCATAATAGGAATTTGATTATAAAAAGATGTTTGCATAGCTAAGCATTTTATAATTAATAACAACGGGCGAGAGGATTGCTTCATCAAAAATATTAGCTACTACAAACCTTGATCTTTATACATGTAACTGGCTTCTAAATTCACCACCACTTATCCTGTTGGAAACTTGATCTCGGGAGGTAGCGAGGACAATATACCAATGAACTAATCATTTTGATCTCATTTTGCTAGATTCTATAAAGAAAGGGTTTAAAATGTGAGAATAACATCAAAGTAATTTTATAATGATTATTACCTTAGAGGGAAGGATCATAACAAGTCCTACAATGGTCAATACTAGAAAAATCTTTAATAATTATAAGGAGGGGGTAATACACCAACAAACTGATCTTTTTGATCTCGTCATTGATAACTTTTGTCAAGGAAGGGCTTAAAATGTGAGGATAGTCTCAAAGTAATTGTATAGTGATTATTACCTTAGAAAGGAAGGATTATACAAATCCTATAAAAGAACCATGGTTGAGACTAGAAAAATCTTTAACATTCATAGGGTGGGGATAATATACCAATAAATTGATCATTTTGATCTCATCATTGCTAGCTTTTGTAGAGGATGGGTGTAAAGGAAGGGCTTAAAATGTAAGAATAGTATCAAAATAATTGTATAATGATTATTACGTTAGAATGGAAGGATTATAACAAGTCCTACGAAATGCCCATGGTCGAGACTAGAAAAATCTTTAACAATCATATATTGGGGATAATATACCAACAAACTAACCATTTTGATCTCACCATTGCTAACTTATGTAAAGGAAGGGTATAAAGGAAGGGCTTAAAATGTGAGAATAAAATCACGTAATTGTATAGTGATTATTACCTTAAAGTCAAGGGTTATAACAAGTCGTGCGAAAAAAAGATGGTCAAGATTGGAAAAATCTTGAAAAGTCATATTGCAACTTTGTCAACTATAAGTATAGGTTATTATGCATCAGAATGCAGGAATGTAGTTCAAGATCTCAATGACTTGTTAAGGTTTGCACAAAGACAACCTCAATTATTTTCAATACAATGTTTATCTTATTAGAGAACTCTAATGCCTCTAATAGACACTGGTATGAGTCACTTGTGAAATGAGATAAAACAGAGGAAAAACAAATAGGCAGAACTAAGGATTGTTCATTCATTGCTAAGGTTGTTACACGATTGTTTTCTATATAAGGAAAAGTTGTAACAGAATTGAAAATTGTCCTATGAGTTTGTGTCATTTGTTCGTATGGCTAGCTAGCTAATTATTCCTTCAGGAGAGCATCACCTCGCCTAATGCCTGCATTCACCAACCTCGGACCACTGCTAACTGATATATGGATCATTGTGGCCTGTATTCTTCAAGCCCAATCCAATCACACTGTAGGTCATAAGTCTCTCCCTTTCTAGCCCATTGACTTGTATCAAATTGCCCTCTCTTTGAATAACTTTGTCCTCAAAGTTGAATGTGGGAAAAGTCTGTTTAATCGCTTTACCCATCTCCCAAGTCGCATCAGTTGCATCTCTGCCAGACCATTAAATTAGCCACTCAGTACAAGCCTAATTTTGTCATTTCCTGAGCCTGGTTGCCAATATTGCTATGGGATAACATTGGTTCTTACCCTTGCCCATGCGTGGAGGTAAGTCAGAGCTATCTTGACAGTCCCCATGAGCTCTTTTTAACAGCGACACATGGAACATGGGATGGATTTCAACATTTGTAGGAAGCTTGAGGATGTAAGCAACGGAGCCTACCTTATCAACAATCTGATAAGGACCATAGTAGATGGGATTTAACTTGTGACCTACCCTCTTGACCACCGAGTGCTGTTTATAAGGTTGCAACTTCAAAAACACCCATTCCCTAATATCAAATGATCGTTCAGAGCGCTTATCGTCTGCAATCTGTTTCATTCTATTCTAAGCTCACTGCAGGTGGTGTTTTAAGAGCTTAATCATTTGCTCTCGGCCCTGTAATTCTTTGTCAATAGTGGGCACCTTGGAGTCTCCAGCAACATATGGTAGATAAATGGGTAGTGGATAACCATACAGGACTTCAAAAGGAGTAGTCCAAGTGGCTATGTGGTAATTCGTGTTATACCACCATTTAGCCATGGATAGCCATTTGCTCCACGTGCCTAGCACTTTGTCAACTATGCATCGCAAATACCTTTTCAAACACTGGTTAACCACTTTTGTTTACCCATCACTTCGGGGTTGGTAAGCCGTGAACATTTGCAAGGTGACTCCCTGTAATTTGAATAGTTCCTGCCAAAAATTGCTCAGAAAGACTGCATCCCTATACTTACAATATTGGTAGGAAGACCGTAGAGCTTAAACACATAGTCCATGTAAGCTTGAGCAACCTTTGGGGCTATCAGTGGTTGTGCCAAAGCTATAAAATTGGCGTACTTACTCAATCTGTCTACGATAGCCATAACCACTTATTTCCCAATGGATTGGGGAATGCTCACATCAGTTAAAAGGCCCTCAGGAATTGGCAGTGGTTGAAGCAACCCCAAGGATGCCACTGTCTCGTATTTGCACCTTTAAAACACTTCACAATTTCTAACGTAATTCCTTACGTCTTTTTGTAACCCCTTCTAGTAAAATAGAGTAGCAACGTGTTTGTAAGTCACGTTGTGGCCTGAATGTCCCCCTGAAAGACTGTCATGGAAAATTTGGAGAATCTGCTTCCTTACCTTAGGATCAATCCCTACCACCAGCTTGCCCCTCTTCATTAGTAGCTTACCATCCCACACAAAATTGGCCACTACTTGTGGATTGAGTTTTAGTTGCTCAATGTAATTCTGCAGTTGCTTATCCGATTTCCAGCTAGCCATCACCTACTCTTGTAGAGTCGTGGAAGCCGAGGAGATGGCACACAATAGAACATCAGTCCCCTACAGTCTCAATAAGGAATCAGCAGCCACATTCTCATGCCCTTTCTTGTAAACTATTTCGTAGTCTAGTTTTAGCAACTTTGCTAGCCATATGCATTGGTTTAGTGTAGTCACCTTCTGTTCTAGTAGAAATTTCAAGTTTTGATGGTCTGTCCTGATGATAAAATGCTTCATAACCAAGTAATGATACCACTTTTTAACTGCGTACAGCACCGTATACAACTCCTTCTCATATACGAATAGTAGTTGATGTCCAGGGGCCAGACCTTTGCTAATATATGTAATAGGATGTCCCATTTGCATCAAGACAACTCTAATTCCCATTCCACACACATCCATCTTCACCACGAAGCTTTGTGCATAATCGAGAAGAGCAAGTACTGGGGTAGTGATTAGTGAGACTTTAAGCTTGTCAAAAGCTTCCTGAGCTTGTGGATTCCACCCAAATGCATCCTTTTTTAAAAGGACGATAAAGGGTTGGCTGAGTAGACCATAGTGCTTGATGAAGCACTTGTAGTAGCCCGTGTGCCCTAAAAATCCCCACAACTACTTCAGTGAGTTAGGGATGGGTCAATTCTTCACCGCCTCTATTTTTTTTAGATTGGTAGCTACTCCTTTTGTGCTAATAAAATGACCCAAATACTCCACTTTATCATGGCAAAACAGCACTTACTCCTCTTGGCATAGAGAGAATTTTCCCTAAGCACTAGGAGCAGCCTGCAAGTGTTACAAATGGTCTACCAAGGAATTGTCGTATACCAGTATATCATCAAAAACACCAATATAAATTTACGTAAATAAGGTCTGAATTTAGAGTTCATGAGGTTTTGAAAGGTGGAATTGGTAAGGTCGAAAGACATTACTAAATATGCGTAATGACCCTCATGAGTTTTAAAGGTTGTTTTGGGAATGTTTGGTATATGCATTTGGATTTGGTGATATCCTGATCTCAAATCCATTTTGGAGTAAACCATGAATCCCCTAAGTTCATCTAACAGCTCTTCAACAACAGGAATAGGAAATTTATCTCTAAGGTGTGTTTGTTTAATTCTCTGTAGTCAACACAAAACCTCCAACTATTGTCTTTCTTTTGACAAACACCACAGGAGAAGAGAAGGGACTAGTGCTAGGTTGGATAATACCTGTATTGAGCATTTCTTGCCCCATACCTTCAATAACGTCTTTTTGCAAGCTAGGATACCCGTGAGGGCTTAGATTAGTTGGAACAGCTCCCTCATGTAGTTGAATCCTATGATCTTAAGGTTGAGCGGAAGGTAGGCTTTCTAGAGTATTAAATACATCTTAAAATTGTGTCAAAACGGGTTGTAATTTCTTGAGAAATTCTTTTCCCCATTGGTTACTGGAGAAGTGTGCCTCCTTACCCCTGGACTTCTTAGACCCCATAACACTTGGGAACTCATCAGTGCACCCAATGGTACGAGTACATAGTTGCACATCCACTACTTCTTTAGGCTAGTTTAATAGCTTGCCTAGTTCATCAATGCCCAACATCTGCAATTTAGGGCTCCCATTGCCTAATAACATGACTTCCCTCGTCCCCAAGACAAAAGTCATTTTCAATGTCTGAAAATTCTACATAATATCCCCTAAGGTAGCTAACCACTGAATTCCTAACACTACATCATAACAGGTGAGTCGAATAATAAGCATGCTGGGTTGGAAACATTCTCTTTGCATTTTCCAAGTAAAACTTGGGCACACATAGCTACAACTTAGTCCCCTTCCATTTGCTGCCTTAATAAATATGGCAGCCACTAGTTGTAATTCCATACTCAATTTTCTCGCAGCTCTTTCGCTCAGAAAGTTATGAGTACTCCCTGTGTCGATCAGTATGTACAACTCCTTAGTATTAGTGCGACCCCAAAACTTCATGGTTTGATAATGGTCTGCCCCATTAAGTGCGTGGAGTGAGATCAATGCTTTAAGATCCTTTGGTACTTCTTCGCCTTCTAACACGTAGTCCTCCCCATCATCTCCACCTGCATCAATGATAAACAATTGACGTTCCTTGCGCTTGTGAGTGGGACTATAGGGTCCTTGCACGAAAACGAAGTCCGTTGGCATGCAACTCTTCTTGCTAGTTTAGGTCTATTTGGGATACTCATTGAAAGGGTCTATGGTTCTTATGTGGATTTGGAAATCTAGGTTTGTTTTGTGGGTGTTGGTGAAAAAACTTATAGGTATGGTCTGTTTATATTGTTTGGAGGTGGATATTGAGCTTGATTTGGATAATAAGGATGGTGAGGGTCTGGGCAGAGTTGGTGCGCTGTAATACTCCAATTCAGCTTGAGCGATAGTTTCAAGTAAGGCCTGTGGTTTGACTTTTTCCACAGCATGTTGTAAGCTTGGTTTTAGCCCTCCCATTAAAAACTGCAAAGCGACATCGTCTAGTAGGGGCACCCGAGTCCTCATATCCTCAACTTGGTTTAGGTAATCATAAAAATCACCTTCTTGGATCAATTGTATCGATGTTTTGATGGGGTACTTGTTTGCTCGTTGACCAAAACGAGTAGTCATATCTTGCACATACACATCCCGGGGCACAAACGACAGCCCTTGTCGTTCACACATATAGTTCTGATGCCATTTAATGGCTGTACTAGTCATATGAACAACAATAACCTTCATCTTCACTGACTCCTATATCCCAATCACTTCAAAATATTGTTTGGCACGAAATACCCAATCAAATACGTCGTCCCCCTCTCCTGTGAAGTTGAGAAAATTCATCTTGGGTGGTTTGGGTAGGTGGTATCCATAACTAGCATTAAAGCCATTAACTCCAGATCTAATATTGCTCAATCTACTAGACCCATATTGTGGCATAACAAACCCAGGACGCATCACAGGGGAAGATAAGACAATAGGGAAACTTATAGCTGGTATAGGTGAGATTGAGGGAGTCACTGGTGCTGGCATCGTCGAATTCCCAGGAGCACCTGTGGTTTTGAAGCTTGGATGGGAGCTCGTGAATGTTGAGTCCATTGGTGGCATGTGAGCTGGCTTGGTAGGCCACGATGGTTAGGCATCGTCAGAAACTCCCTTGGTTGGAGGCCCAAAGACTTCAGGCGCAAAAACAACTGATGGGGTGGTCGTGATGTGCTCTGAAACAACTGAGGTGGCATCGTTGTATGATGGGTACTGGTTGGTGTAGTTAGGTCTAGTCCCACATTGTAGGGAAAGTATTTTTAGCTCGTTTATAATGGTCTCCATTGATTGTTGTGTCTGTTGGCAAAAGTCGTTGAACGATTGTTGGAGTTTATCATGTTGTACTTGGGACTTTTCTTGGTGAGAGTTGAATTGCTCCCAGCGTGTATCCCATTGATCTAATCATGTTTGTGTTGCTTTGATGCTCTCTTCTAGCTTATGGAATCTCGTACCATCCGCCATCTGGCCAAGGATCCACAAGCTCTGATACCAAAATGGTAGGAGTCGCCTGTGAAATGAGATAAAACAGAAGAAAAACAAATAGGTAGAAATAAAGATTGTTCATTCACCGCCAAGGTTGTTACACAATTGTTTTCTATATAGGGACAAGCTATAATAGAATTGAAAATTGTCCTATGAGTTTGTACCATCTGTTCCTACGGTTCACTAGTTAATTATTCCTTCAGGAGAGCATCACCGTGCCTGATGCCTGCATTCACCAACTTTGGACCACCACTAATTGATATATGGATTACCGTGGCCTATATTCTTCAAGTCCAATCCAATCACGCTGTAGGTAATAAGTCTCTCCCTTTCCAACCCATTGACCTGTATCAGACACTATAGCGGAAAGGTGATTTGATCAATATTTCATAATGTAATCCATCAATATGTTCTAAGATATCCTAGGTAAACTAGGTGTTAAAGGTAAAGTATGGGAGTTTCTGTAGTTTACATGTTGGGAGTTTGGTTTTCAAATTAACTTCGGCTAACCCTGTGGATATCCTTGTCACAAGATTATTCCAACATCTGTAGAGCACCTTTCTATAATACAAGCAAATCTGTAACTTTAGAATATAATTAAGTTGATAATGATTGTATTCTCATAATAGCTTTTCTACTAATTAGGAGTAATATTGTGTATTATTCGACTTTCTCAAATCTCACGTGTCAACATAATTTCTACTAAATGTTGTTATTGTCGTCATCATAATAAAGCATGATGATTATGATATATAACTTTTCTTTCGTAAGACTATCCAGTGGCATTCCATAGCAATTGATGAAGATTTTGACACACTCCTTAGAAATCTATATAGACCATTGATGAAAATTATCCTATCCTATTACATCCAAACCTATATCCTATCTGCAAATCTATGCATTTCAGATGTAAAACCCACAAAGCATTTACCTTAAAAAAAATTTGTAAAGGAAACTAATGGGAGAAGAGCTCTCTGGTTTGAGCATCAAGGATCTACAAAGCCTGGAAAGCCAATTGGAGATGAGTTTGAAAGGTGTCCGAGCTAGAAAGGTATGACAGCTTTGCTGGTACTGCGACCTTGGTTCCCTACAGAATTATGTGCATCAACTGACTTTCTTTCTTTTTTCTTTTTTTTCTTTTACAGGAACATAATTTATCTGAAGAAATTAAAGAATTGAACCAAAAGGTTTCCCCTTCAACATATTCCACAGAGCCACATAAAATTTTCAAGTCATCTGACTTTTGTGGAATTGAATGCAGGGAAATCTATTTTATCAAGAAAATCTAGAACTACGTAAGCAGTTAGACATCGTCCATCAAGAAAATGCAGAGTTGCGTAAGAAGGTAACGGTCTAGACAGATGAATTATCAAATAAATATATCAGATTCCTGACCTATGCAACTTATATTCACAACGAGAAGATAAGACCCAGTTACAACCAAGTGGACACAGTTGCCCTAAGTCACATTAGGAACATGTATAGCTGCTTCCAGGATGTCATGACTCTCTCTTTACATCTGACAAAGTGAATTAAGTTTTATCTCATATGCCTAAACAGAGTTTTTGACCCCAGGTATCTGGAGAGAAGGATCTGGCTGCAGCAAATGCTAGTCCTCACCCTTCATACACCCTAGGTAACAAGTATGATCTGCATCTCCCAATTCACCTCGAGCTAAGCCAGCCACAACCCCATGACAATGGAGCAGCACTACGACCAACGAAACTAGGGTAAGTTGGTGAGAAATGCGGGATTTGAGTGCAAAAATGATTTTTTAATATGTCTTGAGAATGTTCTGTGACAGGTTACAACTGCAATAGAGCGGATGAGTTGTCCATGTACATTGGTAGTCATGCTACACAGTTTAAAGGCCAAGCTCATATCTATGGGATTTCTCATCAGCTACTAGCTAGGACTACCTTCAATAACAGGGTCATTGCATTTGACATGACATTTATCTACAAGACAGACTTCTAGAAATTGCTGCAGAATGACCACAGACCAGCATGCCTACAAATTATGCAATAATTGGAAACCCCAGTATGAGCTAGGTGCTTTCATGTTCCCTATCCTAAAAGAAAAGGAAGGTGCCAAATGTAACTTTAAATATTGTTATATTTTTGAAATCGAATTGGTTTGGAGATCAAAAAATAAATGTGTTTAGTGAAGATTTCTTGGAATATTAAACAGAAACATTTAAGTTCGATGCTAATGTTCCATTAGCAGTATACATTCTTTGATTCATCGAAGAGTTTACAATGAACTAAGTACGATAAGAAAAGCAAATCAACGCAGTTGAACCACAATACATGTGAACTGCTTATTTTCAATTTGAGAAGTCTATTTATACATGAATACAAGTTGGCATCATGACAGCACTTTTCTCTGTACCTAGCATGATGAAAATAGTAGCATGTCACTACTAATTTCTGTACTGAACATAATAAACCTACATGCATTTGTTCATTTCAATTTAAAACTTAGAAGTTGCTTATACCGACAAGGTTCATATCACCTCGAAACATGTCATTACTTATCCAAGTGGTGAAGAGAGAAGCTTTGTAAATTTATCATCTGCACAAAACTAAACCTGCTCTGCTTCCTCAACAGAAAAAGAAACCTGATAGGAATTCTGAGGCTAAGATTAAATATAAAATCAAATGTTTTTATCTTATATCACGTAGGGTATGTGTATTTCGTTTGGAAGAAACAAGTGCATTAAGAACAGATGCAAATCAGTTCAGAATAAGAAAGGACACCAAAAGCATATCCTATCCAAGTATATGCAGCAATGATGCCAGACAGAAACAGTCATTTAGATCTTAGCACTATTTCCATTCATGATTCAACACTGCCAGGACCAGAAAAGAACTTCACAAATGAATTCTATGGAGAAAGGGCACTCCAGCATACTCAGTGGACAAAGGTTGGTAAGTAAAGTTCTGCACCATTCAACATTTCTTTATTTCATGGGCGGTGACGGTTGTCTTGTGAATGATAGAGGTAAGCAGACAACGTATTGATAACAGAAGGCACCTCCACCTTTCTGTTCCTCAATAAGGCTTCAATTTTATTGTATCTGTCGAATGCAAGAATATTTACTCAAAATTTGCGTCCCAATGTCAAGCTTGCAGTGGAAACATATAATTCTCATGTATCTGGCTGTATATGAGAAATGTGGTTCACTACTTGTTCTTCCAGTGAACAAGCAATGTAGTTGCTCGTCTCAAGTCCTTATAACATGGAATTTAAATTACTTTGCATGAAAACTCTGTAATAAGGCAGTTTTACATTCCTCATTTTCCATTTCAGAGGTCAATTATTCATGAGATACTATAATTTTAACAAATATTATGTAGGCATAGCGACGGAAATATCAATTGTGACAGAGAAATTTGGTAACTAAAAAAGTAAACAACTGCATCCACCTTTGCATAAACATGTAGACACTTTTGTACTAATAGCTCAAACTCATGGCCCACTTTGTGTGCACGCTCTAATCTGTACTGCATTAAAGAAGCAGTTGTCACTGAGGTGGAAGCACTTTAACAGAAGAAATTACCCCAAGCAAATGCATTATGGAGATAACAACACATCGACTCAAATTACGCTTTGTCAAAGTTTTGGTATTTGGATACCATTACATTAATATATGATATAATATGGGCTTCAACCAACATTTTAAGTTTTTTCACTGGGTGGTTTCTTGGCATGTACCATATCAAGATAAATCAATTCTATCAAATAAAGGTTTTAAAAAAAAAGGGATTTTCAATCAAACTTTCTAAAATATCCTTGATATTTTTCTTACATTAACCTTAGCCCATACTCTTCTTGGCATCTACAATTTAATCCTTAACTTTTTGTAATCATTAACAGCATTTTAGTCATGGATTGGAGTCTTCAATACAAGAATAAGTACATCAACCTTTTATAAGTTATTGTTGTAAAAATATATCAGGTAAAAGATATGAAACTCTTTTGTAATTTAAGAAAATTTAAAAAATTCTTTAATCTTTAAGGCTTTTGAAAAAAAACTCCCTCTAATTCGTAAATTTTCAAAGAAACCACTTTTAATAGATTTCATTTAAAAAACAATGATAAAATAACTGTAGTGCGAACATCATATGCAGATCAATCAAATGTTGCTTATATGAAGATCTAATCTATTTAAAAGGAACTAATTAAACTTAATCTAAACTAATAATTTGTTATAATTATGTTAAATTATTAATTTAAGTAGAGTTTAATTAGTTCATATCAAGTTTAAAAGTTAAGTTGATTACCATGTTAGGGACATTTGATTGATTTATATATGAAATTCATACTACATGTGTTTTATTATTATTATTTGACTGAAGTCTAAGAGAAAGTTTATTTTTTAAAATTGAAAATCAGAAGATTTTTTCAGGAATTTTAAAGATTATAGAATTTAAAAAAATTAAACTGATAAGGAAAGTTTATATCTTACTCAAATACACCAAAAGTAATAAAATACTTCAGAAAAAGCAAAATAATGAACTTCTTTTATTGCTCAAACTCCATTGTTCCTACCTATTGAAACACATTGAACTTAACATATTACATAACTACTACAATCTAGTGTAACTATATATAAAGTAATTTAAATATAGGGAATTCAATAATAGAGATAATACATAAGCTGTCAAACCTCTTAAACCTTAGGAACCCAGATATACAGATTCATGTCCTATCCTTAGGGCTATGTATATACGAGGTATGGAAATAGAGGAACCTCATATGATTTTGTGGAAACCAATTACCTAAAGAGGTTCTTGCATTAGATTTAATTCAAGAACTTAGAGAACTCATTCTTTTGAAACAACTTAATCAAGCATGTAACAGGAGAGTTCGAGCTTCTCTGAATGTGTAAAAAGTTAAAGGAGATAATACAAGAGCATGCAAGGGCAAAATAGATGAACAGAAGGGATGTATGGGAGTAGAAAATAGGTTCAGGGAGATGCAACAGTAGGAAGAAAACACAGATCAAAAAGATAAAGCATGGTACTAATAAGTGATTCGTCTCCTTGCTCCTTGAGAAAGGCGATATCAACGACAGAGAGAATCTCACTAGTCAAACCTAGTTTGTGGAAAGACGTTAGTAAGTAGATGAAGAAGACGTAAAGAAGAAACATTCAAACACAGGAGTCTCACTTATGACGTTTGGTAGAGGGAGGAGACATCATCGCCATTGAAAAAAGCAACCCTAATTGGGGAAGAGGATGGAGAGCGAGATGAAGAGGATCAAAGAATTTTCCTCTTTAATCCAGAACTTTCAGCGAAATACAAACGATGTCATATAGCAAGAGAAAGGAGCTAGAAGCGAAGTTGTTCTTCATTAAGAATAGGGTTACTATTTGTAGTTGTGGCTTTTGACATAGAAGTATAACTCCTTAAGTTGTAAAACTTTTCTAATACTCTCCTTCAATATATTACTTCATTTAATTTTTCAAAAAAAAATATAAAGTATTTTAATTAGAAGTTTTCTGGAAGCAACTTACATTACCATAATACAGTGAAACAAAACTATTTAAATGTATGATATTAAGTAGCTAGAGCATAATTTATTAAGTTCAAGTATAGTTAAATATCCATGCTAAATGTTGTCAAATGATGGGCTTCGATGGAATTATTAACCTTCAACCACTAATTCATTCCATAACCAAAGTAACAAAATCAACATGAAAAATTAGAACAAAATTGTCATGAGTCTTATGTTTAATTTTCCTTTAAACATCATCTATAAGTTTTTCACAATACTTCTTTCATAATTTACAAGTTTTTTATGATTTGAACCTGTTAACTTTTATCTTTTCTTCCTAAACAATAATATGTAAGCTTAATTAAATGTCAAAAAGATCCACACATAACTTGAAAAGCTTAGAATAGATTAGTAATTATTCCTTGTACCTATATCTATTTTAACTTTTAAGCATTGTCAATAGTTCTTGTAAAAAAATGGTATTTATTTTCTCACACATATATTTTCTTGAAGCAAAAAACAAGATATATACAAGAAGGTATGTTAAGATATTGTTCTTAGGTTGTACAATATCTACTACTAAAAAACATGATTGACCTTTGAATTAAGGGATTTCCTACAAGTAAAATTTTTATATTAAGCTCTTCAAATGACTCACACCAACATTTCTCCCTAAATTAGTGTATAGACATCACTAATGCCAAACTTGACAAGGGGGTCATAGAAGAATTTACTGGAAATAACCTTTATAAGTTTGTTTGTCAATTGATTTTTTGACCTAGCAAATGAAAATTAAATGATTTTTTCATCTAAATTCTATTTGATGAAATATCAATTCACCTCCATATGTTTGATATGATCATGGTTAACTAGGTTGTGTGATATATCAACGGTAGCCTTCGTATCACAAAACAAACTCATTACAGAATAAACCCACATCTATTATCAATTATCTAAGTTAATGGAGTTTATAGAGTCTTTTTGTTTTACCTCTAAACTCAACCTCAACACTAGATAAAGCCATCATTTCCCGCTTCTTGCTTTTCTATGTAATTAAATTTTCTCCCACAAATGTAAAGCAACTTAAAGTAGATTTTCTATCTAAAATATTCCGTGCTTAGTTTGCATATGTGTACTCTTTAATTACCTTTGTAACTTAGAAATTTCCTCCTCCTCATCCCTTATAATTACCATGTCTTCCTCATAAACTATTAGAGCTATCACTTTGCCCTCATGGTGTTTTAGAAAGAAAGATTAGAATTATTTGGTGATATCCATCATTTTTCATAACTAAATTAAAATGACTAAACCATGCCCAAGGTGACTGTTTCAACCCATATAATGCTTACTTCAATTTACAAACAACCTTGAAAAACTTCTTATTTATCTTTCCAATTATCAACCAAATTTCTTAATATCAGACAAACCTATATATACCTTAAGCAGCAATGACGACTACTCCAATTCTACTTGCATTAGGGCACTTAAGCCTTCTATACCAATCATTCCTTGGTTTAATATTGTCTAGAAAGCTTTCTTGAATCCTAAGGCCTCCTTCATAACTTGGCTAGCAACTAGGGGAAGATTAAAGACTAAAGATATGATTATTGGATCCAATGACACTCTTTATAAACTATGTAGCATTTAAGAAGAAAGCATTGCCCTTGTAACTTCAAACGTGAATACACTGCCTCCATATGGGCTAGTATTCAACATGCCTTAAATCAGTTTTGCCAAGAAGTAGTTTGGAACAAAATTTTGGAATGGGCTGAAGCAAAGCAAAACTCTATAGGGAAAGATAGAATATGTTTAAATCTATGTTTTAATTATGCAATTTGAAGGGAAAGAAACCAAATAATTCATCACAATACCAAAATTGATAAGCATACTCTAATTCACAAGCTGCAATGCTGGATAAAGGAAACTCTGGTAGCCCATCAAGTTGCTGATCACCAATGCATTCACCTCAGAAGCCAATGGAACCTTTAGTTCCATAGTTTTTTCCTAGGAAAACAGTTATGTTGTCGTATTATCTTTGTCTGAAACAATTGTGTAATATCCCTTTATGATGACTTTCATGGATATTAGTGAATTCTTTATTTAAATTTAAAAAAATGGTGTTTATTTTCTCACACTTCTACATTTTTATAAAGCACAAGAGCGTATGTTAAAAGGTTGTTTTTAGGTAGTATAATATCTATGACTAAAATGTATGATTGACCTTTGAATTAAGGGATTTCCTACATTTATGATATCTATATTAAACTCTTCTAGTGACTGATGCCAACAATTATATATAAAAGAAATAAGGCAAAACCATTATACCATACAAGCTATTCTTAAGAAGTATGTAGATTGTTGCAATAAAAAATTTATTGGTATAATCATGAACATAGGATGTTTTAGAAAAGTAATCAAATACATCATAAAAGTTTGAAAATAAAATATTGGAATGGCCATCCTCAACATATTGCAACAATACCTAAGTTATGCATTAAAATTGCCATTAGTTGCAAGATAAATAGAGCTATACCTATCTTCAAGCATAATAAATGCAACAATGAAAACATACACAGAGGTGTTAGGATGTCAAGTGTGAGTAGAAATCCTATATTAGAAAAAGATGGAACTAGTGAAGGACATATAAGTGGAAAGGACCCATAAACTTAATGCTTTAAGGTTTTGGGTTGAAGTGTGGTGTTAAAGCCCACGAGTGTGTTTCATCAGTAGGCCTATGATGTAGATCTCCCATGAAAATGGGCTCCCTAGTTCCAAAAAGTGGTATCAGGGTCGATGGTTTGTGTTGAGACCCGTTATAATCAGCAATATAGTAGGAAGAAGAGGGGTGGGCAGAGTGGTAATTTGGAAAGTGAGTAGGGGTTGTAAGGAAAGATAGGATGCTGAGTTGGATAGTTAGTTAGACAAGGGGGAATAAAAGGTGTTGTGTGAGGAGGGGTGAGCATCATGATTATGAATCTGCTATGAAAACTATGTATTGAGGAGGTAGCTAGCCCTCGAAGCTTGGCATATCTATATACCGAATACATTGAATTCTTCTTCATTCCATCTTCTTTTCTGTTTTTCCTATT
>JANVCQ010000232.1:38596050-38608831 GCA_025531925.1 Erythroxylum plowmanianum
GGTTTGAATTAGTGATATATAGACATGTGTGTGTTTTTATGGCAAAAGAAAAATAAGAGTTAGATTTTTAAAGATGAGATTGAGATATGCATGATTAAGAAGAATCTTATTAATTGAGTTTTAAATTGAGGATGAATTTCCAAAAGGGGAAATTGAAATGCTTTGTAAAGAATGAAAAAAAGAAAGAAAAAAATTTACACTGATTCGGATTAGTTTAGACCGATTGGTTTAGTCTAAGGTTTCCAACGCGATGTTTTTCTATGATATTTGTTTTCGGATGTCGAAGGTCAGTTTTTGTTCTTAAGCGATTTGTTTGCATTCGATTCGTATTCGATTTCGCTTTCCGATTTGGTTCCGCTTTTCGATATGCTTTCATTTTTGATTCCGATTTGTTTTCGTCAATTCCGAACCTTTCGATTAGCTTTCGATTCTTTCGCCTTATGTTTTCGTTTCAGATTCTTTCGCGTTATGATCCGTTTGATTCGTTTTCGCCTCTTTGTTTTTCATTTCCGTTTTTTGTTTTTCCGGTTGGGGTCTGGTTCCAACATCGGGTCCCAACAAAAGAAGTCAAATTGTGATTTGGTGTTTAACTAGTGTGGGCACATCACCCTTATGGGCAATGGTTAATGAGGAGTTATTGAAATAACCCCATAAGGAAGCCTGCTCTCGCTGTATGACTCAGGATTATTGAGCTCCGAAAATTATAGGATATTAGGCTCGTGTCTCACAACTCCAATGTTGGGCTCTAGAAGCAGGGTCCAATAAATATATCCAAAATTAACATAACCCAAGCAATAAATCAAAATTAGATGTTCTGATATAGTGTTCTCCCCTCTTGGGACAAAAGATGCCAAAAAAATACAATCAGGAAGCATATGAAAATTGAAGAACCCTTTGCTTCAATTGAGAAAGAACATCAATCCCCATTTGAAAGATACCCTCTATCTTGTTGATTTCAACAACCAAAATAGTAGGAGGATTGATGGATGAAGAGGCCGATTCATTAGAAGATCTTGACAGAGTATAGGGAAAATCAACAACCTATGCTTGCTTATTCACATTCAAATTCCTTGGCAAGATATTCATCAATGTCACCAATTCAAGAGCACTCAAATCCAACCAAGGAAGACGATTGACATAACGAAATTGAGTGATTAAGCACTGAAAGTATAACTAGGAATGACGCTTACTAATAATTGCCAACATTGCTTCAATGATAAGTCTGCCTAAATTGAAGTTTTCCCCAATTATGGCGCAAATAAGCTTAACTTATGTTGAATAACTGATACCACAAGTGTACTTAACAGTCAATTTGTCAAAAACAACTTATGAATAACAAAATATTTTTGCGTCAACATAAAAGCATGCAAAACAAAAGTTGATGGCCAAATAGTTAATCTTCCTCTAATTACCATAGTTGCAATCATATCTTTTGGCACATTCTAATCATCACTATAAGTAACATTTACATGCAGATTATCAAATCTCAAAAATAAATTTAGTCTATTAGGATCAAATGAAATCAATCTACCTCTCACATACACCAGTTGATGGCACACAACAAATTCAGTCAAGAGATCATTATCCAAGTTACATTATAATTCTTTTACCAAATCAAAATCAAACTGTTGTGGCAACAACACAGCTTGCAATAAATTTATTTTAGACAACAAAACATCCAAACGAAATTGCTGAAATTAATCCAAGTTTATATGATGGTCAATAACTAACTCAACATTTGCGATAGTGTCCCAATTTTATGTTGCAGTGGAAGTGTAGAATTTATAAGATACAGTGGAAGTGTTTCTGCTTGAGCAATTGGAACATAGACTTTATGTCATTAATTTCCTTCTCATTACATACCTGTGCTTCTAACAAACTCTTCATTCCTTCCTCTGAATGACGTACTTCTAAACTTCTTATACCTTCTGGCATTTTTTTTGTTGAGCAGTGTTGAAGACCATTTTGCTCTGATACCAACTATTGTGATATTTTAGTGACAAACAAAAGATTACATGAATAGAGAAGAAAAAGATTTGTGTTGCTTAATGATTTTTACATGTTGTACTCTATCATTACAATGGCTATATAAATGATAGTAGAGAGAATATTTTCTTATTCTAGATAGTTCGATATTCTATTACATGTACAATGCATTTTTGTTACTTTCCTTTTGTTGGTTCTTCTGATGCCATTTCCTGTAATGTTGTGACATTGTCCTTTGTTTCTTCACAAGCTTGCCTATTTTTCATAACACATCAAAAGCCTTAATCACTTGTTTTACATTCAGAATCTTAACAAGTAAGACTTACTTTCATCAACAATACAAATAACATCTCCCTTTTTGGAACTCTTTTAGAATGTTTCCTCAAATTACCTTCTTTTCTAACCTGAAGAACCGTAATCATCACTCCTAAGCCTGAAGTAAAACATATCATACTTTATCATATGCAAGATTCATTGGTGAAATTAAAAGAAAAATGGTTACATAAGTAAAGATAATTAATTTACTATCTGGATAAAAAAAAGAGAGATCTTGTACAATGAAAAAAATGTATGTTGCCCAGGAGACAGAGGATATTACTTTAAAAACTCAATTCTAAGTAGCTAATGTTATGTATGAGGATGAGACTCCTGACTACTCACCTATTAATCATAACAGAGGTAGTAAAAAAAAATTGAATAAAAAAAAGGAAGCACTTCAAGCCATCCTCTTCATAATGGCTATACTTTCTTTGATTGTTAAAAAATAGAAAGTTATGTAGCATTATCTAGGTGTTATTAAACCTTTTCTTATTAGATTTTTGGAAACTAAGTTGAAGAAGGATAGATGCAAAAATTTGAAATTTTTGAAAAAGCACTAGCATATGATCTTTAACTATTAGTGCCATTATAATGGTAAATCGGTGATTGCATTTGACCTAATATGATTGAAGTAGCACATTCAATAATTGTAGATCAACTTATTCATTTATCAGCTAGAATGAGGTAGGAGAATATTGAGTTTCAAGTAATCTTTATCTATACATTTAATTATGTGGTTTAGAGGATCTCTTTGTGCAACAAATTAAGGGAAATTGGATCTCTTATGAACTATCTTTCAATCATTCTTAGAGACTTCTACATTATATTTCATCCTTTAGAAGCTAAGGGAAACTTGTTCCTTAGGAACTTTTCAAAAGATTTGTTTGGTTATGCAACCAACAATCAGGTGATTGGCTGAAAAATGAAGGGACATTTCTGTATTTGGAGCAATAAACAGAAAGGAAGATGGTTACTAAGAAAAGAGATTGATAGAGCTCTAGTCAATAATCTTTGGATCTCTACTTTTCCTAATAGTAAAGCTTCTTCCAATAACCCCTTAATCTCTAATCTTACTCTATTGTAACTCATAACTTCTCCAATATTACAAGGATGAAATATTCATTAAGGTTTAATAATTACCTAGGGGGAGGAGGGTTTGGTGTAACACCCCACTCCTTTTTGACACACACATAAGTGCCTTATGATCACACGTGCACTCGCCCGACAGAAGCGACATGTTAACTATCTCACCTTTGCTTTATCACATGGCATTGTAAGTAAAACCATAAATATCACATTGTTTGAAAACTGAAATTTTCCTCATTTCATTTCTCAAACTATAATTCACACTGTAGCATTAACCATCATCCATATTTAACAATGTCAACTTAGCATGTTTATAACTCAGTCTACATAATATGCTACATGCATATGGAAACTAAACAAAAATTAAAAAAACTATTTCATCAGTCCCAACTGACCGACCTTTGAGTCGTAACTTGTATCCAAAATGTAGTCTTAGCAGCTAAATTGTCACTCTCTTGAACTTGAAATTGTCAATGCTACAATTTTGGTGAGTTTTGCGAACTCAGTAAAGTAACTATCCTCGATGGTTCACTCTTGTCATATACTATAATAGTTCATATTATCATATAATTCACATCAACTTGGTCACTTCAAGTAATATTATGAATCACTTGTTTACAAATCTCATAATTCAAAAACAAGTTCATACCATTCGTTATCACATATTCATACAAGGAAAGTCATCATAACAATGCAATTATTCAATTTATTCATATCATATTTAAATGCAATGTTTATGAGACTCAATTTATTTATTATGTTGTTGTGATTGTGTGCCTTTTTCACTATCCTGTATCCATTGTAGATACCGAGCTCTTTCATACTGTCCCTTATCCGTCAAGGATACAAGGCTCTTTAAACACATTGAGCCTTAGGCTCTTTCCATAAATCTCTAAGCTTTAAACTCTTTTTCACTAGTGATGACCAGTCATAACTGCATTTATATTACATGCATTGAAATGAAATGCACTCCACTCCATAAATTCAATCATTATGCTTTTTCAATCACATTAACATTCTTTCTCATTCACATTTGTCATAGGACTTTTAGTCTAGCATTCAACATTTAAGTTGAGAAAAAGTATTCAATCACATTTACACTTAAATGGCACTTCCAATGTTTTATTCATACATCAAACTCCTCGGACATTTTATGTCCAGAATTCGGTACACATACATCACATATCAATGGAGAAACACTTATTTTTCCAAATCCACATAAAGTAGCACTTCTAATAATGTTTACATGCATCAAATACCTTGGGCAATTATTTTCTAGAATTCAGAATACAATCAGCATATATCAAATTCAATTAGTCAATCTCATTGACATACTATGTTTACATGCATCGAATGCCTCAGATAATTATTCTCTAGAATTCAGAACATAATCAGCACATATCAAATTTCATTCAATAATAAACATAAAAAATTAAGGTGAGACCATCTTAGGTTACTCACTATTACTCCCTATTTGCTTATCGCCTTGAAGTTTCGGAAATATCTGGAAGCGGTCTCTCTACTTGCTCTTCTATATGCAAACAAATACAATTTCATGTTACTAAATTGTTTATGTAACTGAATATGCATTTTTATAAATGTATCATGTAACATGCATGTTCAATGACATATTCCTAGGTATACTTCTGTAATGAACCAATATAAGGATCAATCGTACTTCAAATGTGTCAAAATTTATACACTCATTAACTATTCCAGCTTTCTTTTCAACACAAACTTTTAGGTCTACTTTACATTGTCATTATAACAAGGAAAATGGTGTATTTCTATGACATTTTCTTCTAGAAAATTGTTCCCCTATGCCTTAAGTTTCTAATGACACCAAGATCATACAATTTGGTTCATTATTCTATGAGATATGCTCAAAATATTATAGACTGAGTACATTTGAAATTTTGGCCAGGGAATGAACATGCATTCAAGTTGTACAAGTTATATCTCTCAATTCTAATATCAAAAAATCACAAAATTTATACCAATTGAAAACTAGGAGAATAAAAAACAATTTTTGTGAAGACAACTTTGTCTTATTCCTCCTACGTCAATACAGTTATTTGATACCAACAAGACATGATTTCTATCACAGGTAGCATTATAGCCTAAGCTAAAACTTAATTTCAAGCTAAATTTCAAGACCCTTAAGGACATAATTCAAATTCAAACGTATCTAGTTCAATTTAAATCACGAATCATCTCATTTGGAAATCTATAGATGAACATATAATCAAATACTGAAGTATGATCAGTTAAATCATTCCAGTTAAAAATATTCCAGCACACTCACCATTTTCATCCTAAATTTATCATTCGATTTTTTCCGAATGGATTCAGATGTTCATAAATTTTGGTGGAGATGAAGAACAATGTGTTAAGAGTCTATTGGTTTAAGTATCATATCATTTGGATGTCAATAGAAGAAGTTATAAGAAAAAGAATAAAGGATGTTCAGAGAAGACACTGCAGCTAATATATTCCAACAATTCTTCTTCACCAATATCACATGCATTTTCATCCAATTCAAACATTATTCTCATACCACTTAACATGCCTTAAAGCTTAGATTGTTACTTACCTATTAGATTTCCAATTGAACACAAAACTTCAGATTAAACCAAGTCTCCAATCATGCAAGATCAATCACAAACTCTAGGTGAAAATAGATTGTAGACAGCAATATAAAGACCACTTTTAGCTGGTTTTCTTGACAATTTTATGTAAGGTAAAAAGCTGGTTTTCGTACAGCAATTTGGCTAGGGTTTAGGCAAAATATAGAGGAAATTGGAAGCAATTTTAGTGGAAAAAAGTGAGGGAATCAATAGAAACATTGTTGCTGATGTTTGCTCCATCAATATGCTAGGTGTCAACTTCTAAACTCACCATATGTCCTAAGGCATGCTAGCCATTTGTTCAATAATTATGCTACCACTAATCCACTCATTATGTTACCATTCATTCCCTATAAATCATTCCACATGTCACTATAAGATTGGTCCACAGTATTTGATCCAATTTTCATTTAATCACTAGTCCGTTTGTCACCAATTTAACTATGTCAAATGTCACTCAATTTTAGGCTTAATCATCCTAATTTTTCACGCATCAATTTATTCTACCATTTAGCATTTGTCCTAGTCTACATGTACGTTTTAATGTACTAATTTTCCAATCCATAACATTTAATTCAAAATTTTCTAATTGAAATCCATTCATACTAAAATATAAGATATATCAAAAAATAATTCACATCATAATCACTTAACATTTTTCATACTGCAAAATAAGTTAATGGATGCATGTATAATTATTTTTGTACATCAAAAATAAATGTTCAAGTGTATATGAATACTCAATTATGCATGAGCATGCAATGCACTTATAATTTCTCAATGTCCTCTTATATTCACTATTCTGGGGTTCTAACCCCTAATATGGGATGTTACAATTCTCCCCTCCTTAGGAAATTTTGTCCCTGAAATTATTACCTGATTGTTTGAATAGGTGGGATATTGTTTCCTTATATGATCCTCTATTTTTCAAGTTGCTTCCTCAGTCGAGTGATTTCACCAATGGAATTACTTGATTTCTCAGCTACTTTGTCTTATAACCCACTATCTTGATTGACTCCTCAAAATATCTTAGATTACTAGCAACCACAATATCTTGAGCTGGTAACACATGTGGTGGGTTAGATCTGTATCTTCTTAACATGTTCACATGAAACACATTATGTAACTAAGATATTTCATTAGAAAAAGCTAACTTATATGCCAAAGGTTCTATCCTCTCAGTGATCTCATAAGGATCAATTTATCTATGGCCTAGCTTACCCTTCTTATCAAATCTTAACACTCCTCACTAGGGCAACACTTTCAAAAACATTTTGTCTCCTACACGATATTCTATATCCCATCAATGTTGATTCACACAGCTCTTTTGTCTATCTTAAGCTACTTTATTTTGACCCTAGAGCAGCTTCACCTTATCCACAATATCTTGTATCAATTCAGGGTCTTCTATCATTCTCAAACCTTCCTCGTCTCAATATAAAGGCGATCAACATACTCTGCCATACGATGCCTTATAAGGTGCTATTCCAATAATAATGTGATAATGGTTATTGTAAGCAAATTCAATTAATGTTATTTATTGATCCCAAGCTCCTTGAAACTCCAATACACATGCTTTAAACATATCCTCAATAGTCTTGATTGTCCTTTCATTCTGTTCATCTGTTTAAGGATGAAATGTAGTGCTGAAATTCAACTTTATACCTATAGTTGACTACAAGCTCTTCCAGAATCTTGAAGTAAATCTGGGATCCCTGTCTGATAAGAAATGGGCTGACTTAGTTACTCAGTCTACTACATCCCATATCACATCATTCTACTTCAAAGTCTTAGGTAATCCCATTATGAAATCCATAGTGATGCATTTCCATTTCCACTCCAGAATACGAATGTAACTTTCCAACTAGAGCCTGATGCACAGCCTTAACTTGCTGGCATGTTATATATTTAGAAACAAACTCTACTACTTGCTTCTTCATTCTAGGCCACCAAAAATGCTACTTCATGTTGGTCGTGCTAGGATGTATAGTATAAGCGGTCATACGAGTTTCTTCTAGAATTTCTTTCCTCAGATCATCCACATTAGGAACACACAATATCTGTTTTAACCACAATGTTTCATCTTGCAATTCAAATTCAGAATCAGGATTCATCTTAACTTTCTCAATCAGTTTCACTATTTTAGGATTTTTACTCTAAACTCTTCTAATTCAATCATTTAACATAAGCCTCAACTTTAGTGGAGCTATCAATGCTTCATTATGCTCTAGATTCAACTCCACATTCAAAGCTCTCAGCTAAATCAAATTTGGTAATCTCAATAACTGAATCTGAGCTACACTGCTATGTGACTTTTTACTTAATGTATTAGCCATTATATTAGCTTTTTCTGGATGATACTCAATCGTGCAGTCATAATCTTTTAACAATTCTATCCATCTCCTCTATCTCATGTTCAACTCTTTTTGACTCAGCAGATATCTCAAACTCTTATGATTAATGTAAATATGAAATGTCTCTCCATATAAATAATGTCTCCATATCTTTAGAGTAAAGACATTTGCAGCAAGCTCTAAACCATGCACAGGATAATTCATCTCGTGAGACCTTAGTTATCTCGATGCACAAGCTAACACCTTGCCATATTGCATCAATGCTCATCCCAATCCATGATACGAAGCATCACTGTATCTGAAGTATCCTCCAATCCCCGATGGAATAGTCAACATCGATGTTGTAGTCAACCGATGCTTCAACTCCTCAAAACTCTTCTGACACTTATCATTCCATCTGAATGCTACATTCTTCATCAGAAGTTTAGTTAGAGGGGCCATGATCAAAGAAAAATCCCTTAACAAATCTTTTGTAATTTTCGGCCAAGCGAACCTCTTATAATATATGGCCAATCCTAAGACTTCGAAGCCTCCCATTTCATTACTGCCTCAATCTTCATTGGATCCAATTGTACTATATGACCTAAAAACACCACTTGATTAAACCAAAACTCACATTTACTGAATTTATCATATAACTATTTTTCTCTCATAATCTATAAGACCACTCCTAGATGTTCAAAATGTTCTTCTCTACTCGTTGAATACACCAAAATGTCATCAATAAACACTATCATAAAGTGATCCAAGTAGGGCTGAAAGACCTTATTCATCAAAGACATAAATGCAAATGGGGTATTAGTTAACCTAAACTGCATTACTAAAAACTCGAAATGCTTATACCTACTTTTGAAAGCACTCTTTGGTACATCAGCCTCTGCTATCTTTAGTTGATGATATCTAGACCTCAAATCCAACTTAGTGAATACCTAAGCTCCCTTTAGTGATTGCAATAAGTACCATCAAAGGGATATCAAGATTATCTAGGGATGCAAAATAGCTCAAGCCTAACCCAAAGTTAACTAGCTTCGCACGAGTTGGTAGGGCTTTGAGCTAGGAATAAGTTTTTATCTGTAAAAATTTTTAGGCTCTAGGCTCATTTTGGGCTTAGGCTTAGGTTTCACACCCTAATCTTACACGAAGTCCAAACACTAATTAAATTTAAAATAATATTTTTATTTTAACAAAATATTTCTTTAATAGTAAAGGATATTTCAAACAAACATTCTAAATTCAATTGAGCAAAATTAAGCCCAATAATATAATCTTTTAGAAATTGTGTGATTGAGTTAAGGATCCAAATGCTTTATTTATTGAGTCACCTTCCTCAAACTTTTCTTTTCACTTCCAATATGGGAATTGGGACCAAATAGTTGAATCCTTAACTCAATCACACATCCCTGACTTATCCCAATTATCCTTTGGAACATTTAATATTTTTTAAAAGGGTTGATTTTTTAGGCTTGACTTGGCCTAAATAGAATTTAAACCATTAAATATTTTTATAAAGGAGTTGGATTTTTTAACCTAAAATAATCTAATTACGGTTCATTTTAATTAAGCCTAATAACCCTTGAATTTGGTTTAGGTTACTCGAGCTTGATTGGGATTTAGGCTACCAAAAGCCTATTAGAGTTTAAGCTTAGGCCAAAGTTCTTAAGCCCAATCAGGCTTTAGGCTAAACTTATGCTTTAAAAAATATTTTTGAGCCGACCTTGACCTGGCCCATTGTCATTCCTAAGATTACCATCAATAAGGATAAAAGCCAGATTTTCATCTCCTCGAGTGTTGAGCATTTTGCAAATTGCTCTCCATTTTGATAGGCTAAAAATCCATAAAGCCTCCTTTTATTTACTTAGATATTCCCATCTCGTCGAAGAGACCTATATATAATGATTTTTGTTGGTGCAACAAGAATCTATCTTTAATAGGCATAATGCAACTTGACCAATTCAAGTCCTCTAAATAGGCTTATAGAACTAGATCCTTTAGGAAATATCTTCCTAGATAATTCATCAGTTGAGATTAAGGATGTCAATATTTTTTATCTTGTGATCGGGCTATAGGCCAATCTAAGCTCGATGGCCTAGTTAACCCAGGCCAAAATCAAATTGGCTCAAAACTTGCTAGTTAAGGTGGTCCTTAATGACAGTCGAGATGCTTTAACTTCTTTTTAAGGTCTTCTCTTATCAACCATATCTTAAATATAGTTCTTACTCCTAATAATGAGAACATTATATTGTGGTGTAGGAAATCCTTTATAGCTTCTTTAATCATTTTAAAGGAAACTGATGAGGATTTAAGCCTCTAAGGTTAAAATGGCACAAGCTAGTTTTGTTTGAGCAAGCTAATCCTAAAACATCATTCTTCCCTTAGCTTGCAGTAAAAGGGAGGTTAAGCATCTTCAATATGATTAAAGGATTCATTAATATACAAAGTACTTGTTTACTTTGTAATCAAAAGGATGAATTAATAGATAATAGATAATAGATAATCTTCAAATGTAGCTTCTCTTTTTACTACTAGAAGGGTATCTTAAAGCTTGGCAACTTAACCACTCTTCCTTTAATTTAGAATTGTATAATTAATAGCTCATGCAAGAATCATAAAATGTGTGGTGGGGACTTGCTAATATATAAGATTTCCTTAGAGAACACTATTTATTCCTTATGCAAAGAAAGAAACTTAAAGACATTTTAAAAGCAAACTATCTAGAAAGAAAGTTTTCTATAAGAGCTACTTAGCATGATTAGAGAGCAGTTGGTGGTACAAATAATATATCTCAAGTGTAGTGAACATATTACAATTATTTGGAACTTAACTCCTAAATACTAAGGTGTGAAGTTTCTTACTTTCAAAGGATATATTCAATACAAATTAAGTTGCATGTCATATGCAATGGCTTCACATGTATTTACTATATTCTAGTCCTTAGAAATGAAGGGTTATGGTTTTTAAATATCTTTCCCTTTTTAGCTAAATAGAGTACTAGAATATTAAGGTTATTTTCATTCACATCAACCAAAATTCCCTAAAAACTTTATTAAATATAACTAAGGTTGAGCTTTATATTTGAACCACAGTCTATATACTCTCATTTATCTCTTCTTTTTAAGCCTTAATGCAATTTTAATTTCTTAAAAAATGCTAAATCAATAATGCCTTAACTGCAAATAATAATAATAAGTGAGAAATAGGATATTTATTAAGCACGTTCCAAAGATAACTTTAAGGTATAAAACATACTAAAATTTGACCAAAAGGATTATAGTGGCCATGATTACCCTTTTTCCTTAAAGATCCAATCTTATCCACAAGTTTTTTAAAATAGTTAAAAGAACATATCTTGAATGAATTCAAACTTCTCCATCAGTGTAGTACTTATTAGCATTTATACCAGGGTCATTCCTAATTCAAATCATTCCTTCAGTCTAATAAACACCAAGAGTATAAAAAGTGAACATATCACTACTTTATACTACTATCCATATACAGTTTGAAAATGAAGACATATGAAGCTCCAACTAAACATAGAAATTTGTCTAGCTTTTAGCCTAAATCTTTTATCCTAATTGTGACTATTTTCTTTTCTGGACCATACATCAATATAAGGGTTGAACAAGGCAAGAAGCATAAAGATGTTACTTCTAAAAGTTGTTCATTTGAACACACCTATCTAATATAGTCGAGTTGTAAGATATATATCAGAGTGTAAAATAATGATGTGACTTATAGAACATCTTATTTAAATAGTGGTAGAGTCTCAAAATTATGCCATTAGATACCAATTAATGAATCAAGAATAATTTCTCTATATCTAGATGATACTTAATAAAAAAGTTCTATTCTAAACACAATGATAAATTCTCATAATAAAAGCTACTAGAAATGAATAAAGAAGATAGAGAATAATAATTCGTTGCATGATACATTAATAGATATTTGTTTTTCCAAATTGTAATAATAAATAATAATCAAAATGCAAGAGAAGACAAGGATATTCCAGTGAAGGAATTTGAGCAAACAAAAATGTTCACCGACACATTTTTCTTTAAAAAAATAAACATTCAGAAGTTATTTTTTTATATGCCAGTAGTACTATCTCCATCTACTATTAAAGCTTAGCAAAATTGAACGTAAATTAACTTATATTTTATATATTATCATTTATAGTTTTTTAATATTGTGATTGGTGGATTGCAAGTAATACATGTTATTATAATAAAAAGGGTTAAGTTAAAAAGTGGTATTAATATCTATTTGAGATAGTGACCTAGCTACATAACAAGAGGTATTTATGATGAGGTAGTTACTGTCATGTTAAAGGGCTAGGTGTTGGGACCGAAACCCAACCGCTTAAACTTAACACTTTCACTCTTGCTTTGATACCACAACTGTTGGGACTCGATC
>JANVCQ010000232.1:38670000-38681770 GCA_025531925.1 Erythroxylum plowmanianum
GTGATTTTTATACTGATGTTTTATTATTATGATGCCATGTGAAGTACAGTAGTGATTGTTCGTAGCTCACCCTTATCTTAGGATATGTATCGGAATGACCTACTAGCATCCCGGTGTATACCCTATAGTAAGGGGGCGCTACAATCTAACCCTTTAGGTTAAAGAGACATGAGTCCTGAATATTCTATCAAAATTCCAGCTTGATCTAATAGTGAAATTTCCTTTGGAGGTCATTTTCTTCTTACCGTACTGCACAGAAAATTTCTGCCACCCTTACTTTTCAATTTAGGATTTTTTACTTCTCTCTCTCAATTCACTTACCTTTTTTTCCTCCCTTTCTTCACATTGAAACAATTAAAAGAGAGGAATTTATATTGTCTAAAGAAATGTCTAAAACACTCTCAAAGTGGGCACAAGTCGGGCCTCCATTTGGAGTGGCCCAACCTAACGACCTTTACATCTTTATTTTGTTAATTTATATCACTGATGCTAGCAGGTAACCATCCCTACTTGTAGCAGTTGCTAGTTAGCATACCAATCATGATTCTCATGAAGATAAGTGGTTGTTTGCACTTTCATCTTGATGGGGTTTGAAGTTCCTGAGGCAAGTCACGTGAGAGAATTGATTTGCATTTCGAAAGATTTTTTTTGGGAAATTAAATAATTTCATTAAAAATAGGAGAGCTTACATCTGGATGGCTACCCCTTGTGGATAACCCACTTGGCTCACTTGATACCCAACATAAGTTGAAAAATGAAATATTTACAGAAGGCATCTTTAGACGATTTAGGGTAAAACTAATTTTGGCTTTCTTGACTCTTCAATTTGTTACTTAATTAAAGAGGATGATTTCGATACTCTGAAGCGACGCTTGCGATGATCCAAGGCACTCCTCTTCTCAGTCTTACTCTCGGTAGCAACTTGTCTTAGTTAATCAATTACAACTCAGATCTCCTTTAGGGGTTAGGGCACTAAGCTATTTCTTCATACGAGGGTGAGATTCGTTGTTGTCTTTATGCTTTTTTGACTGGCCAGCAGTTGAAGTCTTGACTCAGATCAGTATTGATTTCTATTTCGTTACCTTGCTCGATGCCTTTTTCAAGGAAACATTGTTGACATTTTAGGAATGATCTAGGTTTTATTCGTCTGGGAACAGGGCTTCATAGATTAGGCAGAATGTGGGAAGGATAACTCATCATCGAAGAAGGTATTAGATTTAAGGTTTATAGCACTTCCTTTCTAATTCTTGATAACTCTATTGTTTAAGCCCTTATCTGTTGCTGACAGGGATATAGGTAAGCAATTGATCTAAATCTGTCTTCAGTTCAGAAGGAAAAGAGGAGATTCCAGGTGAGTCTATACTGAGATCTTCTCTATTTCCTTTAAGATTACAAAGAGTAGTCTGCTTGTATAATCATAAGGACTAATGTGGATTGTGAGTATGGTTTCATTTTTGAGTATGGATTAAGTATCCAGTACATAGGAAGGATCTATCTAAACAGTTACAACTATATTCTCCAAGCTAGGGCCATTCTCCTACTACAGTATAGGTTCAACTGATTGATGATCAGCTGCTCCCTAATGCTGGCAGTGGTGAGATCTCGTAGAGAGATCATCGAAGTAGATTGATCTTTAAACCGTTTGCTATTCCTCTCTTTCCAAATAACATGAAAACAAGTAGCCACAGAGGTTAGGATAATAGCCCTATTGAACTTTGAAAGGTTTAATTTAGGTAGTTCTTATATGATATATGTGAGTTTGTCATAGTTGAAATATGGAACACATAGAGTGGAAATTCGAGCCCATATTCCTCTAGAGAAAATACATGCAAAGAAGAGGTGATCCCTAGTTTCATCCTCTATATTGCTTAAGATACAATAGGATACAAATCTTAGAGGAGGATAAGAATTTTAGCCTATCCAAGGTAATTAACGTGTCCCATATTGCTAGCCAAAGCTGAAAACTATCGTTAGGCCTAAGTACCTTATTCTAGATCAGAGTGTCCCACCCTACTCGATTTATAACACTTTCCATAAACTTTTTGACTTCCTTAATTGTAATCATAGAAATAGGAATACCTTTCCATAAATATGTGTCTTCGTCCCCATGACTTGTAAATGGGAGAATATTTAGAAGTGAAGCCTCATATGAGGAAATAATCTAGTTCCCATTCCTTATGATTTCTTTAAGCTTAGTGTCTATAAGGAACCAAATTAATAATGAGTTTGCCATCCAATTTTGTATTAAAGGACCATTCCCTATCCAGTTTTCATACCAAAGTGAGAGTTTGTCTCCTACCCCTATCTGGCAGGTAATGTGTTGATACATCTCCTCCCTCATTTTAAGGAGTTGGTTAAAGAATCAGGTGTAGCTGAGTTTGGGTTCTAGAGCCTAAAAACTCCTTCCTTTTAATAAGTATGAATGAATCCATTTAATTGTCATTGATTGCTTATCACTCAGGATTCTCCAGATCCTCTTGGACATAAAGAGTCTATTTTTAGCAGAGATGGGCTCCAGTCCTAAACCCCCTTTATCTTTCAGTTTACAAATTGTCTTCCAATTTACTTTGGTTATTCCTTTCACTCCATTCATTTTCCCCATAGAAACTGTTTCATCAGTTTTTCTACTATTTTATCAACCCTTTTGAAAGAAAAATGTATGAACACCAGTAGGTATTCATATACATAATCACTGACTTCAGTAGCTGAAGTTTTCCACCATAGGATAGTGCTTTACTAGTCCATGACCCCAATTTTTTCTAGATATTCTCTATCAAAGGATTACATTCGTAAAATCTTAGCCTCCTTAATGAGATAGGAAATCCCAGGAAGTGTATAGGGGGAGCTTTAGTTTCCATACCCTTAGCTTGAGCTAAAGCATTTGAGATATGACAAGCACTTTTGGAGAGTATAATTGACCCTTAAGCCTGACATTTCCCTAAATAACTTGAGGGTTTCAATTAGTAAAGAGACTGAGTGAACATTTGGTCTGCTTAGGAGAATAAGGTCATATGCAAAACAAAAACTAGTTAGAAAACCTTTCTTACATTTGGAGTGAAATCTGAATTTATGATCAGATGAAGTTTTGTGCTTCAGTAGTTGAGTGGGGACTTCCATACAAATTAGGAATAGGTAAGGGGAGAGGGGATCTCCTTACCTAAGTCATTTCCCTCCTTTAAACACTTTCACGGGGCTCCCATTAATCAATATCCCATAAGAAACAGTAGAAATGTATTGTTGAATCCACTTGATGAATGTTAAAGGAAAGTTCACTATTTCCAAGGTTTTTAGTAGAAAACGTCAATTCATACTATCAAACGCTTTCTATAAATCCACTTTTATAATGCAATTATGAAGGCTTATCCTATAGTTATACCCTTTTAGAAACTCTTAAATGATAAGGATATTGTCCCCTATATCTCTGCCTGACATAAAAATTCCTTGATTCTTACTGATGGGATATTTTAGAACCTCTTTCAGCCTATTTTCCAAAATCTTTGCAATAATTTTTTAGAGGACATTAGTACATGAAATAGGTCTATAGTCACTCCAGTTTTCGGATTGGAGTTCTTAAGGACCAAGTATATAAAAGTTTTGTTGATTTCTTTCAGTAAACCCCTTTTAGGAAGAACTCCTGTACTACCTCTTTGACTATCCCCCCAAACTATTCCAAGTTTCCTAATAGAAAAAACCATTCAATCGATCCATATTTGGAGCTTTAGATCTATTCATACTAAAGAACACCTTATTAATTTCACAATCTATAATGGGTCTTATTAGACTATAAACTTCATGATCAGGAATTTTGGTAGTTACAAACTGTCTAAGATTATAATCCATCTAAGAAGGAATAGCTTCTGATCTAAGTAGTTTGTTATAGTATTCCAAAGCTTCCTTGGCTAAGTCATCTTGTCCACTAACTTCCACTCCAGCTTCTGTTTTAATGGAGGAAATTCTATTAGTGCTCTTTCAAGCTAACAAAGAATTAAAAAAAAAACTTTGTGTATCTATCACCCTCTTTTAGCCAATTAATTATGGCTCTCTACTTTATTAGAGAACAGTGGTTATTTATTGCTTCTAAGTAGATTTTAAGCGCATCCTTCTCTACTATGGCTAAAGCTCCATCCAAAGGATTCTCTGCCCATGTTTTTTGAATAGAGGAAAGTTCATCCTTAGATAAATCAATCTTCTTAGTAAGGCTTCGACCTCTCTTACCATTAAGCCACTTCAACTCTTGTTTAATAACCTTTAGCTTTTGGACACAAATATACTGTTTAGATCCATAAAAATCGTACTCCAATACCTTGTCTATTGCTTCTTGAAGACCCTCCATTTTCACCAAAAAAATTGTTGAATCTGAAAGGATTATGGACTCTAGAGATGGTGAAAAAATTATCAATCTTTATAGAAGTATGATATGATATTCCAGGGTTTAGGAATTTTGCAATATTTCTTGAGAAAGAATCTACCTATTTTAAAATAACCAAAGCTTTGCCCAATTTTTTTTTCTGATATGCCAATTAGAGCATTATTTATTTGTCTAAGTAAACTTATGGCCCTCAGCTTTTAGACCTATAAGTTCCACCTCCTGCATACATTCAAACATATCAGAGGAGTAGTTATTCAACCTCTGATATCAGCCTCAGATATGAGCAAAGTAGTATTAAAATCTCCATATACAACCCAAAGGAAATTTATTGACAACTTGATCCTTCTTAGGGAACTCCAGAGTTCTGTTCTTTGGAATACAGTTTTGAATCCATAAACAGAAGTAGCTAATACCTTGGAATTCTCCATTTTGAAATAAAGCTTAGAGTGAATATGATGTTGACTAGATTCCAAAACTTCTAGATTCAGATGATCACCATCGTAAGCTATTATGATCCTTCCATATGCATGAATTTGATGGTTTTTAATGAATTGCCATATGCTACCTAGACAAACCAATTTATTCAGATTAGCTTCTCCAATTTTTGTCTCCAACATATAAAAAACCAAGGCTTTTCCTTCAGCAAAAAATCCTTTAAAACATTCAACTTTGAAGGATTATTTATTCCACGCACATTCCATACTATCAAAGTCATAATCAATTAGCTTTCCCTTTGGATCTTTTCTTATTGCTCCTACTACTTTTCCTATAGGTGAGTTATTATAACTGCTCTTTTTGATTATTACCATTGTTTAGATAAACCATGGATAGACTGTGTTCATTCTATTACACATCTGAAGATTCTTCCTTTTGATTTGCACCACTTAATTCTTGAAGTTTTCCTCCTTTGGAGCATTATTCTGGTTGATTATGAAGAGCATCTGTCAACTAATTAGATTCAGTTTTATTGCCCTTCGGAATGTCCTCCCTTGTTTTAGGGGGACTTATATTGTCTGAATCATTTCATGGTTTTTGGCTATTTGTTCAGCCTCATTAGTTTCTTTGATTTCTTCTGCATCATTTTGTGATATATCCATCACCTTTCTTCTACATCATTTTGTGATATATCCATCACCTCCCAATAGTCACCTTTTAAAAAAACCCTACCCGTTGATTTCCATTCTTTGCCTAGAGCTTTAAGAGACAGTTTCTATTGGTACGTAACCAAGACTTTGTCTTCTCTAAGAGAGTTTACATCAACCAACCTTAGGATAGGGATACTATCCTTCATTTCCTTAGACATATCCATGCTCACACATAATCTAGCAAGTCTAACTTTTTTCCTTAGAGCATCCCATCCATGCAAATAGGTTTTCCCAAATAGCTTCTGAGCATACTCAATCCCTTTGTAGTCCAATACTCCAAAGGGATATTGTGAATGTTCACCTATAGGGGAATGTTCTTGGCTCTAATTTTTTCGAGCTCCATCACCGGTTGCCAATTTTGGAGGAAAAATGGAAGTCCAGAGATATGCCAGTGCCCTCCTCTATTACCTTTTATGCTTCCGATTTGGAAGAAAAGGTAAAGATTATATTGTCTTCTTTAGTAAGCATAACCTCTATTAGCCTTCTTCCTTTCCAATTTCTCAAAGCCCATACCTGTATAATTGGAAATGCAAGCCTTTTTTCTATGACAATCCCCACAAGTGTTGCTTCCCATGTCTTAGCACCCTGTTGTAAAACCTCTAGACTAGGTGCTACCATAAGCTTGCCGTCAACCTCTATCAGAGGGCTGAATACCAAAGAGAAGTTAGAGTTATCTCCAACTACCTGTTTCCAAGTTTTCTTAGGTCATTTAGCTGGTTCTTCCATAGTACGAATAAATCCTTTAGGAGAAGCAGTCGTAGTAGGGGTTGAGGTAGATATAGAAAAAGATGGGGAAGGAAGGAGTGGAGTAGAAGGTTTAGAAGAGGAGGGAGGGGTGGAATTAGGGTTAAGGTTAGGGTTAGGGTTTGGGGTTATGGTTTGCTTAAAGGTTAATATAAGAGTTGGAAGTTGTGTGTCTGTGTCCATTTGTGTTTGATATCTCAAAACTTTTTTTTTTTTGCAGATTTGAGCAAGGGATCTGGGGACTAGAGTTGAGCTAAGTTTTCTGGAGTTTGAAGAGATGACACCAACTGCTGCTGCTATATTGTCTAATGGAAGGGATAGTAGTGGCATGAGAAGGAGGTATAGAATGAGGATGAGATGGTGGTAGTAGAAGAGATATGGGTGCTAGCGGGTTGAGATATGAGTGTTAGGGACTGATCTAATGTTTCTATCTTGAATTGGCGTTTGTTTGATTTGTGAATGTTGTCTAGGAAAAGGAATGGAAAATGCTGTAGAGGAGGGTCGGTGGGATGGGAGCAGTGGCTAAGTTCAAGAAGTTGAGAGTTCATGGCAGAGAGGCAGAGAGTTCATAGTGTTTGGGATTATTGCATGTGTGAGTTGATGACTAATTGCCTGGGCCATTGGAAGAAAATGGAAATTCATTGTAGTAGTCTTGACTAAATTCTTGTTTGTGTTTTCATCTTGATAGGATCTAAAGTCCCTAAGGCAAATCACGCCAAAGAATTGCCTTGGATTTTGAAAGGGTTGTTAAATTCTTGTGTAAAGAAATTATATATGTCAGTGAACTTTTTGATTGACTGCCTGGGCCATTGGAAGAGAATGGAAATTCATTGTAGCAATCCTGAGTAAATTCCAAAACTATATTTGTCTCATGATGTGTCAATGGATGAACATCTTCCAATGGTCATCATACCAAAATAGGGACACCAACAATATCTGTATCCAACCATCGTTGTTAATGGTTAACTGGGAATGTTGCTCTAGTTATTGCTGGAAATAGTTTAAATGCTTCATGTTTTTAACATTATAGGATGATCTGGGTGAACTAGATGGGAAGTTCCCTTGGTGGAGTTGATGATAATGACAAATTTGTCTTATCTTCATGAGCCTCAAGTGCTATAAAACCTAAAAAGGTAAATGAGATGAAAAGGCAATTCTAGCTTGCTAAGTGGTAGAAGTGGTGTAGGTAAAACTGAGACCACTAAAATGCTTAACGAAGTATCTCAACTATTTAGGTAATGCCTTTTTATTGTCTCCCAATCATTTGCTTAGAAGTAACAAATGGAAATTAAAGAAACTTTCAAGGTTGACAACATCCATTTTATGACTTCTTCAATCATATATTTGGGTGATTCCTATATGAATGATGCATTTGAAAATTTCTTAGCTTCAAAAGGCATCTAAATCCATCGTTTTTCATGTATGCTCGCTTTTAACCTTAACTTCATATTGAATTATGTTGTTTTATGTAGCTTGCTATATTGAAGTTTATGGAAGACTTAGCTATGTCAATCAAAGTGAAGAGGAAAGAAAGTTTGAGAAAGAAGCTGAAGGTCCCCAGGTTTTTAAGGAAACTAGAGATTTTGGTTCTAGGAATAATTCAAAAGTGCATAGATCAAAGAAATGGATCTAAGATGGTTGAGAATCAAAGTAGACAGAATGAAGAAAAAGCTTAAAGAAGTTGCAGTGGAAAGCTCAAGGATGAAAAACCAAAACATGAGTAGCAGATATAGAACTTGGAAAATTCGAAACAATTAAAGGAAGGAAAATTGAAGCAGGATCAAATGGTTTCAACAAAGCTATGAAGATTTTTACAAAATTAATTGAAGCAAATTCTCAAAATTAGTTTATGTCAGTTTATTCCCTATTCTTATTTACATTTTAGTTCCTGAAATCACCAGAGAATTATCCTCCTATAACCTTACACTGTTACAATCCAATATCATTAGTTGTCATATGGTGTTAGATTCTATTATGTTTTAGACAGTAATATTTCTTTTGTTATGTTGCAAAACGAACGAGAGCAAGAAACATGTCACAATCGTATTGCTCAGATCAATTTATCAATTTTCATTTTTAGCCATTGATTTAAGTAAGAGCTGGTATAAAAGCTACTCTTCTTTCTTTCAAAAATATATAGTTAAATCAGAGAGTGAAATATCCAGAAGAAGCTTATCATTGTCCTGTGAATGAAAAACTTGATTTTCATCTTGTGGTTTATCTTAAGTCAATGTTTGGAGTTGAGTTATTGATGACGTTGCACAGAGCAGGATAAAAACAGATATTAGTTCTGAAAAATTCATATATAAGTGACAACCGAAGTTTACAACCAAAAAGGCCAAAACATTAACCAAACACTTAAACCCTTGAGAGAAAGCATTCAATACAATTTTATAGGGACAGTAATCAGGAAAATAACAAATCTGGACATTTTTTCACTCTAAACTTTCTACGTTCTTAGAGCAAAAGTAAACAGTTCAGTATCTGTTTGAAGAAAAGCTTCAACCAGCAAAACTCTCGATTTTGTGGTTAAAGCGAAGGAGGTGTGATCACAACCTACGAGAGTGGTAACAAAGTTGCAAGGTTCATACAACCTCGGCTGGATCGAATCCATAACAGGTACGAGCATTCCTGTGATGAACTTACAAAGTGTACAGGTGAATATATCAGTTTTAATCGGTGAAAACTATAAAGCTTCTTAGAGTAGAGGATTGTCTTAAAGTTTGTGAATGTTGGGATGTAGTAAATGAAGGAATAACTGATGTTGAGGGAACAACAAACTTGATAGATCAATAATTGACAAGAATAAGGCAGGATGGAGACAAAGATTTTAAGGCTCTTGTTTTTCTAAGATCTGTGATTAGTGAAACAATACTACTGAGAAATGCTAGTTGTAAGAGTGCTAAGGAGTTGTGGGATATAATAAAGTTGGAGTATGTAGGCTTAGCTCAGTCACTGAGATTGAAGAAACATGCAATAATGAGAAATTTTGAAATTTTTCAATGAAGGATGAAGAGAATATAGCAGCAGCAAAATCCATATTTATGGGTTTAGTGCAATAGCTGAAGGAGTTTGGTGAAAATACTAGTATTGAGAGATTAGTTGATAAGGTCTTAAGTAGACTGCCCTTGAGGTTTGAAGCTAGCATAGCACTAGTGAAGTGGAAATTTAGCAATGATCCAGACTCAGTGATATTGGAGCAGGTTTTTAATGTGCTAGAAATGCAGAAGGAGAAGCATGGGATTAGTATAGAAGGAGAAGAGTATGCATTGAAGGCAAAACTTTTTAAAACTCCTAAAAGTCCACCAACTTACATCCAAACACAAAACCTAAATCAAAGACTTCCTGAACTAACTACTACACAAACATAAACACAAACGCACCATCACACACAAAACCAACTACACAATAATCAAAACTCTTACCAAATGACATCGAATCCTCAAAACCAGCCTTATTAGAACCAAATGTAGTATTAGATACCCCAAGCATATCCTCAAACACAGTTCCCTCAATAAATACCCTACCCGAACTATCCACAAAATTTCCAAAAGACTAACCAATATTCTGGAAACAACACCAACAAAATGCAAAGTGGACTTAGAATAACTAGATGGGGAATGTTTCCAAATTGTAGATTCTGTGGGAAGAATAACTAAGCTATTAAAGAGTGATACTAGAATGTACTGGAATGAGAATGCAGATTGTATTTATTGTAGAAAAAGGGGACATTCAAGGAGAGTAAGCTATGAAAATTGGATGAAAGAGCAACAAAACCCTCAAAGTCCTATTTTTTGGAAAACCACCACCAATACATTCCTTACAAAGACAAAACACTCTACCAAACCAAATGTCAATTCAAGCACAGCCTTACCAAAACTCTCATGGACCATAAGTTTATCAAGCACATTATGTTGCAAATTCTAGAAATGCACAGATACCTCAACACTACATATCTCAGTCAGCCTTAACACACCAGATGCCTTACCAAACCATACAAACACAAGCACCAAGCCAATTACCCCAAATTACTTACCCTATTAACAATGGCTCATCTTAGCCATAGTTCAAAAATTATCTAAACCTCCAAAATAACCTACAAAACACCTCAACCACCCAACCTGGGTCTTCACAAACTAGTAAATTACTAAAAATTCCTGTTACAAAGGAGAATGTGTTTACAATAGGAACTTGTCATGAAACCATGAAAAATGATTCTACTATTGAAATTTATGCAGCTGAAGTAAAAGATGAGAAAGGAAGTGAGTGGTTAGTAGATAGTAGTTGCTCTAACCATATAACAAAGAGAAGAGAAGCCTTTATTGAGAAGGATACTAGTACAAGTGCTATAGTTAAGATAGGAAATGGAAAACTCATCCTATCTTTTGGAAGGGTTCTGTTGAATTGGCTACAAAGGCTAGAAGCACAGTGCTTGAGGAAGTGTAATACATTCCAGTTCTTGATCAAAATTTGATAAGTGTTTTTCAGCTCTTAGAGAAGAAGTACAAAATCTATTTTGAAGATGAGATGTGTAGAATTTTTAATGCACAAGGAGAACTGTTACATAAAATTCCAATGGTGAATAGAGTCTTTAGAATCAAAATGATATAGCTAGATGGAGTATTTGCTGCTATTCCAGTGACAGAGTTGACTCAACTATGGCATAGAAGGTATGGACATACAAACTTAGATTACATTCTTGAAATGTAAATAAAGAAGTTGGTACATAGAATACCTCGATTGAGCAGTAAGTTGAAAATAGTTTGTGAACCATATGCAAATGGAAAAAGCCATGTTTCGCCTTTTCCAGCTAGTGATTGGAGAGCTACTGAGAAGTTGCAGCTAGTACATTCAGATGTTTGTGGTCCAATGGATACATCATCAGCTACAGGAAATAAATATTATATGGAGTTTATAGATGATATGTCTAGATACTCGTGGATTTATTTTATGAAGAGTAAAGATCAAGTGTTTGAATTTTTTAAAGGGTTGAAAGCAGAAGTTGAGAGTCAATGTGGAAAGAAGGTGAGATGCTTGAGAAGTGACAGAAGAGGAGAGTATATCTCAAAGGAAATGAAGGCCTACTTTGAGAAAGAAGGGATCTTTCATCAATTTTCAATACCATATTCACCACAGCAGAATGGTGTTTCTGAGAGGAAGAATAGAACCATAGTGGAGATGGCAAAGTCAATGATGTTTGGAATGAAAGTGCCAAAAAAATTCTGACCAGCAGCATGTTTTACTGCAGTTTACTTGCAGAACAAGATGAAGACTAGAGCATTGAAAGAGAAAACTCATTTCAAAGTATGGTTTGGTGTTAAACCAAACGTGCAACATTTGAGAGTGCTTGGATGTATAGCCTATATGCACATTCTTGATGTTAGGAGGATAAAGCTAGATGAGAAAGTAATTAAGGGAGTTATAATGGGATATAGTGTTGATCGCGGCTTATCATTCAATCCTAAGATTGATCCTTGGAAACCGGTCAAAATCAATTTATACCAAGAATTGC
>JANVCQ010000232.1:38702064-38718339 GCA_025531925.1 Erythroxylum plowmanianum
GAAGCGACAAATGTTGGCATGTGAATTGTATATGGATGAGATTATATGAATGTGATTGATAGTGTTTGAATTCCGGACAGGAGGTCCGAGGATTCTGGCTATTGATTGTGAATTATTGAAGTGTTATAGATATTTGATTGTGCTTGTCGAAGATAAGAAATGAGGATTTTGGATGAATGAAGTGAATTGAGGCTGTGGAATTGATAAATTCCATTTAGAATTTTGTATGGTTTTGAAGCGTGGGTACGCTTGAACTGATGATGAAAAAAAATTTATACCGGTTTCGGATATGCTTTTGCTCGCCTTTTTGATCCGATTTGATTGTCCGACACTTTGCTTCGCTTTTCATTTCCGTTTTCTGTTCTTTTCGGGTTGGGATCCGGTTCCCAGATCGGGTCCCAACACCGTCGCTCTATTTTGTGGACCACACCCTGCTACTTGCATTTTTTTTCCTTTAGGTTGTGTATGGTTTATTGTCTGCTTAATTCTTGGAACCATTTCGAATGTGAAAATCGTGGGTGCAAGAAAGAAGAGAAACAAAGAAATCCTAGGATGAGCGTAGAGAGATGTTACAGAAATTTAAAGATGGCTAACCTCAAGAGAGAAATGAAGTGACCAAAATGAGTGGAAGAGTTAATGTAAGTGTTATGGTGAAAGGAGGGGTAAAATGGTAAAAGAACATAAAAATATCTTGTTTCTTACCTATGCCTAACCGTCTATCACAATCGTGACAGTGGGTGTGTAATCTTGGTCATAATCGTGACACTGGAATTTTTAATACCTTTGTCCCATTTTTCATCCATTCATTGTGTAACCTCCAAATTTCCTTCCTTTTCTTATATTATCATCAACAACACATAATTTATCCATCCACACCATTCTAAACCATTGTGATAAAGAGAGAACCAAATTCTAGAATTCAAAACAAACCTAACTATCGAAATGTACTAATTAACTATCGAACATGCTAGTTATGGTTATTAGCTTGACCTTCATCATTGCAAACGTTTTTAATTATTCGAAAGAAAACAAATTACTTCCTTTTCTTTAGAGAAAATTCCTCCAAGATATAGATTGCAATGATGCCTGTTTACCTTAAAGGTTTCCTTGTTCGAATTTTCTAATTTGAGAGCTCCATATATGAATACTTGAGTTACTATAAAAGGTCCACTCCTTCTCGATTTGAGCTTTCCCCCAAAAAACTTCATCCTCGAATTGAACAACAACACCATATCTCCCACCTTGAACTCCTTCTTATTGAGATGAGAATCATGCCATCACTTCACCTTCTCTTTGTAGAGTTTAGCATTCTTATGCAATTTGAACCAAAATTCCTCGAGTTCATTTAGTTGCAAAAGTCTTCTCTCACCTACTCACTTCCAATCAAAATTTAAAACTTTCATTGCCCAATATGCTTTGTGCTTGAGTTCCATAGGCAAATCACAAGCACCATATATAAGTCTAAATGAAGTCATTCTAACCGCACCCTGATACTTGCATTTTCCCTTTAGGTTATGCATGTTTTACCATCTACTTAATTCTTGGACCCATATGGAATGTGGAAATTGTGGGTGAAAGAAAAAAGAGAAACGAAGAAATCCTAGGATGAGTGTAGAGAGAAGTTAGAGAAATTTGAAGATGGCTAACCTAGAGAGAGACATGAAATGACCAAAATGAGTGGAAGAGTGAGTACAAGTGTTAAGGTCAAAGAAGGAGGGGTAAAATGGTAAAAGAACATGAAAGATATCTTATTTCTTACCCATGCCTAACCGTCTATCATGATCGTGGCTATGAAACTGGGTCACGATCGTTACCCATAGTGGGCTATAAAATTGGTTCACCATCGTGAGCAAGGAATTATGATCATGACAGTGGGTGTATAATCTTGATCACAATCATGACACTGAAATTTTTAATACCCTTGTCTCGTTTTTCATCCATTCTTTATGTAACCTCCAAATTTCCTTCCTTTTCTTATATTATCATCAGCACTACATCGTTTATCCATCCACACCTTTCCAAACCATTGCGATAAAGAGAGAAGAACCTAATTCTAGAATTTAAAACAAACCTAACTATTGAAATGTACTAATTAACTATCGAACATGCTAAGTTATGATCATTAGCTTGACCTTCATCATTGGAAGTGTTTTTAATTATTCGAAAGAAAAAAATTACTTCCTTTTCTTTAGAGAAAACTCCTCTGAGATACAGATTGTAACAATGCCTATTTACCTTGAAGGTTTCCTTTTTCGAATTTTTAATTCGAGAGCTCCATATGTGAATACTTGAGTTACCATAAAAGGTCTACTCCATCTTGATTTGAGCTTTCCTGGAAATAATTTCTTCCTTGAATTGAAAAACAACACCAAATCTCCCACCTTGAACTCCTTCTTATTGAGATGAGAATCATGCCATCTCTTCACCTTCTCCTTGTAGAATTTGGCATTCTCGTACGCATTGAAGCAAAATTCCTTGAGTTCATTTAGTTGCAAGAGTCTTCTCTCACACGCTTGCTTCCAATCAAAATTTAAAACTTTCATTTCCTAGTATGCTTTGTATTCGAGTTCCACAGACAAACGACAAGCTTTACTATACACAAGTTTGAATGAAGTCGTTCTAATTGGAGTTTTAAAGGTGGTTTGATAAGACCATAAGATTTCATCCAACTTTAATGTGTAATCCTTTCTTGAACTATTCAATGTCTTCTCCAATATATGTTTGAGTTCACAATTTATGACCTCCACTTGGCCACTTGTTTGTGAGTGGTATGGTGTGGCCACATGATGGTGGACTCCGTATCGCTTAAAGAAGGCATCAAAAGATTGGTTACAGAAGTGTGCTCCTCTATCACTTATAATTGTCCTCAGCACTCCGAATCAATTCAATAACTGTTTAATAAATTTTTGAAGAACTTTTCCATCATTTGTTGGAGTTTCCACAACTTTGGCCCATCTTAATATGTAGTCCACTCATACTAAATTATATATGTTCCCATAGAAGAAGTGAAATACCCAAGAAGTCCAGTCCCCGCACATCAAAGAATTCGACTTCCAAGATGTTGGATAAGGTAATCTTATCTCTTTTCGAGATGTTGCTCACTCTTTGACATTTATCGCACTATGCTACGAATGCCTAAACATAAATAGATGCAACTAATAGAATCCACATTCAATTACTCAAGTTGCCGTCTTGTTTGCACCATAATGTCTAGTATATAAAGCTTTATTACACTGCGTTAATATGTCTGATATCTCCTCCTCTAGAACACACCTTCTTATGATTCCATCAGCACATGTTCGATATAGGATTGGATCATCCCATAAGTATCATGTACGCTCATACAAGCATCACTTCCTTTGTTGATAGGATAACATAGAAGGGAACTTACCGCTGGTGACAAAATTTATTAGGGTTTCATCAAGGAATTTCTTATTAATATCATCGCTCTGCTTAATTCCCCTCCTTCTAGATGTGATAAATGATCTGCTACCATATTCTCATCTCCCTTTTTGTCTTATATTTCAGTGTCAAATTCTTGTAGTAGAAATATCCATCAAATAAGTCTCAATTTTACCTTCTTCTTGGCAAAAAGATATTTAGGTGTTTTGCAATCCATAAAAATGATCACCTTAGAACCCAAGACGTACGATTGAAATTTATCACATGCATACACCACTGCTAGTAACTCATTCTTAGTGGTGGTGTAGTTTAGTTTGGCCTAGTTAGTGTCTTGCTTGTGTAGTATATTGCATGCAACATCTTATCCTTCCTTTGGACCAACATATAACCCATAGCTTGATCGCTAACATCACACATGACTTCGAATGGGAGTGTCAAATCTACTGACATTAAGATCGGTGCTGATGTTAGTGCCTTCTTTAATTGATTAAATGCAAATAAACAGTTATCATCAAAATAAAAAGGTACGTCCTTAACTAAAAGGTTAGTAGAGGTATTGCTATCTATGAGAAGTCCTTAATAAAGCAATGATAAAATCCTACATGACCTATGAATGCTCTCATGCCTTTAACATTGATGGGTGGTGGAAGCTTCTCATTGACCTTTGTCTTCGCTCTGTCCACTTCAATTCCTTGGTGCGATATTTTATACCCAAGCATTACTCCCTTATGCACCATAAACTAGTAGTTCTCCCAATTTAACATCAGATATGATTCTTCATATCTTTGGAGCACTCTGTCCAAATTAGTCAGGCACTGCTCAAAAAAGTCCCCAAAGATTGAGAAATTGTTCATAAAGCCTTTCATTATATTCTCAATCATATCTGCAGAGATAAACATCATGCACCTTTGAAATGTACCTAGAGCATTGCATAACTTGAAGGGCATTCATCTATACAAAAATGTATGATCAGGACAGGTAAAAGTGGTCTTTTCTTGGTCGTTAGGATAGATGAATATTTATTATATCCTAAATAAACATCTAGGAAGTAATAGAATGAGTTATCAGCCACTCTTTTGATCATTTGTTCTATAAATAGGAAAGAAAAGTGGTACTTTTTAGTCACCTTTTTACCTTTCAATAGTTTATGCAAACTCTCCATCCTATGACTGTTCTTATCAAAATTAGCTCTCCACTTTAACTCTCCATAACGGTCATACCACCTTTCTTCGGTACACATTGTATTGGGCTGACCCATTCGCTATCAGATAGGGGTATATGATACCTAGGAAAGAAAAGTGGTCCTTTTTAGTCACCTTTTTAACCTCTCAATAGTCTATGCAAACTCTCCATCCTATGACTGTTCTTATCAAAATTAGCTCTCCATTTTAACTCTCCATAACGGTCATACCACCTTTCTTCGGTACACATTGTATTGGGCTGACCCATTCGCTATCAGATAGGGGTATATGATACCTATGTCTAAGAGCTTCACTACTTCCCTTTTGACCACTTCTTTCATGTGAGGGTTTGACCTGAATTGATGTTCCCTCACTGTTCGACTTCCTTCTTTGAGTTTTATTCGATGCATAACAATTTTTGGACTTATACATCGAATGTCAAATATATGTCATGCCATGGCCTTCATCTGCTTCTTCATAATTGCTACCACCCTACTTTCTTGTTCCCTATCCAATTGATTGGAAATGATGATGGATAGGGTTTGACATTCACCTAGAAAGGTATGCCTGAGGTATGCAGGTAAAGGTTTGAGCTCTAAAGTTGGTGATTGCTCCGTATAGGGTGGTATGGGTGCTTTAGTTCTTACTAATATTTCTTGATGTCTCAAAACACCTGACTCCTCCATCTCAAAATCTTCCTCAAACTCAGTTTCATTCACCTTCTCAGCTTCATTTTCTATCTCAACTTTTATATTTTTAATTTCTTCAAAATAACTCTCTTCTTGCTCTTAAATACTTCTTTCCATAACATCAATATTGATGCAAGAGCTGCTTTACTATTTTTCAAGGCTTTATTCATATTGAACTCCATCTTATCTTCACTAATCTGAAGTGTAAATTTTCCTTCATTAACATTGATCAATGCTTTTCCAGTGTTCATGAAAGGTTGTCCAAGAATTAATAGACAATTTTTATCCTCTTTAAAATCAAGAATGATGAAGACCACAAGGAAAATAAACTTTTCCACTAGCATTAACATGTCTTCCACCACTCTAAACAGTCTTTTAATTGATTGATCAACTAACTAAATTAATATTGAAGTTGGTTTGACCTCATCAAGCTCCAATTGCTTGAATATCGACAAAAGCATGAGATTGATACTTGCTCCCAAATCACATAAGAACTTTACAAATTCAAATTCACCAACCACATAGAATATTGTGAAACACCATAGATCATTCAACTTGGAAGGCATATGATTTATGATTAAGGAACTACAGTTGCCAACTAACACCACTGTTTGGTTCCTTTCCCAAGTGCGCTTCTTTGATAATATGGCCTTCAAGAATTTAGCATACTTGGGCTTATGTTCCAATGCCTCCATGAAAGAAGATTAATTTGTGAAGTCTTCAATTTCTCCACGAGCTTTGCTAATTGTGCATCCAATTTGCTCTTTTATAATCGTTAAGGATATAGAATCTTGGGTGGATATGATGGAGGGGCAATGTAAAAAGGGTATTCATTCATGCCCACTTCCTTCTTCTTTTCTTTGGCTTTCTCTACAGGGAGGAGTGTAGTTTTTGTCTCTATTGGTTGTTCAAGTTTCTTCCCACTTCAAAATGTGATTTTCTTTAATTACTCCCTTGTTTTTGTTTCAGTATTACTCAGAAGGCTCCCTAAACTTCTTGTAGACAATGAATTTGCCAGTTGACTCATTTGAACCTTTAAGTTATGGATGGAAGATGCATAGTTTTTAGTTACTTGTTCGAACTTCCCTTCCAACCTCTTATAAGCATCATCCATGTTTACGAGCTTGTCTAAAATTTTATCCAACTTAGAGTCCATCAAATTAGGTTTCTCCAATTAAAATACAAGTGTCCCTTGAGGTTGAAATTGACCTCCTATACTGTTTAACTAAGAAAATTTTGGGTGATTCTTCCACCCAGAATTATATGTATTGAAGTAAGAATTGTTCCTGCCTTTTCGACCAAATTAGGCTCCCATTTAGTTGAATTGCTCTATTTGATTAGTCTGCATGAAGAAGCAATCAATGGTATCATGGTTGTCTTGTCCACATAATCCATATCTATGCTTAATTGCTTTCACTAGAGTTTACGAAGAGGCTTTCATGCAATTGAGTTGTTGAGTTAAGTCAACAATTTTTGCCTACATTTCTATTATTGACTCAACTGTAATGGTGCCCTTTTGATCACAGAAGGTTATTTGTTTTCTATTTCTGTCAAATGTCCAAAGATAACTATTACTTTCCATCTCTTCTAACAAATCCTTTGCTTACTTAGCTGTCTTTCTTATTAGAGATCCTCCAGTTGTTACAGCAATGGTGCCTTGTATTAGTGGAGCAACTCCAATGTAAAAGGCTGACAGAAGGAATTCTTTGGGTAGGTTATGGTGAGGAAACCTCCTTTGTAAATTCTTATGCCGCTCCTATGCTTTATAAAGTGACTGCCCATCACTTTGTTGGAAATTTGTAATCTCCTTTATCAACTTTTTCATCTTTATGAGGGGGAAGTAATTGTCCAAAAATGCATGCACCAAGTCCCACATTGTAATGGTTGCAGGGCTTAATGAATGATACATGCCTTAGTTCTATCCCTTAATGTGAAGGGAAAGAGTCTCATCCTAATAGCTTCTTCCAACATTCCATGATATAAAAAAGTATCACATATTTCTGAAAATTTCACTAAATGAGTGTTAGGATCCTCATTAGTTAACCCATAAAACTACACATTGGTTTGCAGCATGTTTAGTAAAGCTGGCTTAATCTCGAATAACATTACTTACACCAGTGGTCGAGTGATGCCTTGATGTGTAGCATTGAACCCTGGTCTCATAAAATCCATTAGGGTTCACTATTGGTTTTCTTGATTATGTTCCTTCGCCATCGTTTCTTTGATCTCTTCTTTTTGCTGCCTTGCTCGTTGAATTGCTTGCTCTAATTGAGTGATATCAAGTTCTAAAGTTTAGATGATCCTACTTGAATTTTGAGTAACTCTTATATTCAGGTAGTAGCACGGAGACAATTGCCTTTAGAACAAAGGAATTCAAATAATCCTAAACTAACTCCCCAGTAGAGGTGGCAATAACTTGTTGAACAAGTTTTACCTATTGTAAAACCCTTAATATACGTAAGTATATGGATCACAAACTTGTAGTAATTGAGGCGCCAATCCCACGAGGAATCAGCTAAAACTAAACAAACCTAACTTTATCTAAGGTTTAAAATTGTGATTTAAATGAAAACATAAATAATCAGAAAATTAAGCAATCAAATATGAGTTAAGTGGAAATAAAATTCAGAAATTAACACATACAAATCAAATTGAGCTCTTAACAACTTAATAATTAAGTTGTCATAATAAAACCAGAATTATCAACTATGAAAGTGTAGGATTCATTCTATCGTAATTTTGCTACCTTAATCATTTTGTATTAAATCGATACCGATCCCATATTTTCGAAGGGTTAATTATTCTCCCTCAAGAAATAATCATTTAACCCTTGTTAATAATCCCTAATTGATTCCAAAATTTCAATTTTGCAGTCTCTCAATTAATAAAACCAGCCTAATTTTTTCAACTAGTTCTTAATCAATCTATCTAATAATCAAGCCCTCAGTCATGATCTCTCTTTGTATGATTATAGATTTGATATTTATGTTACTTATTAGGTTCTTAAATCTCATTGCCTAACCTAATCAGATTACTATCGATTCAATCTCTCTATTTATTATCAAAGTATGAACAACCACAAATAACACAATACCCAAAACATTTCATTGAAATAAAAAACAATCAAGCCATAAAATGATTCAAGAACAAATCCTAAATGAAATTAAAACTTCAACATGTTCAAAATATTACAATCCAATTTCCACATCAATTTTAATGAAAATAACAAAAGGAAAAAAATAAAAACTTGATTTGGAGCTGAATGTACAAATATGGAAAATGTTGGACAACTGATGCTCCTCTTAATCTTCCTTAGATTAATCTCAATTTAGTAAGATGGTGGCTACTTATTCTGGTCTCTTTTTTTTCTTTTATATCTTAGGGTTAATTATGGGGCTAAACCAAGTCATTTTATTCCAAAAATAGCCCCAAAACATCAAAAGATATAAAACAGGTCGTGCTTAGAAAGTGTCTGTCACAGCTAAGACTGAGGAAGAACCTTCTGTCACGATCATGAACTAGCCTTTTAGCCTAAGCGTGGTCCAACTTCCTTCAAACCTCATTTATCTAGTTTCATTCACTAACAAACAGATCAAAACACCTCAAGAACACAATATTAAGCTCCATCATCATGCCCTAAACCATATAACACTTAAAAATATAGAAAAATAATCACATTAACATAATTCTAAGCCTAAACATGCAATAATCATCTAATCAATACTTATACACCCACTAAAACACCTAACAAAATATAATGTAAACGACAACTATCATTAATCACTTATACAAGAGATCTTTAATTTCATTGTAAAATAAAGATATAGATACCATATATTATTATGTGAAAGATATAAGTGCACATGGAAAAGTGAATATAAAGTATATATCTACATGAGATATGGTGATAGACCTAATGACAAAACCAATTTCTCGAGATAAATATATTAAACATATGAATTCATTAGGATTACAAATATATTGAAATGTAATTTATTAACATTTCTCCATATATGTTCAATTAATGTGTTGTCATCTATAAATAAGTTGACATTGTTTATTAAGTTATAAAAATTACTAAATACTTTATTATAAAATATGTTTACATTGTATGACAAACTTTTTTAGTATAAATCAAAGAGCATATTATACAGATAAAGATTGGCCTTCTCACACAGGTAGTTGACTCTAGTTTTTGTGATGACTAGAGAAGAGGCAATTTTAAGTTTATTATCAAGGAGATAATTGAGAGCTAAAGTGAGAAACCTAAACCTTAAATACTGACTTAGATGATAAGTCAAAAGGAAATTAGTTTAGATTGATCACGTGGTCAATATATCCATCTTAATTTGCCAAATGAGAGTTCAAAAAGATAACGTTAAGAGTAGACAAGTGAACTCTATATGATATTGTATTTATCAAAGACATATGGTCCAAAGTAACAAGATTTAACACTATAGCACATGACCCCTTTTAATCAAACTTAAGAATCTTAATCTTGCATTTAAAAAACTCTAATTTTTCTTAAATTCTAAAGGTATTATAATAGCCTTACTCTATAAACTATACTCAAATCTAGGAAAAGGTTTTGTTGTAAGATCTATAATTAAAAGATCTTAATACTATAGTTGAATTAAATCATCCTTACTTCTTTTGCTATTCATTTTAGACCTTCCACTACTAAAAATAGTATCCAAAGTTCCTCCAACTATAGTCTCCATGTCTAGTGTTTCATTATGTTACTAACTTTTTATAATCAAAGATCTAATAAGGAAAATGGCCCTCACACTATTAACAATGTTTACTTAAACTAGGCAACACTATAAATTGGTAACTTTTTCATAATCTTAAAGAAATTTTATTTTACTAGTATTTTGTTCAATAAAAAAACTCTAACTGTCACTAGTCACTACACAAACACACACACACATAGAGACAATTAAGAAACATAAAATGAAGAAATAATTGAAAGGTGTTATTTACATGTTGACACCGTAAAGATCTAAATGATTTCCTAGTTAAATTAAAGTCTCTAGCTATGTTTCTTCATATACTTGATTTTTTTGTTGCTTATTAATAAGTATTAATATATCCAAGTTATCCATTAATAAGTGTAAATTGCATCATGTTTTAGGGTATAGTTTGATATGTGATTAGCCGTTAATTCGATCACTTGGTATATGTTTAGGTTAAAATTATGTTAGTTTGTGATTTATTTGTGTTTTTAAGGGTTTTACAATTTAGTACAAGTCTTTGACCTTAAATATTATGTTTTTGAGGTACCTTGATGTGTTTGCTAGTATTTCAGGGTCAATATCGAAGAACAGAGGAGTTTCAGAGACATTGATGCTAAAACAATGACCATCAGGCCACGATAGTGGTAGAAGCTCTAGGTTTGACCCACAATCATAACCTGCATACATGATCGTCATAAAAGCTCAAGGAATGGCTTACGATCATGGCCTGCATGTCACGATCATGACAGAAGGCTCAAATGTGAGCCATGATTGTGGCATGTAGGGCCACAGTCTTGACCTGTATTGGGTAGACACACAAATGCTCTATTTCAAGGAATTTTTTGGACCGTTCGGACACTGAAAAGACCCTAGGGTGACGCAAAACATAAAGAAGGATAAAAAGAACATAAAGAGGTGGAAAAAAGAGAGCTTTTAGCAGCCACCATGGAAACCCTAAGTGAGAATATATCGAGAGAGAAAGAGAAGAAGGAAGACAAAGATGAAGCGTACTTGAAGTGCTTCCCAGATTAAGAGGTTTCTTGATGTTGTCGTCATCTATCATCTATTCCAATTGTATTTCCTTGTCGTTTTGATCTTATTGATCTATAGAATATAGATAGATAGTATGATGATCGGATTTGGAATATTGATGATGTTTTAAACTTTCCTTTGGGATTTTATTTTGATTTAAAGATAATTTAGTTGATTGTGTTATTTGGATGAATATTGTGATTTAATTACATTATTGCATAATTTGGTAATAAATTGAGAGGGTGAACTAAATGAAAATTGATTAAATTGGATTAATGAGAGTTAGGTTATTTAATAGAAATTATAATAAATCATGTTGGTAATTGTCTGGAGAGAGATCTCGTGTGATTTTCCAATAGTTATTAGAGTGCTTCAAATCTAATTAGGTTTTGGATTATGGTTTATAATTTAGGGTTTAATGGTTATAACTCGAGAGAGAGTAATCAACCGTAAGATAGTCTAGAATCGACACTCCATTGACACATAATTGGCTAGGTTAGCATTAATCATAAGCAAAATTCCCTTTTTCATAAACTAGTAAATTCCTTAGGTTGATTTCTATTGTGACTGCATATTGCTCAATTATTAATTCCTTCGTGTTTATTTTCCGATTTAAGTGGTTGAATTCAATTCTCGTGATTACTTTCCATTGCATTGCCTATTTTTTAGTTTAATATATTGTTTGCCTTAGATTTTAGGATTATATTAGTTTCCCTCCTCGTGGGACTCATACCTCTTATACTACAATAGAAACCTGGGCGTTTATAGTATTTAAAGGCTTATAAATCTTAAAGCTCGAGCAACACGATCAAGTTTTTGGCATCATTGATGGGGAGGCGTAAACTAGTTTAATTCTTGTAGTCTAAGGCTTTTTCACCATCTTTTGCGAAAAAAAAGAAAAAAAGTGTAGGAAGTTTGAGTGAAAAGTTAAGAACACATTAATTTGGACATCATAAGGCAACAATGGAGAATCCAGAAAATTAGATATCAAGAAGAGATGAAAAGAATGATCATAGAGGATATACATGATAAGGACCAATAAACTCTTGCAGAATTCAATAAGCCCCAATTTAGTTGGGGAAATCATCATCCTTATATGAACACGTATACTTCAGGGTGGCATAACCACCCATACTTCTATTAGTCTAATAAGGTAAGTACTCATATAGGACATCAAGACTTATTAGGATTTCAACAAGATGAGTCCAATTCATGGGATTTCAAATTAGATAACATCATGGATAAGCTAATAGATATGGAAGAGACTTAGAAGAGATTGGAAAAGCAATTTGATTAAGCTAAAATCATGCCTCTTCTATTCACAACATGGAGATTCAAGTGAGACAACTTTCCCGTGAATTTTGTATGAGAAGTGTAGGAGATTCTCTGAGAAATATGGAATTACATCAACAAGAGCAATATGAGGCTATCATAGTTAAGATTGGGGAAGAGCTAGAAGAACCAATGGAACACCAAGCTAAAACCCATCTTGTAGAAGACCAAGAAATGAGGAAAAAGGATGAAGAAAAGAATGACAACCCTCCCTATTATCCACCAATTCTTGATATACCATGCATGAACATTAAAAGAACTTGAGTAGATGTCCATGAAGAGAACCTCATCATTCGGATTAGTGATGACCAAGTGACATTCAATATGAATGATGTATTAAAGAATCCAGAGGAGGGCAACTCATTTAAAAAATGATATGCTCGAATCTTTAAAGGAAGGAGAGGATGAAGAACAATTTACAATGGACATTAAGTTTGAAGAAGTTGTGGAAGTCTCTGCTCAAGAAGCTAAAGAAGAAGAGGAGATGAGGGCAAATAAGGAAGAGCGAAGAAGAGAACAACTCACCTTCTTACCAGGAAAACTACTAGATTCCATGGAAGATTCAGGGAGTTTTGTTATTCCCTACTTTGATAACAATTCATTAAAAAAAATGACACTATTAAGCTTAATTGGCTTTCATAATTTTATCAATATTGTCCTTCTGATCATTTTGCAATTTGTATCTTGCTTATAGGCTACAAAACTGATGTTGAACGAAAAGGGCAGAAACAAGCCATTCATAATTGATCCCGACCGAGTTTCCAATGATAGAAGAGCATCAAGCTAATGATGTTAAAAGTAACACTGCATGGGAGGCAAACTATGGTTTTTAAATTACCAATTATTTCTTGATTATAGATAGTTTGAATTCTATAGTTAGGTTGTTCTGTTTCTAAATAAATATCATGGAAGAGTAGGACATTAATTTTTGATAAAGATGACGTGGAAAGAAAGTATAATGAGGTGATAATGCTAAAAAGAAGTTAGGAAAGAATCTCAGAGGGTGTGTATAAGGATGAAAGATGAAAAAATCAGAATTGGTGGAATTAGTGCAAGTCATGGCAGAGTAAATTTGTCCACGTAATTTCTAGCTAAAATTTTTACCATTTTACCCTTCCCTCATATATTCATTTCCTACTTCACTTTTTCACTCACTTTCTTTTTAACTTTATCTCTCTAAGATTAGAACCTCCAAACACTCTCACTTTTCTCCAACCAACTTTCACATTCCCACTTTATTCCAACTTCCACCTACTTGCAACCTAGTATGTCGCATATTAAGCAATCATCGAATCATAACCAATCATTAGGAATAAATCAAGTATTGGGCAGAGGGCAAAGAAATAGGGTGACAGATTTTGGAGCACCCTTCCTAATCTACACAAAGGAGAAAGGTATTCGATTCTAATCCCTTAATGTTAAACATATGGTAGTCTCGAAATACTTTTATTTTGATATGCTTGATAAGCTAAAATTGTAAGATAGGGTTGAGAATTTAGCAGAAAAGATTCAGTAAAGTAAGGTTACACACTTCCATTATCCTATCTACTAAGAGCCCACCTTAGAATTCTTCACTTCCCTTCATTTCAAACCCAGCAGCCCTAAGGAAATGTGGTTTATTTTGCAGGGATAGCCTTATAAACTGAGCATTGAAATCATATGTGATATTTCTGGTTTCCCTGAATCTTCCATTTTCAATCAGCACGATAATTTTTGTCCTTCTCGCTATTAGAATGAGCTCACTAGGTTAGAGCGGCTCGATGCTAAGAATGCCCACAATAACATTATACGAACCCATGAGCACTTGTTGTTACATAAATTCATATGTCAAATGACTTTTGACAAATTAGAAACCAACAAGTGCTCAATAAAGGAACTTTTTCTATTGTGGTGTATAGATCACAGCATCTTAGTGCGCACCTCCACACATTTGCTGAATGCTATTATTGCGATTCTACGTAAGAGGAGCAACAATTTGGGTTTGTGGTACTTAGTTTTCGCCATTACTGAGTACCATGGTGTGGATTATAGTGGTCTAACCGTCTACCTTCCTAATTTTCTAAATCAACATCATTTGTGGCCCACTGAGATCCTAATGTCCTATAATATGGAACTCCGGGGCATTAACCAAAAGACTCATGTGAAGATTAGGGCTAGTTAGGCGGGTTCTAACATAATGCCACCTCAACAGGTAGAAGAGGACCCGACAAGTGAGTAGTTCAAATAGGAGAAGACACAGAAGAACCTGGTTGGAAGAAAGTGCTTAATATAATCTCCGCCAACACTAAAGCAATTACTGACACACTAGTGGAGAAATCTAGAAGGATGAAGGAGATGGTCCACATATAAAGTTGTCAGAGCCAGGATATATGTCGGATTCATCTGTTGGGCATCGATTCCAGAACCCAACTCTTGCCCTGATATCATAACTGTTGGGCACTAATTCCGAAACCCAACTCTTGCTCTGATACCACAACTGTTGGACCCCGCTTTCAAAGTCCAACATTCTGAGTCATAAAACGTGTGCTTGTACTTGTTACCATGTATGGTTATTCCAATTAACCTCATTAGTCATCCTCGGTTCATCTTCATTCTCTGATACCGTAAGTGTTGGGCCCTATTTTCTGAATCATTCTTATACTGAAGAAAATATTCTATACTCAACTTCCATCTAGATATTGAACATCTTAGAGGCTGAATTAGAATTTGACCTCTTCAAATAATTTGTAAACCTACGTCTCTATTTTACTCCACATTGGAAATCATCTCAGTTGGAACCCTACAGGTCTAGATATATTCAAAATTCCAAAGCATGTTCAATAAAATAACATCAGTTCATACTATTCCAACAAATTCTTTTACTTTCCTTTAATCAAAACCTTTTTTCAATCAATTCAAAATGCTACCAATTTTTATGGAGAGATAGCGCAATATGTGAGGAATCTACTGTGTCAAGGATCACTTCGTTTAGAGGTCGGATAACAAAGATTTCTCCAAAGGAATCAAACAAGGTTCCGTCCAAAATCATAATGAATCTGGTTCGGGATAATGACATAACTTGCTCTAGGGATATCAGATCAAGGTCATTCTTGAAGGGTTTGAAACAACACTTCAATATCTACATCTTTTATGAAGACATTGAAGTGAGATTTTGTCATCTAAAGGGTCAAAAATTGGACTAGCAAATACATTATGAACAATGACTAGAAGAAGGTTATGAACAGTACACAGAAGATATCTTGCAATTAGCATAGCTTTCTCTAGAGATATCAGATTAAGGTATTCTTTAGATGGTTTAAAAGAGGACTTCAAGATCTACAACTTTTGTGCAGACCTTGAAGACAAATTCGATCATCTATAGGGTCAAAAATGTGACCAAATGATAGGATTAGATGAACAGCCAGACGATATGATGTCACCACCAGATGATATGACGTCACTAAACGATACGTCATCACGAGACGAAGCTTCCTCACTAGATGAAGCGTCCTCACCAGATGAATCATCCTCACCAGACAATGCGTCTTCACCAGATGATACATCCTCACCAGATGATACGTCTTCACCAGACGATACATCCTCACCAGACGATACATCCTATACTCCTAAGCATCTCCACTTATAAGGACCATAACTTTTGACTCTAATATCCAAAAATTTTATACTTTATATCGTTGGAAAGCTAGAAAGACAAGCTACAACTTCTATAAAGACAACTTGTCAAATTCATCCTAGATCAATCCAGATTTTACCCTAAATTCAGAACATGAATTTTTCCCTTATAGAAGACTTGAAATTTTGCACTATGTAAACTTGGAATGTCCTGAACATAACCATTCAGCTACCAAAATGATTTCATTAAACTCTCAAATCTCAACTCATTTGTCTCATCACCTTCAACTA
>JANVCQ010000232.1:38746775-38765900 GCA_025531925.1 Erythroxylum plowmanianum
CATTTCATCTTATTTCTTCTCCCAACCGATGATTATTTCATTACATTTTCATATTATTTTTTATTTAACTATGACGTAAAAATTTTCCCTACGTATAAATTCAGTAGGCATTTTCAGTGCGCATTTGCGGAGAGTTAACCTGCTAGTGTTCTTAATAAGTTTCAACAGAATCATATCATTCTTGATTACTTCTCTCCAACAAAGAGAGTGAGAAAATGAGACAAAAAGAAAGAAAGAGAGATAGAAAACAATGAAAAAAGAAGACGAAAAGTAAGGTTATATTTGAAGCAAGTATTTAACTGGAGGTGGAAATAATTTAACTTATAAATGTTATAATTTAACTTATAAATGTTAAAATAAGAGGAATAGAAAGATAATTACATTGGCTTTCATGACGCTCTTTTAAATTAATAAAGTAAAAGAAAGGGTAAAATAGAAAAGAAAGAAAAATAAAGGAAGAAAAACATAAAAGTGTTGTTTAGAATATTGTATCGTATTGGTCAGTACTAATAAAAAATGGATACTGAACAAGAAAATTTTGTATCGAACTTTGATACTGATTGTTAGAGACCCTTTCGATTAGTACTAACTAGTATCAGCTGATAATCATAATAACATTCAAATATCTATCAAAATTATAAATTTTAAAAATTTTAAGACTAAATTTAAAAACTTAAAATTTCTCCTATATAAAATAATAATTTTTTGAAAATATATAAAATAATAATTACTTATACATAAAAAAGAATGTATAAAATAATTTTTTATGTCATTAGATTTATACAAATTGATTTAATATTACAAACCTAAAAATTTTAGTTTAATACAATCATATTTAATAATTTTGAAAAATATTATAATTAGTTTTGAAATATGTAGAATTAAATATTGTCATGCTCTTGATGAGTATGGTAAACTCCTAAACCCTAACTCTTCCCTCAGACTCCATTAAGCCCTATTTACTCGATTTTGTATGAAAGGCCCGACGGGGGCCTCTAGGGTTTTGTCAAACGTCATCCTAATTTGCCATTTCAGGGCCGTCTCTTTGTGCTTCACCTTCTACCTCTGTTTTCTCTCCTGATTCTGCTGCGGTTTTTTTTATTACTCTTTTATAACATTGAGCCCTATACGCTTACAATTACACGACTACCTATTTTTAGGGTTTCCTCTCGCAGGATTGCTCTACGTGAGTTTTTCTTTTTCTTTTTTTTGGTTTCATTCTGCGTAGTGCATTGGTTAAACGTTCCTTTTTCTTATTACATTAGTAAATTGATGAGTTTAGCATCTTTTAAAGTGGTTTGATTTGGTTTCTTTTTCACTTGTTCTTATACTTCTTTTATTCTACAGAGAAAAGGAAGGGTCTTAACTGTAAAAGTAAGGGAAAAAACTTGTTCTTAAATGGGAGCCAAGAAGAGAAATTCGGATTCTGTGAATGAGGAACTTGACAATTTACCAGAAACTGGTAACGATAACGTGAATTCAAACCCCACTAAGAAATTGAAAAAGGACAAGAAAAAAAAGGTTGAAGTGGCTGGTGGGCATGATGATGATGCCACACTAGGCACTTCTGCAGCTGCTCCTAGTTCAATGAAACCTATGGAAAGGAAGAAGAAGAGAAAAGCATTGGACAAAGAGCGCCACCATGTTGGTCAGGAGAATGAGGGGTTAAGTTTGAAACAAAGCAATATGACTTTGAGTGTCAGCGAAAGCAGAGTGCAGGCTGTGGCTTCTTCGAGTAACGGGATGCCTGCGTTTCATATTGATGTTTTTAGGGACTTGGCATCCGCAGATTTTTCTGTGCGAGAAGCTGCAGTCGAAAGGTTGGTAAAAGATTTAAGGGAGGTTCAGAAAGCGTTTGATATGTTGGAGAATAAGGAGTTGGTTGAAGGTGGGTTGAAGTTGGAAGCTGAAAAAGATGATGGCCTGAATAATTGTGCTCCTTCTTTGAGATATGGTTTGAGGAGGCTGATTCGTGGAGTTTCATCATCAAGGGAGGTATGATTTTGTTCATGTTACTAACTCTTCATTTTTAAGTAAATTGTGATGCTTAATGGTAAATAATTTGATCAAGTTGTTTCATGGAAAGAAGATGAATGTTCAAATGTGGATTTTGTGGATGCTTGATGTGTTGCTATTTTATTTTGCAGCTAGAGAGCTTCATTTGACTTTTAAGATGTGATGGTTAGTGCTACCTGATATTGTCCAAGACGTTCTTATTATTTCATTTACCTTGTTGTATTCTTCATAGATTCATCATGATAGTTTACATTTTCTCTTCTGTGGTTTTATCTACTCAAATGGTTGTGACTTGTCCACTGGAACCTACATCTGGGCCTGTTTGAAATATTACACCTGTTCTTTGGATCTAAGCTCCAAGTCACGTTGAGTTGGACTTATTGTTACAAGAATACCCTTTGATAGAACTCAGAACTATCATTTCTTCTAAATCATAGACCTTTTTTTTACGTCATAGAACGTCGATAATATTTTTTCATTAACATTTTGATATGTGCAATAGTTTGAGGATGTATTATTTCTTTAAGGTTTTCTTGCCATGTAGATAAAATTAACCTGTGCTCAATCTTCTGTTTAATTAGTAATCTATTTTGCTTTTGCAGTGTGCAAGACAAGGGTTTGCATTAGGTTTGACTGCATTAATTGGTACAATTCCTAAAATTAATATTGGCTCTCTATTGAAGCTGATAGTTGATTTGTTAGAAGTCTCTTCATCGATGAAGGGTCAGGTAGGTGAGCTTTTTTATATAATTAGTTTTTCTCTCCTTTTAATAGAATTGCTAAGCTTTCTTGTGACATATGCAGGAAGTAAGGGATTGTCTTTTGGGGCGTTTATTTGCTTATGGTGCAATTGTGAAATCAGGGAGACTTGCTGAAGATTGGATTTCTGATCATAATTCACCTCTGATTAAAGAATTCACCAACATTCTGATCTCTCTTGCAGCAAAGAAGCGATATTTGCAAGAGCCTGCTGTTGTGATTATTTTAGAATTGGTTGAAAAGGTAACCCATTTAAGTAGACGGAAGCAAGATTTTGATCATGACCATTCTTAAGTTGCTTCTTATTCAGAATTAATGCATATTTTTTGGACCAAATGAGCATAATGTTTTGGATGCTATTTCTGTTGATGTTTACTTTTTTCATAGTTTCAGTAGGTTTTTGTTATTATTTATGTGTTTTAGTTCTGTTGGGTGCATACTTTGATGCTTAAAAATATTTGTAGTGGAAAATGGTAGAGGGTTATTTCTCTTTTTTCACTTTTCTTTTGAAGCTCTAACCATTTGCATTATGGTGCAGGAGGTTACTGTGCTATAAGCAATTTCTTGTCTAGTGACATCTGTTTTCGAGGATAGTTTAAGAACCGATGGTGAACTTATGTAGCCATTATTCCTTTGTTATTGCCCTTTTTGTAACTCTCATATAACTTGTATTTTATTTTGTTTCTGTTTGATGTGTCGGGTAATACTTTTTGGATTGCATATTGAGTAAAAGTTTGTTTCACATATTGGATAGTAGAGTCGCTTAAAGTTCTATATCTTGTTTGTTGGGATTAAGAATTTTCCTACAAGATCATTCTCTTTTTGCCTCTTGCATACAACGCTTTTTTTATGCTTTCCAATTCAGTTTTAATGACCACATTATTGTTTGTTTATGTTCTGTGCCTTATGGTTGTAGTTGCCAACTGAAGCTTTGGTTAGTCACGTACTTGAAGCTCAACATCTTTGTGAATGGTTTGAAGGAGCTGCTAATGTTGGGAATCCTGATGCTTTGCTTTTAGCATTAAAAATCAGGGAGAAGGTTTCTGTTGATAGTTTGATGTTTGGAAACATATTGCCATATCCATTCAGCCATAGAAGACTTTTTTCCCCTGATCATTTGTCCTCTCTTGCTAGTTGCTTCAAGGTATGTTTCTGTCAAATATTATAAGAGAAGAATGAATTTCTTTCTCATATATCAAAATTAGGTTATAGCCATTAGTTTATATACACAATTGTCTAGCTTAAAATTAGTAACAAACTCCCTAAAAATAGGAAACTCCTCCAAATCTGTATCTAAATCTAATTCCTAGAAATTAGGGAATTATACGATTTTCTATAACCATACAATCTTTCCAAATAAGACTAAATTCGACGCTTCCCCTTAACCTGGTGAATGGATACCTTCCATCCCAAGCTTGCTAATAATATCTCGAAACACAGTGCTTGTTAGTCCCTTTGTAAGTATGTCTGCCAACTGATCCTTGGTTGACACAAATGAAGTGCATGTTAGGCCACTGTCTAGTTTTTCCTTGATAAAATGCCTATCAACTTCAATATGCTTTGTTTGATCATGTTGAACAGGGTTATGCGTAATGTTGATGGTTGATTTATTATCACAATACAGCCTCATAGGTCCTTCCCATTTTATTCTTACGTCATCTAGGATTATCTTCAGCCAGAGTAACTCACATATTCCCAACGCCATTGATTTGAACTCTGACTTTGCGCTTGATCTTGCTACCACTTTCTTCTTCTTACTTCTCCATGTTACAAGATTACCACCTAGGAGAGTACAATAACTAGGCGTTGATCTCCTGTTGACCAAAGACCCTGCATAATCTGCATCATATAAGCTTCTAACGTCATGCCTGTGCCTGTTTGTCGCTTAAACAGAATTCCTCTTCCCGGGCTGCCTTTCAAGTATTGTAATATGCTATTTACTGCCTTAAGATATGATTCTTTGGGATTGTGCATAAATTGACTAACCATGCTCACTACAAATGCTATATCTAGCCTTATGTGTGCCAGATGTATCAATTTCCCAACAAGGTTTTGATAGGATCCTCTATTTACCATGGGATCTTTTGGAGCATCACATAATCCATGACTGAATTCAATTGGTGTCTCCACTGGTTTACAACCCATCTTTCCTGTTTATTTCAACAAGTCAAGTACGTACTTTTGTTGAGAGATGAAAATTCCTTGCTTTGAATGAGCTACTTCAATGCCTAGGGAGTACTTTAATTTTACTAACTCTTTGATGTCAAACTCCTTCAAGAGACATTGCTTCAGATTGTTCATCTCTTCTACATCATTACCTGTCATGATGATATCATCTGCATAAACTAACAATGTTGTGACTCTTCCAGAATTTGAGTGTCTCATGAACAAAATATGGTCTCCTTGCCTCTGTGTGTATCCCAATGAGATCATCACCTTAACAATCCTCCCAAACCAAGCTCATGGTGACTGTTTGAGCTCTTTCAGCTTGCACACCATTCCTTCTTTAGATTCAAATCCAGGGGGAACTTCCATATAAATTTCCTCTTTTAGATCACCATCGAGGAATGCATTCTTGACATCAAATTGTTGTGGATTCCACTCAAAATTAGCAACTAATGACAAAAGTATCCGTACTATGTTCATTTTAGCAACAGGGGCAAATGTCTCTAGATAATCAATGCCATAGGTTTGAGTGTATCCTTTGGCCACCAATCTAGCCTTGTATCTTTTCACCGAACCGTCAGCCTTGTATTTTATAGCCCACCTACATCCGACCATGTTCTTCCCTCTCGGCAATTCAACTAACTCCCATGTCTTGTTCCTCTCAAGGGCTTCTATCTCAGTCTTCATAGCATCCTCCCATTTCTTGTCTCCTAATGCCTCAGTTAGATTTCTCAGTGTGGGAATTGTATGGGGATTGGTTAGGAAGGCTCTATGGTTTTGGGATAGATTTTGATAGGACATGAAAAGAGACAGTGGATGTTTCATACAAGTTCTTATTCCTTTCCTAAGTGCAATTGGTAGGTCTTCAGTACTTGGTTTTTTATGTTCCTCTGTTGATTCAGTTGGCTCAACACTTGGCTCAACATTGTCGATTGGTTTGGGAGTGGTTTAAGGAAATTGGGCAACAACACTAATGGGAGATTGGACCTGAATTAGTCGAGAGATTGGTATTTTGCTCCTAGAATAAACTTGCAGTGGCTGAATGTTACCTTGATTTCCCTTATCTTTTTTCATTTCAATTGATTTGGCTGACTCGATTGACAGAGAAGTGGGAGAAGTGGACTCAGAGACGGTTATGGGTATAGGCTGAACAAAACTAGGATAAAGAAGAAACATATCCTTTGCTTTACTTTCACTCAAGGTCTCCCCCTGAAGATAAGCGTGTTGAATAAAAGATTCATCTTCAACAAAAGTAGCATCGGCTGAGACAAAAAAATCTTTTAGAAGGTGGATGAAAACATGTATAACCCTTTGTGTGGAGGAATATCTGATAAAAATGCATTGAAGAGCACGTGGATCCAATTTACTCCTATTGTGAGAATGAACTTGAACAAACGTAACATAGCCAAAGATTCAAGGCATAAGATTGTTTGAAACAGAGAAGTTTGGGAAAAATTTTGTGATAATATCAATTGGACTTCTAAACCTAAGGACACATGTTAGGAGCCTGTTAATAAAATGGGTAGCGGTTAATACAACGTCACCCCAGTATTGTTTGGGAACATTCTTGTGAAATAACAATGCTCTAGTGATCTCTAGGAGATGTCCATTCTTTCGCTCAGCCACACTGTTTTGTTGTGGGGTGGTAACACATAAGGATTCATGAATAATTCCTATTTTCTGAAAGAATGGAGAAAGGATTTTATTGAAATAATCCTTGACATTGTACGATCAAAATCTCTTAATTTTTACATCAAACTGAGTATTGATCATGTTGTAAAAATTAGGAAAAATAGTACTAACATCAGATTTATTTTTCAAGCGGTAAAGTCATGTGGCTCAGGTACAATCATTAATAAATTAAACAAACCACCTAGCACCCAAAACATTTGGAATGATAGAAGGTCCCCAAATATCACTATGCATGAGAGAAAAAGGAACAAAGGTTTTTTTGTTGCTTATTGGAAAGCAAAGCACGTTTGTGCTTGGCAAGTTCACAATCCTCACAATGAAAAACTTCAAACTCAAGACCTTTAAATAAAGAAGCAAACGTCAACTTGAGCACTCTAAAAGATGGGTGACCTAAACGACGATGATGAAGCCAAATTTTATTTTGGCTTGACATGACATATTCGGAAAAAAAGGATGTAGATAAGGGATTTCCAACTCCTGTTATGCTGTGTTGTTTTTCCAAGAAATAGAGACCGTTTTTCTGACTAGCACATCCAATCATCTTCTTCGTGTCTAGTGCCTAAAAGACACAGTGTGAAGGAAAAAAGGTTACATTATAATTTGAATTTGTGGTTAATTTTTGAATGGAAATAAGGCTTGCAAATAGCTTTGGAACGTGGAGAGCATTTCTTAGTGTAAGGTCCTTATTTATGTATATATCCCTTTGGCTAGCTATGATGGTGATGGATCCATTGACTATTTTATGGCTACAACTGGGATTATAGGAGATAAAATGTTTGGAGGAATAGGTCATATGGTTGGTGGCTCCAGAGTCAATCACCCACATGGGAGGAGAATTTCTTTCTGAGACATTAATATGAGAGGAAGAAGAAATATTTGAAAACGCCAATGAACAAGTACCTGTTAAAGTTAGCTTCTGAAAGGACTCCACAAAGGTTTTTAGTTTCTCAATCTCTTAGATGTTAAATTCAGGGGCAGATTTTTTGGAATTTTCTTCACTAGTCGACGAAGCGCTCACCATATGTGCCTGACTTCGATCATTCCCACTTCAATTAGGCTTGCCATGAAGTTTCCAATATTTCTCCTTGGTGTGACGGTGCTTCTTGCAGTATGTGCAGAATAGAGATTCTCGATTAAATGGTTTGGTTGAGTCTCCTCGAGTAATTAATTAATTGCCTCTTTCAATTCTATGGTCTTGGTAACAAGTGCAGAACCATCTTCCCCTTGAGGTCGAAGCTTAACACTTTGACGTCCCTCTTCTGCGCATATAATAGAGATTGTCTCATTTAGAGACAATCTGCACTCTTATAACATCAAATTCAACGTTTAATCCTGCCAAAAAATCATAAATAACGATTTTTTTTTTCACAAAACGCTTCAGAATTGTTGCATCTTCACTGCAACGCATTTGGATGCATTGTTAATGGTCCATTTCTTGCCACAAGCTTTGTAAGAGACTCGAATATTCAATAACAGTCCGAGTCCTTTGGTTGGTTGCTGAAACTTTCGTCTTAATTTTGTAGATTTGTTCAGCATCATTAACCTTGGAATATGTCTGTCAAATAACTTCCCAAATTTCCTTGGCAGTTCTGAGGATCATATATGTCTCACTAATTTTTAACAGCCTCGAGTTCTATAACCATGACATTACCATGGAGTCTTGTTCGTCCCATGCCACAAGTTTGGGATCGTCCTGTGAAGGACTTGTGCCCATTAAATGGCTCAATTTCCCTCTTCCCTTTAAGAATGTGTTGACCAATTGTGACCAATTCAAGTAATTCTTCCCATTCAATCGATATGCGGCTTGAATGTTCTGCAAATCTCCGGTTATAGCAACAACAGTATTCTCGAATACAGGGGCACTAGTGATAGGGCTGGTGATTCCGGCAGAACTTTTGGGTGATTCCGACATGATTGATTGAATAAAACAAAGGGTTAAAACAGGAAAATTTGAGAGAGAAGGCTAAGACAATTGAGAGGAACAGTGAAGATGGATCTCTGTTGGGTATGACCAGAACAAATAAAAAAATTCAGAGTTTATTAGGGAAGAGCCAACAGCTCTGATACCATGTCAAATATTAAAAGAGAAGAATGAATTTCTTTCTCATATATTAAAACTAGGTTAAAACTAGCTTAAAATTAGTAACAAACTCCCTAAAAATAGGAAACTCCTCCAAATCTGTATCTAACTATAATTCCTAGAAATCAGGGAATTATACGATTTTCTATAACTATACAAGATTTTCTATAACTCTACAATCTTTCCAAACAGACTACATAATTTGACAGTTTCTAACACATTGATCTGTTTAATTTCAGTTATACCGTGATGGGTTCTGTGAAAACCACTCTTACTTTTAATGTTGAATATTTCAGGAATCTACATTTTGCCAGCCTCGAATTCACAGTTTGTGGTCAGTTCTGGTAAATATTCTTATACCTGATACAATTTCACAAGATGAAGATATAGTGTCAGCTTCTAGTAATCTAAAGAAGCACAAGAAAAGTCGCAAGTGTAATTCATTCAGGGAAGAAATTTCAAAGAATATTCAGTCATTCTGTGAAGCTGTCATAGAAGGGTCTCTGCTTCAATCATCTCATGACCGAAAGCACTTGGCATTTGATGTCCTGCTACTACTAATCCCAAGTTTACCTGCATCATTTCTTCCATATCTTATGTCGTACAAACTTGTCCAGTGCCTAATGGATGTTCTTTCAACTAAGGACTCTTGGCTATACAAAGTTGTGCAGCATTTTCTTAAAGAATTATTAAACTGGGTTGGAAATGATGATGCCAAGAGGGTTGCTCTTGTAGTATCTCTACAGAAACACAGCAATGGAAAATTTGATTGCATAACAAGAACAACAACTGTAAAAACTTTATTGGCGGAATTCAAAACAGAATCAGGTTGCATGCTTTTTATTCAGGACTTAATGAATTTATTTGTGGATGGTAGACAGACAGCAGATGAACCTTCAGATCAGAGTCAGACTACTGATGACAATTCAGAGATTGGCTCAGTTGAGGATAAGGATTCAGTTGGTACCACCGGAAATTCTGACTCTTTGAAAATTTGGATTGTTGAATCACTGCCAAGCATTTTGAAATATTTGAAGTTGAATCCTGAAGCAAAGTTTCGGGTGGAAAAGGAAATTGTGAAGTTTCTAGCTGTTCAAGGTCTCTTCTCTGCTTCTCTTGGCTCAGAAGTGACATCGTTTGAACTACAGGAAAAATTTAGATGGCCAAAAGCACCTACCTCAAGTGCAGTTTGCAGGATATGTATCGAGCAGATCCAGTCATTGCTGGCCACTGCCCAAAAGTTTGAGGCATCTCATCTTAATGCGGGGAGCCATGATGCTAATGATGTTGGCTCATACTTTATGCGGTTCATCAGCACATTGCGTAACATTCCTTCAGTTTCTCTCTTTAGGCCTTTGAATGATGAGGATGAAAAGGCATTTAAAAGAATGCAAAAAACTGAAAGTTGGCTCTACAAAATGGTAAAACTATTACTATCTACTCTGGCATCTCTCGGATGTCAATTATTTGAATGCTGTCGTTTTTAGTTGATTCCTCATTGTGCCTGCGATATCTAGGTGCCGTTGCGTCTCAAAACTCTATTCTCAATTATATGTCATTGGACAAAGTGTGGCAAAACTGAGCCGTATTAGGCATTATGTTAAAAACGTGATATAAATTATTTGATGCTGAATATTGCTAAGTAATATTAATATTTATGTTGACAGTTATCCATTCTTGAAAATTTCAACTTGTCTTTAATCTGAAGAATTATGTTGTATGTTGCTTTTGCTGTTACAATTGTCCATCTTTATGGAAGCTTTTTCATTATGGCAGGAAAGAACTCTTAAGGTTGCCCGTGATATACATAGATCACATTCTATCAGATATTTGCTGATCCAGATACTGCTCCAGTTGCTGCTACAACCTGAAGAATTCTCTGAAGCTGTATCGGAGCTTATTATATTGTGTAAGAAAGGCTACCAGTCTTCAGGGTTTGTTGAGTACTCAGATGAAGAATTGGATAATGATACGACTTCTCAGTTTATAGATGTTCTTCTAGATACATTACTTTCATTGTTGCCACAGTCATCAGCTCCCATCCGGTCTGCTATTGAGCAGGTATTTGGAAAGCGCCTACTTTAGGTTAACTCTTTATTGTTGGATCCCTATGTCTGTTTATGGTGAATTTCATCTTAGCTTTACAATTTAGTTATTCCTGGTTGCATAAGGGTTTTGTAATTTATAGTCAATCATGAAGCTACATTTGATATGTGTCATCAGGACTCATGTCAAGTATCATGGCCTATACTGCAAAACCAATCACTAGCCTTTCTAGGATCCCACCAAAAGTGTCAATTCACCTTCCCTTAATGTCTCATGTCATTTTTGTTTATCTATAATCTATGTTGTTAGGTTTTCAAGTCTTTTGTTCGGGAAGTGACAAGTGATGGACTTCTGCGAATGCTACGTGTCATTAAGAAAGATCTAAAACCAGCTAGACGTCGTGGAGCAAATACTGAAAATGATTATGATGATGATGATGATTTTCTTGGGATTGAAGAAGATGAGGATATTGACGAAGCAGAGTCGGCAGAAATGGATGAGGGTGACCCTGAGGGTGATGCTCAGTCAGATGATTCTGAGGCAGTTGAACTTGAGCAAGTTGGTAAAGAACTGCCAGAAGGTGCTGATGATTCTGATGGAGGAATGGATGATGATGCAATGTTCCGCATGGACACCTACCTTGCTCAGATTTTCAAAGAGAAAAAGAACCAGGCTGGCAGTGAAACTGCTCAGTCACAGCTTGTTATGTTCAAACTCCGTGTCCTTTCATTGTTAGAAATTTTCTTGCATGAAAGTTCAGGCAAGTAGTTGTTGGTTTTTTCAGTCTGCATGCTCATGTTAGTGCTGATTTTTTAGGTGTAAATTTAGAAACAAGCTTAATAACTTTTTAACATAATAATTCTGTAGTTGGGTTAGTAAATATCCTTTGCGATCATCTTTCTCCTATCTCTTCTTATTTGAAAGAACTCCTTATTCATTTGTTTGCATTCCAGAAACTTATCATATTATCGGAGGTTGGTTTCTTTTTTTTGTTCTCAATGCGTTGTGATCCTAATGTTTTGCATTCAACAGGTGATCCCCAAGTTCTGACAGTGTACTCCAACCTCACTCAGGCATTTCTTAACCCACATACTACGGATGTCAGTGAGCAGCTTGGACAGCGAATATGGGGAATTCTTCAAAAGAAGATATTTAAGGCGAAGGATTTTCCAAGTGATGAGAGTGTCCAACTATCTACTCTTGAATCCTTGTTGGAAAAAAGCCTAAAATTGGCTTCAAAACCTTTCAGGAGGAAGAAATCAGCACATACTCCATCTATGAAGAAGCAATCTGCATCCCTGAAGCGACAAAAAATGATTATGTCCCTTGCTAGGAACTCAACCTTTTGGTTACTGAAAATAATTGATGGCAGACGCTTTTCTGAGTCTGAGCTGCAGAGAATTATCGATATATTCAAGTCTGTCTTGGTGGAATATTTTGAAAGTAAAAAGTCTCAAATAAAAGCTGAATTTTTGAAGGAAATATTTCGAAGAAGGCCGTGGGTTGGACACCATCTCCTTGAGTTCCTTTTAGACAAATGTTCCAGTACAAAGTCAGAGTTCCGACAAGTTGAAGCACTTGATTTGGTGTTGGAAATATTGAAGTCAGTGGTTTCTTCTGGCAGTGATGAGAACAGTCGCACTACATCAAAAGGAAACTTGGAAAGTTATCTCCAAGCTCTTGGTCATCTGGTAATGGTGATGGCAACAAATATGCCTGAGAAGCAAGCAAGGCGAGTTGCTGTACGTAAGTTTTGTAGTAAGATCTTCCAGATGATCTCAACAAATGATTTGAACAAGTCCTTTCTTAAACATTTTAATCCAGAGGCTCAAGCTGTTTGTGGATCCCAGCTTGGTGAGCAATTTGTGAATCTGAAGAAGATTGAATGACAAACATCATAATATTATTGAAATACTCATGAGTGCCTTTCTATGGAGAAGCTCTTGCAGATGCCTGCTTGAAATTTCCCTCCAAAGTAGTGACCAGTCATTTTGACTTAAGTATTGAAAAGATAGGTTGCTTTCGTGGCTTCACTAGCTAATTAAGAGCTGCCCCGCAGTTCAGTTTCTCCCATGATGCTATGAGTTGATAAATTGCTTGTATTTGTCCCATTCATGTGGTGTAGACTTGTTTGGTGGAAAACTTTAAGGCTTGTTTTACTCTGTTTTTGAGCAGCTTGCATTTATTGAAGGGTAATAAGTACTTTTTGTGTTTCTTTATGACGATTATAAGTTCAACTGGTCATCTAACTTCGCTTTTCATTGTTTAGAGACAAGAGTCAAGACAGTTGAGCTGGCTTGTTGTCTGTATGTTCTGTGATCGCCCGTGCTGTTGAATTAATTGACAGTAGAAAAGAAAAGGGCTAATGCCAATAATTTGCATGTGGCATGTTGAATTTTTGGATAGATTCTCGTTTGTTTCTTGCCAAAAAATGTCAAGGTACAGTGATGACGTTAGACATCTATCGTAGTTGCTAAATATATGGGATCGGGTAAATCAAGAACATTTCGCAGCTTGTATAAACAGAGGAGATGCAAACTGTGTTCGTTCATTTGCTAATGCATTATCGACTAACTTCATGAAAAATGTACACTAATCAAATAAACATGATAATTGTAACATCTACTGCCATTGAAGAACTGTAGAATGGAATATTTCTAGGGGTTACTTTTTGTTGTGAAGGGTTGAATTGAATCATGAGCGTCTTTGTCATAGTCAGAATGAATTGTGACTATGGAATGAAAAACGTTGAATAAATTTTATTCTTTAATTAATATGTAAGTGTCACTGCACTAGTGTATGGTATGGTGAGACAAAGTGTCAGACTCAGGTGCATAGCATATATTTTCTTTTTTTAATTTTTAATTAAAATATAATTTATACATATCCACGAATGTCCGTACCTAAGTATCAACCACCATGAACTCTCTCCGGCTACAAAAACGTAATCCAACTGCCTTGATTCACGTAAGTAGAACACAAATGTTTAAAACACACATGCACGGACGAGTTTTTCTACCCCGACAGTGTTTGTATCAATTTGTGCCACTTAGACATCGGTAGGAATAATGTCTTGCGTCACACTTGTCAAGTACAAGCTTGCAAGACCTGGGTGCCCTAGCAACTCCCTTTTTCTAAATTAAAATGTAAAATGGGTGTAGTATACAGCCCGCCTAATGGGGACATAGAGGCAAATTCACAAAGCCAAGATCAGGCGGTAAATCACATGACGTCCGCCACTGGTCTGGCCTATCCAAAGTTCCACATGACTTGGGAAATCGATGCTGTTGAGACAAAAGTTGATAGCTTTTTTTTGTTTTACATATTCCTATTTACCCAAAAAAAATATGATTTAAGCCAGGCGGGTCCGGTGAAGCTAAAATCATGTATTACAGGTATATATAATGTGTACATACATACAGAGCGATTCCACTAAATATGAATATCATCATCTAATTAACCTCGTCATTCTACTCGTGCTCCCCCTAAAGCTATATAATGGATTTCAGTTTTCCCCTCTTCAAAGAGTCGCGTCTTCTCTCTTTTTCTTTTCTTAATACACAAGCGCAACATTTCCAGGCTCTGCACTTACCAACTCTTCCAAAAAGCAACCAATAAAACTACAACATTGAGAACCCTCCCCTGTACAAAGGCAAATGGAAAGAGCTTTAAGCATTTTACAACGGGGATTGGGAAAATGGAGTTTCAAAGCAAACAGCCAGAAGTCACTTATCACACCTCACACAAAATCCCATCCATATCAACGCAATTGAAGACCCTCCTCTGCCAATGCCAAAACAGCCATCACTCCTTCTTCAGTTCCAGGATCTACGAATGTGCATCTTCAGACTCGCTTCCTGAAGAACTCCCTGAATCTGAATCTGCAAATATTCAAAGATTCAACCAGTAATTCACAATTCACTACTCCCAGCAACACTAGAATAGGAATAGTTTATAATACCACTTGAGGAAGAGGAATCGTCACTTGAACTACCAGAACTGCTCGAACTACGACTGGCATGACCATTGTCTTTCTCAATCTCCACCGGTGGGAAACTACTCATTGGCATCTCATCCCCAATATCCACATCTTCGTCCCCAGCCTCACCTTTCTTGGGCTTCTTTACCTCTGTTGCAACATCCATTCTATCATTTGCAGACACAACCTATCACATACAGAGAGATCACATAGAAATGAGCACATCTAAAAGTCAACACAACGTATAAATTAAGGCAATGAACATAAGATGGGCCTAATGCTAACCTTATTGCCTTCACTCACGGCAGTATCTGCCGCATTATTGTTGATACCCATTAATGCTTGACGCTTGATCTTGCTAACCAATTTCTTGTAATTAGTAACAAATCGATCAAGCTCCCATAACGTTTCTGTATCAACAGCTTCGATATCAAGCTCAATCTCGTCCCCTTCCTGCCTCAAATGCCCATTCCTCTTCCTTATTATCTGCACAACTTGCTCCATTTTCTCCTGAGGCAAATTCTGCAACCCAATCCCTAATTTGTGCTTTTCCTCAAGACTCATCTCTCTTTTATTCGGATCTTTAGCTTTAGGCTTCGGCTGCTTCACAGGCTTTACTGGTGGGGCACGGATGGGCGGGGAAGGAGTCCTCACCGGTAACTGCGTGCTTGATTGCGGTTTAGGATTTTGATTTGACACACTTGCCGGAGTTTGCTCCGATTTCGTCATAACAGCTTGGATTGAATTCTCATGATGCTCTCTCTTCGGAATATGATCCCAAGAACTCGCTTGCACCTCATGTACATGTTCTTCCTCGATTTCTTCGTCTAAGTCCTCAGCATGATCCTTAATCGGCCTCAACAATTCCTCAAATCTCGAAAGAAACTGCTCGGCAAGAATATAAACCTCATGACCCTTAGGGTTATACTTCATCGCATTATTGAAAGTCAATCGCACGTCCGCGGCAAAATGGTTGGGTGAATCATACAAATTCTTCCCCAATTTCGACTTCACGGTACCCAAGTCCATCGGATTCTTAATCATATCATAATAATCGTGAAGCTGCAAGCCAACAACGTCCACCGGCGTATTGAAGACGTGTCCGTGTTTTTGCTTCATCAATTTCGTCAAGATCTGACCGCATTTCTTCTTGAACTTAGCGCTTTCTGGATTTTCCCTCTTCATTTCTTTCACAGCGGCGCCAAAGTTCGTAGCTTGAAACGGCCGTTTGTTACCTGACACTTTCTTATTGTTCTTTTTGGGGCTTGTGAAATTCGAACCGGGTCGGATCTGGGATTCCGATGCGTCGATCCGATTCTTCAACACCCGAATCTGCTCCAGCTCGGCCACTAACCGATTCTTGAGCTCAGCCAACTCTTTCTTCGAGTAATTAGCGATATTGAACGTGACATAACCGCCGGAGTTAAAATGGGTCGGCCTCCGCTGGTGATTTATAGACGATGCGCCGTCGGATGCCGCCGATTGCGATACGGCCGGAGGCTCGTCGACGTCGTGTAAGTGTCGTTGTTGGTGTAGATATTGGAATTGACGTTTCTTGGAAAATTTAGGGTTAGGGTTAGGATTAGAGAAAGGCAGTTTGCCCATGAAATTAGCGCGTTGCAGTGTCCAATTGGGTTCGTTCCGATTGGCTAAAATGGCAGAAGCCATCGTCGTCCGGAGCGAGGGCCTTCCAATTTAGAGGAAAACATGAACAAAGTACAGGTGTGGACCCCACGCATCACCAAAACTGACCCACGCGCCGACGAGAGAACTACCGATGGAAAAGAGAACCATCAAAAAGACAGATGGGGTTTGTGTGGGATTAGATCTACCCTGGATTCAGAGCGAAGAAGAATGGAGGCGAGGGCTCCTCTTAAAGGCAAATAGATCTGCCCGTGGGCAGGATCCGGGCCGTCGATTTCCTTTGATATCGTTCTCAGGGCAGACCGTGTATGGACGGTCAAGATTGTTGGATTCTAACACGTGGTGGAGTTGACTGCCGCTGGATCGGAATTTGAGTTTGAAGGTGAATCTGGGGTGAATTTAGGGTTAATATCGGGGGACTAGTGGGCCCTAGTTGGGTGATGACGTGGAGTGAAGCCAACTGGGTGGTCCTGGGAAGAAGGGGTGGTTGTGTAAATTCAGCTGGATATTAAATTACCTACTTGCCCTTTCAATTTTTTCTTTTATAAATATTGTGAAGTTAAAATAAAATCTTTATTTAAAGGTGGGAAATGTCCATATTAGTGTTTTGACTTGAGATTATATAAAATCCAGTCACCAAGATGTGGAAGGAATACAATTGCTTTTGACTGTTTCGTTTGGAGTTCGCAGTCAGAAAGTTCTCACTTGGGTGCTAAATATTTTCTTAATCTGACGAGGCCATTACTTCAAAAGTGGTATACTTTTACTTAATGAAAACAGACTTATGAATGCTAACTTATGAATGAAGTCTACTCATCAAAAAGATATTATAATGGGTCTGTGATCAAACAAACTTGAAAATGAAAATGAAAAGGACAAGCGTGTCTGCTTTTAACCTTATCATGTCCTAATTGACCCACCTCATCAATCAGCTCCTCTATTCCAATTTTTGATTTGCATAGGACACGAGACAATGGGAAGGGAACCTTCTTCGACCCAAAGTTTGGGAAATTATCTTCAACTCTCCCAGGGGTTTCTTTCTTCGTGGGATCTAATTCTTGACCCACCCAGTTTTAAAATTCCAATACAGTTGAACCTTAATGCCATGTAGACTATTTAAGTAAACAAGTCAATCTTTGAGCAATTGCAATTGTGTTCTGTTAAACTGGTGGGGGCTCTAACCTTGGGTTCAGAGATGCCACGAGTTACTTGTTTCTTCTTCACTCCACCACAAAACGTTCAACTTCCATCGGAAGAAAAATAAAGGAAATTTCAACTAAAAACAAGTCAACTCCCATATCACAACGCTTCTCCTTCCCACACCTCTTTCTTTACTAAGTTGGTCTCATCACATCAGGTGGTGCTTATCCACACATAAAACCTCGCCATTTCTTTTAAGTGTAGACATCTGCGTATCGGAAACTGTTGGCAACTGAAAACTTCCAAATTGAGATGAGAGTATTTAGTATTTAGTATAATTTGTGGATAATGTGTTCGAGTCAGACAATGTAAATGGTTCTTAACTTTTACTCTTTTTAGAATGTTTCAGTTGTGTTATGTCAGACCAGAAATGTCTTTTTTTTTTTTTTAATCTTTCCAATGTTCCTGGGGATGAGTCGCCCATATATGGCTACAAACGTGTGGCTCACTTTACATATGGGGTTGAGCTGCTAAATGTCGATTATGCCATAGCATAGAATCTGACGTTTAAAGTCCATAAGCTCTTATTCACGCCACCATCCAATCCAGCTCAAAGTATCAATTGAGTTGGCTAATTTTTCCATATAATATATCGGAATCTCATTTTCATCCTCAACGTGACCACGTATCTCTTGCGCACATGCTGTCACGTGGGTGTTACACCTCTTTTTTAACCTCATAAGGCCATTCTAGCCTACAATTTGGTCATTTTGTCAAGTATGTTGGATCAAATCACCTATGCACACCGACTACCCTTGATATAAAAAGTGCGGTGGAGGTTCAGGTTCTCTCTGGTGCTGTTTGCATTTTAAAAAATCCACTCAGGACAAGTGTCGTGAGAGGTTGAGAGCAGCAAAGTTGAAAGGAAGGTCAGCCCAAGAATTCAGATAATTAAACACAGAGATGACATCAATCCGCGTCGTTTGTGAGAACATGACAAAGGGTCAAGTCTTTGTTCTTAAGTCGTCGTCTATGAGAATAGAACAAAGGGTTAGAATCTTTAAATATGACCCGAGAAGATCAGTAGGATCCAAACCATGATAGTCTTTCCACTTCAGTCATTCTCAACGAGTCATCACCACCAAAATTCAAGAACCATGTCTTCAAAGTATATAATGACCTAACGGATCTTACAAATCATGTTGCATGGGACATCAAACGCCTTCAGGAGCTTGTCCAAGCATTTTAGTAGCTTGTTCGTCGCTGTAATAGATAGCAAAACAAGTATGTTTCCTTAACTTTTATAGTTGATCTTTAGTCAATTATTACAGTTCGTGTTATAACAAAAAAGTGGCATCAAAGTAGTTTTATGATTGTTTGAATTTGAACAGAAAATCACTACAAAAAAAGAAGACAATTTGCGACGTCTGACTTGGGAGACGTCACAGATTGTATAACCTTATGGCGATGTTTCTGAAACGTCAGTAAAAGGCTAAGGTTTCTGCGACGTTGACTTTAAACGACGTGGAAAGGATATACCAATTGAGACGTTCTACAATTAAAACGTGGGCAAATACATATTACGACTTGATTGTGAACTAAA
>JANVCQ010000232.1:38812816-38827265 GCA_025531925.1 Erythroxylum plowmanianum
TCTCTTAATTTCATTTTCTCACTCCTCTCTCTCTTCAATTCACGTTTTTCTCCTCTTTATAAGCAAAACAACACATTCCTTTCCTATTCCTACCCTTAATGAACCCAAAAAGTCCATCTTACCCTCAATTATAAACTTATGTTTTTCTATGCTAAAGTGATCTCCCAAAAATGTCCTTAAACATCCTTATTATATTAACACTTAAATTTCCACTTACCAATTCAACAAATCCTACTAACCTTGACGTAAGTATAGTTCCAAAATTAAATCTATCAAAATTCCAAAATTATTTTAAAATCATGCTTACTTTTAAAGAAAAATTTTCCGGGGTCCAACATTATACCTCATAAAACATCTTTGAGACTTCTAAATGTTGTTCTTCCAGTATGAGATGCCTCACAACGTATTGATGATTTTGGGGCTCTTATTATGAGTTAGATGCATATTTATGTGCTCCAATATCTGAGACAAAGAGTGCATTACAACTTACATGTGTTACTCATAAGATAATTCATGACCAACATCCCTCAGTAACTTATCATGTTTAGCATTTGCCTTAGATTCTTTTGCATTATATGATATGGGTACTTCTTATATGCATCACACTTGACATCGAATGTTAGTATCTTAGCCATTAATTTACCCCTAATTCATGCATGTAATTCAGACCACAAGTCATTAACAATTTCAAATTTTCAGAACTCACGTATGATGTTATTTTATATGCTGCTCAATAATGTAAGATGAGCCAATAAGTTTTTCTTCATCTATAACTCGTTCGCATCACGATTCTTTTTATGTTGGGTCATATTTCCCTCCTTAAGAACATCCATGTTTATGTTTGATGACTCAACAACCTCTTTTTCCCCTAACACATATTGGATTTCCATGTTTTATATTTCATAGTTATTATTGCTTAGTTCCTCACCCTTATTGAATTCAATGACAATGTTCTTCAAAGTAACAGCCATTGTTGAAACACTAAGTTTCTAAAAATAGAAATAAAATTATATTAAACATGTCAATTTTATATAAATTATGTAAAGAGTAACTAACTAGATTTCAAATGCTTATAAAATCAAAAGACCATATATATGTTCAATAATTATTCATACTATAATTAAGTGTCAGTTTTCATACTATATGATGCATGTCAATGTTATATAAGTCATGTCATGAGTGACTAACCTGCTTTCAAATGCTTATGAAATTGAAAGACCATAATTTTTTCAATCATTATTAATACTATAATTGAGTACTAGTTATCATATTATACATCAATTCCTCATATATAGTACATATCACATATGTTATAAAATATTAAGCATGTGCATTCGTAAATGAATAAACTACATACAATTTATTACAACATATTTCATATAACATAAGTGATTTTTTCAATACACATATTGACTATAAGTAGCAAAATCTATGCGGAATAAAGTTAATGAGTTTACATGACAAAGTTCATCAAACTTTATAAAAAATGTTTGTAAATATTTTTATCAAGAAACCTATGGGATATAAATTTTTTTATTAGTTCCCTTCTTCAAATTTCCTTCATAAATGTCATCACTAGTTAATCATGCGTCTTTGTTTTTAAGTGTTTCCAAATTCCATAATATTCTCAATAGTTTACCTTCAGGTTGTGGCAATGTTGAAGGTAAAGCTACACACTTTAGATCAACTTATGTGTAAGCCAAATAACCATTGAAATATAGTTCTTGTATCAAATTATTAATTGTAATCACATGTTATGTTAGGTTTTCTCCATTTATTATGCATATATTGAATAATCGCGCTAACATAAGGATGACATGTCTAATTAATGTTACAGTATGGAGAAGTTTGGGTGTCCTTTAAATAATTAGGGAAGGGAAAAGGGCAGTCCCTGGTTGGGCCTAAGCTTGGGCTCGAAGGAGTCCAACAGGACCCATTATCATCCCTATGAATAATTGACATTCTCTTGAAAAACGAATTTTTAGGCATCAGAAGCTTATATACAAATACTCATACATAAATGAATTATTTTACGAACATAATGGCGAACCCTTGCTCTTAGAATATAGCTCATAACTCTAATTAATTAAATTCAATTATTTACAAATGTATTTTTAATTTAATTGGATATTTAAAGATTTTTATTCAATTAGAAACTTGTTTCTATTTCTAATTGTATTGAATATTTTTTAATATTTAATTGAATTAGAATCTTATTTCTAATTATTATTACACTAATAACATCAAATTTAATTAGAAACTTATCTCTAATCATATATTGTTTGATTGAATTAATTTATAATTAAATTAAAAACTTATTTATAATTATTATATAATGTTTGATTAAGGACTTATTTCTAATTATTTTTCTACTTATGAACTTAATAAAGTAAATGTAATATAGAAACTTATTTCTAATTGGAATTGAACTAATTAATATTTAAATTGATAAATTATTTAGTCTAAGTATTATTAAAGTCATATGGATAATAGATATGAATTAAGAAACTTATTTCTAAATTTATTGAAACATATTATCTAATATGTAATGTATATTTAAAAAGTATTTTTGTTATAAGTCCACACAAATAGCTCAAATTGGTCTATATTTACTAGCCTAGAATCCAAAAATAACATGTCAAACATTTTAAGGCTTGGTCCATCTATTATCTTGTTTTTGGCACATTTAAAAGCATCTCAAAAAACTAGTCTATAAATCTATGTTTTCTGTTATATTTACTCTTGCCACCAGTTGCCTCCTTCAACTATTGGAATGAGTAGTCAACGATGGCAAGCCTTTGGTTTTCTAACCATCTTCATCAACTAGTTAAAACAATGTATAACCGCTGCTTCATTAACTATGCTTATGAATGGCAGTCTAACAAAATATTTCAAGGCAGGTATGGGCTTACAATAAGGGGATCCTCTATCCCCTATCTCTTCATCCTCTGTATAGAAATCCTAAGTTCCATCATCAAACATGAAATGTAACTCAATATGAGCTTCAGATACCACTCTAAATGTAAGAAAATTGCTTTACTAAATCTTGATTTTGTAGATGATCTTCTTTTTTGCAGAGCTCAGATGAGTTCTATTAACATCTTCATGAAGGCACTTGATATCTTTAAAAGATATTCCAAATTGCATATCAACCTTGATAAAAGTCTCATTATTATTTTTAAACCTGCCTATGATCTCCATCAAACTATTACATGAGCTACTAGCATATCCTCTTCCAATCCTCCTATAATATACCTGGGACTTCTTGTAGCTACCAAATGGCTTAATTACAAAGAATGTTCATGTAATAGCCCAGACTACCTGCTCACGGATATTGCCTACTTTAGGTCACTCCTCGGGCCAAACCTCTCACAGTTTTGCTCTTCCCACCCTTGGAAAAATGTGTCTTGTGGGGGAGAGGTGGTACCCATACCCTTATAAGGCATATTTCGTTCCCCTCTCTAGCTAATGTGGGATCTCATACTCTCTACCCCTCTTAAAGCCCAGCCTAGCTGGCACAATAGTTTGAGTACTGGCTTTGATACCATTTGTAACATCACAGACTACTCGCGCATAAATATTATCCACTTTGAGTTGCATCTCGGGCCAAGCCTCTTGCGGTTTTGCTCTTTTCCCTCCTAGGAAAACATGTCTTGTGAGGGAGAGGCATCCATACCCTTATAAGGCATATTTTATTCCCCTCTCTAACCAATGTGGAATCACATACTCTCCACCCCCTTAAGGACCAGCCTAGCTGGCACAACGGTTCGAGTACTGACTCTGATATCATTTGTAGCAACCTATATCACTTGCTCATAGATATTGTTTGCTTTGGGTTGCCCTTTCAGCCAAACCCCTCATAGTTTTGCCCTTCTCACTCTTAGGAAAATGCGTCTTATAGGGGAGAGGTATCCATACCCTTATAAGGCATATTTCGTTCCCCTCTCTAATCGACGTGAGATCTTACACACCCCTTTAGGGCCCAGGCCTCTTTGGGGCCTAGCCTAGCTGGCACAACAGTTCGAGTACCAGCTTTGATACCATTTGTAACAGCTCAGACTACCCGCCCACAGATATTGTCTGCTTTGGGCTCCAAGCCCCTTATAGTTTTACTCTTCCCACCCTTAGAAAAATGCGTCTTATGGGAGAAAGGTATCCATATCCTTATAAGGCATACTTCGTTCCCCTCTCCAACCGATGTGAGATCTCATAGTTTACCTCTCATTGAACGAATCTAGTGTCGAATCAACTCATGGGTAAACAAAAGTCTTTCTTATGTAGGTTAATTCCAACTTATTCAATTTGTGCTTAGCTCTTTGCATGTATACTGGAGTTCCCATGTATTCCTCTCCCAAAGCCTTATCAAAATCATTGAAAGACTACTCATCCATTTGGATGATACTCAAGGTGCAGCTAAGGTTTTATGGATTGATGTTTTCCTCCCTAAAAAAGAAGGTGGCCTAAATAACTCATCCATCAAAGTCACAAACCAGGCTTTTATACTTAAATGTATTCGGTGGAAACTGCAGAATAAACATTCGTTATGGATTCGATGGTTGCATTCTTATTTTATTCGAGGTCGAAGTATCTAGCAACTGAGAAACTGATCAACTTACTCTCACTTCCTTAACCAATTACTCATATTAAGAGATATGGTTTAAAAGGATATCACAAGTGTTCTAGGAAATGATCCAAACTCTGTTGTTATAATTCATTGGAAAGGTCACCTAATCTACTCTTTTAGCAATCGAACTACCAAGGAACTCTTGCGAAGAAGACAAATTGAGGTTGAATGGCACAACATCATATGGAACAAGGCACTCACTCCTTGACTCTCATTCATTCTTTGGCTCGCTATCCTAAATGAAATGAATATGGCAGACATATTATCTTATTTGCAAGTAAACTGAATTTGCCTCTTGTGTCAAATCCATGACGAAATGCGAGATCACTTCTTCTTCACTTATCCTTTCAGCCTTCCCATATGGCAGAGGATTATGAGACAATGTCTCTGGTTTGATTCAGGTAATACCATAGCAGAAATTGTACAATATGTATCAGCTAGATTAGCTCGTTCCCAACTTCCTCAATATATATTCATACTTGCCTTAGGGACTTGCATATAAACCCTATGGAAGGAACAAAACCACAAGCAGTTTATAGACCAAAGTTTAACCAAAGAAGTCATTCAGTCAATCATCATTTGACATATCTGCAAGGTCCTAATTGTAAAGAATCTACATCAACAATGAACAGCTAACATTTTATCATCCTTTAATGTCTAAACTCAAGAGTGTTTGATTATCTCTCTTGATTTCCATATAATCTATTATTACATCATTAGGTTAGTAAAGTAAAGGTTACAATCCCTTAACATTTTGTCTATTCTGTTTTCTTTTTATTTAGATATTTAAAAAACAGAGACCAAACAAATTGTAAGGTAAGGCAATCATGAAAAGAATGTTGCAAGGTTTCTTCTAAAACACCACAACAAAGGTAGGCAACATCTAATGTAATTTTACGATGGAATAGGCTGACTTTGTATGCAACCAACCACGTAAAACTAACCATAGGAAAAGCTTTACATAAGGTGATACAACAAGCTTCCATATGTTATTCCAATTTGAATTTATATGATTATCAACTGAAAATAGAATATAAGAAAAAGAAACTTAAAACTTACTATATGGAGACGTAATCTAATAGTTTCAATCAACCTCGCCCGCTATTAAATGAATAAGGGATAAATTATTTCATGTATTAGGAAATAGTCACAAAATAACTCATTACGAAGTTTTTATGAAATCTCAAATATGCATTCTGCAGCCAGTGTAATTCCCCCTAGCCAGTGATCATACCATAATGAGTTTGTAGCTCCATCCCCAACAAGATGCATATAACCATTCCTCGTTAAGCCTTGAGAAGCATGTATACTTCTCCATAAATGAGAAGTGGCCTATCTTAAAATAGAGTGCAAGCCAGCCTTACACCTACCCTAATAAACACTCTCCCACTTTACTAAAGGGGCATTTTTTGGTTCCAAAATAGAAATAGGTAGCTTAGTGGATTGCATTGTATATGTAGCAATAGTACTAGTCACTGACTGAATCAATATTATGCATCATACAAGAGAAGGTTGACTAGCTTTTCGTGAAGTCAACCTCTTTTTTACCTTATTAAATAGTTAGTCATATGTATGCTTAGTGACTTTATGGGTATCTAAGGGCAGACTACGATACCACCCAGGATCTATACAATGTTTCATGTTGGTGCATGCTTGAAAGTCCCTCATGACATTAGAAAGAACATTTGATAAGGTGGAAATTTGAGATTTAACAAAGTTAACTTGCTCACCAGAAAAGAGAAAAATATATTAAGGCAATTCATCATCATATTGTACTGATCCAAGAATGCCTCACATATCAAAATTAGATTATCAACAAAGCATATATGCAACTATAGTGGCCCATCTCTGGATGGTGAAACTGGTTTCCAAGTAGCACTTGCAATTACCATATAAATCATATCTAAGAGCTTTTATAAGTAAAGAATAAATAAATATGAGGATAAGAGTTTGATGGCTTAAAGTACCTTGTCGTTTATCCATTCCATATAAAATTTATTTAAGTGTAAGTAATAAAAAACATAATTGAAGGCAACTAAGTCCATAAAAACCCGCCACAGATAATCCTAAACGATACAGTCATATGCATTCTTTAAGTCAATTTTCATAATCATGCTTCCACATCTTTTCATAATCATGCTTCCACATCTTCCTTTTTTCTTAAAGAGAGAGTGGATTGCCTCTTGGACCACAATTATAGTATCGAAAGTACCATAACCTGGAATAAAACTATTATGAGTTGGGGAAGTCAATTCCTTCAATATTGGTCGTATCCACTTTATTAGAATTTTAAATAGTAATTTAATTAGGACATTACAAAGAGAGATGGGTCAAACCTTAGACACTTTCTCATAGCTATCTAATTTAAAAAATAAGAACTACAAAGACCCTACTTAACACCTCATCAAAATTACTAGTAAAAAATTCTACATAAAACGACAAATAGAATTTACAATAACCTTCCAATTAGACTGATGGAAAACTACCTAAAACCTATTTAAACCCAAATATTTAAACGGTGCTATCATTTTCAAAGGCTAAAATATCTCATCCTTTTGTGGGATATGAAAAAGTTGAAGTAACTCATAGTCATTCAAAGGAAGTCGAGATCTTAGATAATAAAAATCCAAATTTACTTGTTCCACCATGTACATATGTTAAAAGTGAGAATAACTAGATGCTTGACTATTTCAACATCCAAAATCTATTCCCAATTATCATATTTGGGAGCTAGGATCTTATCCAATTATGTTGCATAAGAGTTATGGTATGAAAAAACTTAGAATTATGGTCTTAATCTAATATCTAGTTTCATCTTGATTTCTGAAACCAAAGTAATTCTTCTTAGGCCAGCATATCATTATAATCCCTAGTCAAATATTTCTCTATTTTAATAGAGAAGGATTCAACAAATATTCCAAAGCTCACCACACCCTACCCAGCCTAGCTAGGAGATGTCCTTTTAAAAATATTACCAAACACACTTCTATTCCAATTAACCAAAGCAATCTAAAGGAATGTCAAAGGTTATTATCCTCCTTCCAAGACGACTTCAACACTCTAGCAAAAGAATCATATGATTGCCAAGCCAATTCAAAACTAAAAGGCCTAGTCTCTTTATTCATGAAACCACTCTTTAGTAAGGAAACCACGACTAGGCAATGGTCACTATGTGTTGTAGGAAGATTTTGGATAATAAATCTTCAAAATATAGCCTCCATTAAGTCCTTGCCCAGATTGATTATTAGTCCATGTAAGCTTACAACCTCTAGCATCCAGAGCAATAAGTTGTCTATAATAAACAACCTCACAAAATTGCTCCAAACATTCAGTTGGCTCCTAAAATACATCTTATTTATCTTCAGTTGAAAAAACTTAATTAATATCACCAATGAGTAACTAGGAAAGAACATTGAATTAAGAAAATTATTTATGATAACACAAGAAAAACTCATGAACCGAAGAAGTTGGACTAGCATACATTGTAGTAAGAGCTCAACAAAGCCCTTTACCATCAATTATGAGCAGAGAAATAAAATAGTCACTTTTCAAACACATCAACATGTCCACATGAAGAATTCCATAGCACCCAAATCCCACTAGAAAGCACTTTGCATCAATATTTGTACGCCCATCAAAATAGAGATTATGAATTATCTTGTTAGTTGTTTAATAGCGTACTCTTAGTTTAACTAAGATCAACACATCTACTTTGTGCATTCTAATAAGTTCTTTAGCATTACGTTGAAACTTAAAGTTAATAGCCCTTCTATAATTCCAAAAGAAAATGGACATAAAAAATAAAAATACTTAGTGTAAGAAAATAGACATTATTTTTACATCAATGACACAATAAGGTCACTTTCTCCATCTTCAAGCATATCGTTATTATAAAAAAAATTGGTTTGTCCCAACATTGGTATCTATATCTAAAGAAACATCATTTATATGGATGCCCAACATCATTTGTGGGAAAAGGAGGGTACAATTATGAAAGCAACAAAGGATTTGTACAAGTCTGCATAAGAACACCTTTGCCCAAGTTAGAATTCCTTTGAGTAGCCTCAGGCATGACTGAAACAACTTTAGTACTAATATTAAGAGCTGGCTAACTACTTTCTCCATTTCGCAACCCAAGAAAAGAGTCCAATCTTTTTGGGTCAAAACCACCTACTCTAAAGAACATGCCTTGAGGAAGAAATATGAAGGCAGGCCTTGAATATTAGTGAGTTCAAATGCCACCTGCTTTTTTTTTAATTTAATTTTAATTGCTTCTAACTTCTTAGGGAAAATCTGAATGTTTACTTATATTTTTTTGGCTTCCATTAATGTTTAACAGAAGAATTAAAGATAAATTTTTACTGTTATAGACTTAGAGTCCACTTTAATTTTAGTACCAAAATTTCTCTTTGATCATTTGCAAATACGCCATCAATTGGAGCAAATATAGAACTATTATCATGCCAAAGATTACTCTTAGAAATAGACTTGCCTTTCAACATCATATCCTTCATTGCCTTCCTTACCTTCTGTGGAACTATCATCCATGGCCAAAAAGTGGTTTCGACTGTGCATGAGAAATATCATTGTGCATAAGACATGCATCCCTTCCATTACCAAAATTTTCATATCGAAGATGAACCATCCGAAGGCTCTAATACTCCACACTTTGAAAAAAAATTCATATGACAACAGATGACCTCAAAGGCTTAGTCAAATTCAAATCAACATAAACCCTGTCAAAGATTCCTTTCATCACACTTTTAGTCATTCTATCAATTTGAATGACTTTACCAACACAAAAAACAATTCTGTTAAAGCCATTAAAAAAATAGTATTCCAGCAACAACTATGGACATTGAGTCTATTCTATAATGAATGTATTCGAATCATTACTAGGTATAAAGTAGTGGGGATGTCATTGTCGAATAGTGATAATGGCCACCAATAATTGAAGGACCACCATCTAGAACAGGCTTATAATCAATTTTGTTTTCAAACTTAAAGAGAATATAATTGTTTTCAAAGTCAATAATCTTAAAATTCCCTTCAAGTTGTTAGAGATACTAAATGCAAGCTGACAAAGCCTCATAGCCTACTACTTTTCCCAGAAGTTGCACAATAAGTGCATTAATTACACTAGGGCTTGCACATCATCATGGTTATTACGCTCTTTAGTCTCAAAAATAGATTCATTAACATGATACCATCATTCCCCTATTTTTCTTCCAATCTTCCTGTACATAAGGCTGAGATTGATTGATACCCATCAAACGATTCTTTTTTGAATGCCTTTCCTTGTGTGACTTCCTTATTGAAATCGTCATCTTGCATTTGGACTAATCATCTAAATTCAAAATTGACAAGGGAAAGAAATTTTGACTGATCTAACTAAGTTTCAAGCTAATCCTCTAAATTCAAAATTGATCTAAAACCTAATAATCACCTGACTTGTTGATTTTAAACTGGACTAAATCAAAATATATCGAATTTACCACTACTAATTGCAAATCACCAGTAACTCGTCTAACGCATAGGATAAATCATGTGTGCATTTTCATCTACGCCTTGAGTGTATAAAAGGAGGTTTATCAACGAAGACAATAGAAATAATAACTTCACCATCAAAGTGTGCACACAGAGTCCTATTCAACGTTGTTTTACAAGCCCTGAATATCTACAATGTAAGAAGGTGATGAGAATTTGAGAGCAAAAGCCCCGAAAAGAGCCAGCCTAAGAATTCAAAATCTTTGAATAACAAGAGCACGTACTTATGAGAGAGACATATCCTTGGTGAGAAACCATCGCTACAAGTTATTAGATGAGGGGAGGAAGGACGTAGTCTACACGAGGCCAAAATTTGAAGTTATTAAAAATACTACTTTCTGTGGGGGGAAAATAAAAAGGTAAACATGAGAAGTCACAGTGACAATTTAAGGCTTGACTGTTTCATTTATGTTTTTTGTTTGTTTTTTCAAATTAAGTTTAAAAAAAGTTTCAGTTTTTAGTTTTAATTTCTTCGTGTTGTTGAAATTTTCGAGAAATACAAAAAGTGATTTTTATTTTTTATTTTTTATTTTTATAATCTAATTTACTATCAACTAAATATATATTATTTAATTATTTAATATAATAATTGTTAATAAGAATTATGAATAATTTAATTTAATAATTTATTTAATTTTTGTAATTAAATTAAGTTAATTATTATTAATAAATATAATTAAATTTAAAATATCTTCAAAATATATCAATTTTAAATAAAATTTTGAATATTTATTTTAATAAAATAAAATAATTTTTATTGATTAATAATATTATATAAGAGATTAAAATAAATTTAATTAGATAAAAATAATTTATCTTTAAGTTTTATCTAATATGTAATTATCATGAGTAACAAAAATATAACTATATTAGCAGATAATTAAAAAGATTTTTATTTTTATTTTGAAAAATAGAAATTAATAATAAAAACAAAAACAAACAATTACAAGAAAAAAAATACAAATGAAACCAAGTACTATCATAATTATTTCATTTATTGCTCTTTCCGCATATTTTGACGTATTCTCCAGATACAGATCTGGTTCAATTTGCCTTGTAGTTGGTTTTTCTTTCTGGGATTTGATTATTAAGCTTCTTTATGGAGCTTTAGCATCCTTTAGTGGTTAATGTGCCATCTGTTTTGGGCCGACTGACATAGCTTGAAACATGGTTTGGACAACTACTTTGTTCCAAGAATAGAAAATTCCTTAATGTGGATACGGTACAGAAATGAGAAAACCTATAAATGTCTGGCCTATTGTCAACTGCGTGTTTGTTTCTTTCCCTAGAAAATGACATCGTGAATGAAGGTTGATGTTCTTCTGGTGACTAAGTACTTGAATGAAGGATGATGTTCTCTTACATGTTGAGCTTAGTACTAGTTTTTTGCATGCTGGTCTCACTTAAATACCTGAATGAAGTTCAATAAGCACTTCTCTAGAACTAAGGTACTCCATAGATGTTGAAAGTTGAGGCAGAGTTGCTGTTTTGTACTGTTGAAGGTTGCGACAAAGCTACTGGTTTGTACTGTTGAAGGTTGCGTCAAAGGTGCTGAAACAAAAAAACAAAATGACAACAAAAAAAGGATTGAAAGATAAGAGAGAAAGAAATTGATTGCTACAGTTGTAGAAAGAGAGCCTACTTTTATTAATGATGACAAGCGTTTAAATAGAAAACAAAAACGTAATAAATCTACTTGAATTATAATTCTAATAAACTAAAAAGACTACTCTGCTAAGAATTTGCAAGTTGTACAAATTCCAGTTGCACAAGGATTCCTATTAAACATCCAAATACTACTAGGAAAAATAAACTTCTGCATTTATAGACTCCAGGAACAAAAATGCCACTGCTTCAACATTCCTCCCTGGCATTTTGGAGATAAACACCAATTCTTTCTCGAAGAGATTCAAACTTTTGTGTGGACAAGGCTTTTGTGAAATATCTGCAAGTTGATTTTCAGAGGAACAATGATCCAGTAATACTTCGTTAGACTGTTGCACTTTTCTGATAAAGTGAAACTTGATCTTCATATGCTTAGTTTTCCCATGAAACACAGGATTCCTTGAAATAGAGACAACATAGATATTATCACACATAATTAAAGTAGCTGCTGATTGTTCCTGTCCCAAATCCTTCAGCATTTTTCTAAGCCAAATTGCTTGATTTACTGCCAGAGTTGCAGCAATATATTTAACTTCTGCAGTAGACTGTGCTATTGTCTCTTGTTTTTTTGAACACCAACTGAAATAACTAGAACCCAATCTAAACAAGTAACATGAGGTTCTTTTAGCATCATCAACACATTCTCCCCAATCACTGTCAGTATACCCTTTCAATGTCACATTCTGTTTAGCTGACTTAGATAAAAAAATTCCAAGTGAGGTGGTACCTTTAACATACCTCAATACTCTCTTAGCAGCAACAAAATGTGTCTCTCTTGGAGAATGCATAAAATGAGAGAGCACACTTACAACAAATAAAATGTCATGCTTGCTTTCTGTCAAGTATAGAAGGCAGCCAATGATACTTCTGTAAAGTGCTTCATCCACTTTTGAATAATCTTCATCCTTGCCTAACTTCAAGTTAGTTGTTATAGGAGTCCTTACTGGTTTACAATCCTCCAATTTGAACTTAACTAGTATATCAAAGGCATACTTATGTTGACAAATGAAGATGCCATTACTCAACTACTTCACTTCCATTCCAAGAAAATGTGTCATAAGTCCAAGGTCTTTCATCTTAAATACTTTCTGCATTTCAAACTTGAACAGCTGAATTAGTTCAATTTTGCAACCAGTTATAAGTATAACATCCATATAAATTGAAACAACCAAAAAATCTCCTCCACCATTTTTTACATATAATGTAGCTTCATTCATGCTTCTACAGAAGTCGAGTTGTAAAAGATGGCTGCCCATCCTTTCATACCAAGCCCTAGGGGCTTGTTTCAAATCATACAAAGCCTTCTTTAACAAATAGACTTTGTCTTCTTTCCTTGAAATTACATGGCCATCAGGTTGTTCCACATAATTCTCCTCAGCAAGCAAACCATTTAAGAAAGCTGACTTCACATCCATCTGATGAATTTGGCAAGCATCGTGAGCTGCAAAAGCTAACAATAGTTTAATTGTGTCATATCTAGCCACAAGTGCAAACGTCTCTTGGTAATCCACACCATATTGCTAAGCATAGCCTTTTACCACAAGCCTTGCCTTGTGTTTGAAAATGGAACCATCTAGATTGAGCTTAATTCTGAAAACCTATTTCACACCTATTACCTTTCTATTTCTTAGTCTATTAACAAGCTGCCAAGTCTCATTTTTGTTGATCATGTCGAGCTCTTCTTGCATTGCTCTCCTCTAGGCCACTGATTGTTTGGCCTCAGCATAACAAGTAGGTTCAGAAATATCTAGGTTGTACCTTTGATAAATGTCAGCTAAAGATTGGGTTCCTCTTACTGGCATATCATCAGTTAAATCAGTTACTGCTACTGGTGGAGTTATTTTTGGTGCATCTGCAACTATTGGTGCATTGTCCTCCATGTCATCCGCTACATCTTGAGTTTGTTCATGTATACCAACATCTGGAAAGAGACCAATCTGCACATTATGTTGTTTTTCCCAGTTCCAGCTTGCAGATTCATCAATTCTAACTTCCCTGCTCAGAATCACCTTCTTTGATTGAAGACGGTAGATTTTATAACCTTTGACTGATGAGCCATAGCCTACAAATACTCCTTTCTGAGCTTTATTGTCCTATTTACTTCTCTTTGGCTCTAGCACTTGGTAGTAGCAAATGCTGCCAAAGATTCTAATGTGATCAACAACAGGTTTAACACCATTCCAAGCTTCATAAGGTGTCTGTTTCTCCAATGCTCTACTAGGCAACCTATTCAGCAAGTAAACTGCAGTGTTGATAGCTTCTGCCCATAGAGAACTAGGCAACTGTTTTTCAATCAAAAGACACTTGGCCATCTCCATCACAGTCCTATTCTTCCTTTCTGAAACACCATTCTGTTGAGGTGTGTATGAAGTAGTGAACTGATGTTCAATTCCTGCATTTCTACAAAATTCTATAAACTGACCAAAAGTATACTCACCACCATTGTTAGATCTCAATGCTTTAATTTTCATATTACATTGATTCTCAACTAAAGCTTTAAATTGTTTGAAAATACTGAAGACTTCACTTTTGAGTCTGAGAAAATAAACCCAACACATTCTAGTACAATCATCAATAAAAAGGATAAAGTATTTATTGCCATTGAGTGAATCG
>JANVCQ010000232.1:38834191-38844992 GCA_025531925.1 Erythroxylum plowmanianum
GAGCTCCATCAAATGGATGTGAAAACTGCTTTCCTAAATGGTGATTTGTATGAAGATGTGTTCATGAATCAGCCTGCTAGTTTTGTTGAGAAAGGTAAGGAACATATGGTATGCAAATTGAGAAAATCTATTTATGGATTGAAACAAGCCTCCAGACAATGATATTTGAAGTTTGATCAAATTGTTTGCTCTCTTGGCTTCAAGGAAAATGTTGTTGATCAATGCATTTACTTGAAGAATAATGGGAGAAAATTCATTATTCTTGTCTTATATGTTGATGACATTCTTTTAGCCAGTAATGATGTGAATTTTCTTTCTGAGACTAAACAAATGTTGAAAGCTCATTTTGATATGAAAGATCTAGGTGATGCTTCTTTTGTTCTAGGCATTGAAATTCATTGTGATAGATCTCGTGGTATTCTTGGTTTGTCTCAGAAAAGGTATATTGAAAGGATCTTGAATAGATTCAATATAAAGACTTGTAATCCTTGCAGTGCACCCATCCAAAAGGTAAACTCTCAAATAGCCAGTGTCCTCAAAATGATAAAGATAAGTTAGAGATGGAAAAGGTCCCATATGCTTCTGCTGTTGGCAGCCTTATGTATGCTCAAGTTTGTACATGTCCTGATATGGCCTTTATTGTTGGTGTACTTGGGAGATACTTAAGCAATCCTGGTATGGGTCATTGGCAAGCTGTGAAATAAGTTCTGAGGTACCTACAAGGTACTAAAGATTACATGCTCACTTACAGGATGTCTGATCACCTTGAGGTGATAGGTTATTCTGATTCTGATTATGGTAGTTGCCCTGATGATCACAAATCTACATCAGGATACATCTTTATGTTTGCTGGAGGAGCTGTATCTTAGAAAAGTGTTAAACAAACACTTACAACAACTTCAACTATGGAGGCAGAGTATGTGGCTTGTTACGAAACTACTCGACAGGCAATATGGTTGAGGAATTTTATTTCTGAGCTTCATCTCGTGGAGAGTGTTTCCATATCTCTAACCATATATTGTGATAACTCTGCTGTGGTGAGCTTCTCTCAAATATGCAAGAATTCCAAACGTTCGAAACATTTTGATGCAAAGTATATGTTTGTTAGAGAAAAGGTTAAGAAGTTTCAGACTCATATAGAGCATATACCCACCGATCTTATGGTGGCAAATCCTCTAACCAAAGGCTTGACTGTTAGGGCTTTTGTGAGTTATGTAACCCGTATAGGCCTATTTAGATCTTTTGATGCCTTAGATTAGTGGGAGTTTGTCTTTTATGGTAATTTTTGATAGCAACATTTTATTTGACTATTTTGTTATTCAGTCTAAAGACTTTTGCTTAAATTTGTTGCTATTGTTGTTATTATCATATACTTTATTGATATACTGCACAGATACGTTTAAATATTTGTATATATTTGGCACTTTGTTGGAGACATTTTGTATCCAATCTCATCTTGTTGTTCTGAGATATTTTGTTAAATCTCAATTGGCATGTTGAGTGGATGCTTAGGACATTTTGTTTGGAATTGCACGAATGGATTACCATTTTGTGTGCATTTCCTTATGATACATTATGTTTAGGTCATCGAGGTATGGATTTCTTGCATATATGTTATCAGTACTCCTATTGAGTCTGATTTCTATAATGTTGAGGTACTTGTAATCTCATTTTGGACTTATAATTGAGAGATTGTTGATTCTACTTTAACATCTTATTGTGGCCACATATTGTTATATTAATTTGGGGATTTGTTTCTGTTGTTCATTGATATTGGTTATGCTGTCCAAGTGAGAGAATGATAGAATTTTATCATAATTGTGGACTAGCATAATAAAATTATTTTGTACAAACCCCAATTAATTAGATGTCAATGATAATTCTCTCTTTAACGTGTCATTGGGCCTATGTTCATGGGCTCACTATGATGGATAGGCTTGGCCCATGTATTGTAATGCACAGGAGGCTCTACTGCTAGCCAACCTTTAAATACAATCGCCCCATTGAGAACTATATGTGCTTTTGCTGAATGGGTTTTGAAATAGCAATAGTAAATCCTCTGCATCTCTGTCGCTCCGTTTCACAAAATCATAATGGATTCAATTGTTCCACAATTTTCAGATATTTATCCATTCAATTATTAAATCTAGTATGTTGCAATCCTAGGGTTAATTAATTATGTTGATTAATTACGAAATTAATCTGAAATCTTGTGTTAAATTTCTTTCAAGAAAGAAATCGATTGCTACAGTTGCAGAAATAGAGCCTACCTTTATTAATGACGGCAAGCGTTTAAATAGAAAACAAAAACATAATAAATTCTACTCGAATTCTAATTCTAATAAACTAAGAAGACTATTCTGTTAAGAATTTGCAAGCTATACAAATTCCAGTTGCACAAGAATTCCTATTAAACATTCGAATACTACTAGGAAAAATAAACTTCTGCATTTATAAACTCCAGGAACAAAAATGCACTTGCTTCAACAATAGAATCCTTCAAGTTGCTTGGAAGTTTTCCAAAACAAGTTGATAACAATGGAAAATTTAAAATCAACAGGGAATAGTATATCAAGAACCCTTCTATTGTCTGCATATTTGGTGTAGCACTACATGAAATTCCAGGAGTTCTTAGCTGGAAATCCCATCTGTGCTCCCGTGGGAAAAGTGCGGTCTTTCAGCAGCAATATCTACACTTCATTCCACAATCATATTATAGTCGGGAGTAGCTTTTAAACTTCTACACGGATAGTTCTCTTTATTTTCTGTCACAAGCCTGACAAAGGATATATATAATAATGGGGGCTGATCCTCTGGCCCAACAACCCAGGACTAACCTTGTCCCATTGCATCTTAGCCTTCCATTTATGTGGGACCCATATAAATGGAAGGCTAAGATGCAATGGGACAGGGTTAGTACTGGGTTGTTGGGCCTGAGGATTTCATTTGTATAATAATAGCATCGACGCTTCTCAATTTATTACGGATGTAACTTTTTGGAAACATATTATTTTTTATTACTTAAAGTGTACTCTTTTCCTCTCTATTCTGCAAAAAGTATACCTAACCACCAACATTTAAATGATCATTATATGAATGAAATGAAAAAAGTTACATATCGTAAGAGCCCCACCTAAACAATTAGTTATGATAACAACTCAAAAGCAGCTGGAATGAATTTGATGCCTTGTGTCTTCTCAAACATACTATAGTGGTTATCAAGTTGTCGTTGTTGTTCTTACTAAAAAGAGAATTAACAAAAAAATTCTTTCGTCCTACTACTTTGCTACTTGCAGGCTCAGCTTGCACTTACATGTGTTAGCCTAGAGAATTTTGTTTAATCCAAAACCTTGCTTCACATCATGTTTTAGAATGAATCTAATACAGTAAAGCAAGCATCTAGCTAGAAGCATTTCCTTTTATTCCTTTCTCAGCATTCTTTTCTTCACTTGCACATAATTGGTAACCATAAATTATTCTTTTCCAGAGAAAATTAAAGATGACTTGATTCTAGAAAGAAAGACAAGAATTAAAAAATTAGAAAGATCACAATTGTATTGCGCAGAGATCTATGTGTAACCTTTATGCAATCAAACAAGCAGCTTTACTTCTTTTATAAAACATAAAGAACTTTGAAAAATCTGCAACTTTATGCTGAAGATGAAGCAATTAAGTCTCGAACACTACAGTCGGGTCGCAGCAGCACTCATCCAGAAGGCAGCAGCAACATAAAGCAGCAAGGCTGAACAGGCCATAGAGAAAGTTGATATTTAGATAAATTTGGATGACACTTTAAGTATTCTGTATATAGTATTGGGAATTGCAAATGAAGAGAACGAAGAGAACTACCATCCTTCAAGAAATCCTACATCCTTATTTGGTGGTGGAGCAGCATAGTACTGTGGTGGTGCCATTATCGGCGGAGGCCCTTGAATACCTACATCATATTATTCCCTTTCATACAAGTCTCAAAACACATATGTTCTCCACTTGAGTATAGGGAAGGTTGAAGTACAAGTCAATCAAATATGCGTCATGCTGAGGAATAATAATTCTTGAATGATTAGAAGAGCAGAAGAGTTTGCAGCAGAAATTTTGGCCTTTTAAGGAAGAAGTAGCAAGTTACAAAATAATAATAAGAAAAACGTTTAAAAGACGACGCAGAATTTGGTTATTCAACAAACAATCATCAAGATAATCAAACACAAGTACTTGTAGATGATAAAATCAAATCATAGGACAAATGACAGAATGATGACTTGAAACGTAGAGATATCTCCTCATGATGTAACAACAGTTCTCAACACAGACAAAGCTCAACTTGGGTAATTGACATGCAAAATTTTGAAGGAGTACAGCTATAGGGTAACTGAGAAAAGCATGGCTACCTGGGGGCGGGTACCCGTACGCATACTTGGGGTCGTGCATGTTCTCAAGACAAACCCAAAATGAAACAAGTGACTGATTTATTGGCAATATAACGACTGATGTATGTAAAATCTATGACAAGCAAGGTGAAAGAATATATTAGGTGGAAAGTTAAGTAAAGCACGAGATACGTTTTCCTTGGGTGATCTCGAATATTGTCGACGTCTTTCCGTGGAAAACAGCTTATCAGGAGTCGGTACTTTGTAGATTCTGAAGGAAGATGGTGAAAAGCAATGGTTGGTACTTAAAAGATATGAAAAGGGTTCAAGCATTCCTCGCACACATAAGCCTGCACCCTTTCGAGTTCAGATCCTCTATCCAATTTTATGGTGTTTTATTGTGTACAGTAAATTTTAGTCATTTATTTATACATGTATGTGGATTCTGCGTAGGTCCCACATAAATAAACGTGAATCCTGCATAAATAAATAGTTAAGATTCAATATATACAATAAAATACCATAAAATTGAAGGATCTTGTCCCACAACTCTTCTGCTTCTTGCTGTCGGTTACGCTTCTTTATTGGCTTCCTCTCAATAAAGTAATATTATAAATAGTGCACAACATTTCAGATAATTATTTAAGATTATAAAATAATTTTTTGATTTAAATTTTATAAAATTATAAAATAGCATCTTAATATATTGTATTATATAATTTTATTTCAAAATAAATTTAATATAACAAATATTTTTTATTTTAATATTAGTTTCACATATTTCTTACAAATTAAGGTGAAAACACCGTTTAACTCTCATGTAAATATAAAAATAAGAATAATATAAAGTTAAAAATTTGCATTTGTCATAAGTGAATATAATTTCAAAGGTTATCCTTATATATTTCAAAAGTTATTATAATAAATTTTCACATGTAAGCAATAAAAAGTATATGTATTGTCAATATGAAATATATAAATTTTAAAAATATTTATGAAATATATGTAAAAAATTTTAACTAATATATTTAGTTATATAATCTATAATCACTTTATATAAGTCTAATTGCATAAAATTATTTAATTCATTTTTATTTATATCTTTACTATTTATTAAATAAATGGTAGACAATTTCATATTTCTTTTTATGTATAGGTAATTGTTACTTTATATAAGAGAAATTTTAAATTTTTTAATTTAGTCCTCATTTTTTTTAAATTACAATTTTGACTAGTATTTAGTGGTATTTTAGTTACTAATTATTACTAGTTGGTACCAACTAAAAGAGCCATTAACTTACCAATATCAAAAAATTTTCTTGAAAATCGGTACCACTCGGTGCCGACCGCTACAGTACGCTATCCAGTCTGTTGATAAAAGAGACTATAGAAATCATGATGAAGAAGGATTAATTTTTTGTTTTTAATTTAAGAAAATTTTATTTGGATGAAATTTAATGTAGTTTAATTTTCTATTTTTACCTTTTTATCATAATATAATCATATTATTTAATTATTTAATATCAATTACTAATAAGAATAATTTAATTAATTAATTAAATTTTATGATTATTTTAAATTTAATAAAATATTTAATTCTACATAATAACATTAGTTTTAATATTAAATTTTAATAAATTTATTATTTATTTTTTATAAAATATGATAAAGTTATTATTAATGATTTTTGTATAAGACTTTAAATGAAACTAATTACTTAATTAACATAAATTAAAATAAAATTGTGATATTAACAATTAAATAAATTTTTAATAAAAATAAAACTAAAAACTAAAAAAGTAACAATAAAACTAAACAATCCCTTAAAATCTTGTCTTGTAAGAAAAAGATTTTAAAAAGTGTCCATTATTTTGAAAATTTGTCAATTCAGTTTCCAATGCCAGTCTTTAAAAATTTTTAATTTAATTCAAAGTCTTCAAAATTCTTACTATTTATTTAAAAACGTTGTCTCCTATGTAGCTTGTTTATGTGACTAACGGAGCTTGCTTTTGCGGGAACTTACATAGTTGTTATTTGGACATTTCTATTATAATAAATAAACCTATTTTTAATCCTTAAATAGGTTTATTTATTATAAAGTTTTGTAATGTCCTTGTTAGAGACTTGTTTGGCTAGTCATTTTAATTCCACTCATTGACAACTTGTTATTTTTTTGTGGAATTCTTCCAATCTTCTTTTCTTTTTATTTTTTAGCCTGCTTAACATTTTTCTAATTGGAGGTCGTGATGATGGATCATGTTTGGGTTTAGGCCAAAATTTCTCTCACTAGACTAGCTTCACCATATATTGATAGGCATATAGATACTTATGTTTAATAAATTAATGTGAAATGTATCTTTTATGTTGTTCATTGATATACTCGATGACAGCAATGGCATATGGATATGATATTCCTAACGCATTATAACTTCTACAATTACATATATTATGTCTCAAGTTCACAACATGCTTGATTCTTTTGTGTATTACTTCAAATTCACTAGCATCATTAGTCTTAAATTTAAGGTCACTAATTACTTCCTTATATTCTTAAATTGCTCTTTATTCTTGAACTAATGTCATCTTTTCACTTTTTACTCATGTTTATATTCTTAACCAATATCTTTATCACATATACTCTAATTTCTTCAAGCATTGTGATAATGTTTTTTTATTTAAGCTTTTATAACACTTTCATCAAATGCTTTACAAGAATTAGTATTATGTACAATATCATACTTAAATAAAGTGTTAAAATATGCTCTTAACCATTTCTCTTTTAGAATTTTTAATAAATCCCTACGAGCTTCTTTTAATTCTTTTTCCAAATCCTTTAAATATAAATGTAAGTCAGGTTCATTAGATGAATTACAATATTGTTAGAAATAAGTATTTATAATTTTAGTCTAATACGATCCTTCTTTCTCTAATTAGCAAACATATGTCTTACGTAAAACCTAACTTCAACCATTGGAAGCTGTCTACTAATGACTCTATAAGACTTTATGCCAAAATTCAATTGGCAAATATTATTAAGTAAATAATATGAGAAAATTTTATTATAATAGCCCTTGGAAGCTATCTACCAATGACTATAAAACTTTACGCAAAAATTCAATTGACAAATACTAATAAGCAAATTTGTATTATAATAGTAAATAAATTAACATTAAATCTTTTTTGATCAAAAATCACTCCCCATTTACCTCCATCTTTTAAATCCAATTCTTTCTTCAATAACTCTAAGATTTAGCTATAAGTTTCTATTATTTAGCATAAACTATAACTTATGTCTTAGGGGACATCACTATGGTCATCTCTTCCACCTTCTTTCGATATCTCACCTTTAGCAATACCTTTAAAGAAGCAATCAACTAACAAACTTTTATAACCAACAAAGAATCCCTTCTTGTAGTATTCAAAAAATGCATACATCTTATTAAATGATGGTTAAAATCATCTCTAAGTGATAACCCTTTAACAATTAATTCAATTTTGTACTAGGATTTGACCTTAATATTTTCTCCCTATGATCCTAATGCTTGATATTTTACTCTTGCACCTTACATTTCCTCCATCTCAAACTTTCTAGTAATATAACATACATTATACCCTATATCAACTCTCAAATCTTTCCAAGTTTGTTAAGCTTCAATACAATGAGTCTTAGAAGGTTATTAAAATAATTCTTAAATTTTGTTAAGAAAGAATGCAATGTCTTAGAAGGTTATTAAATCCCTTAACATCGAGGAACATGTACTAGGGTGTATGTGTGATTTGTTTGAATAATTCTTAAAAAATTATTTTGTACCAACACTTTTGTTATAAAAAGTAGGATTATATGTGCACTTTTGATCAAAAACCCTTACCTACATAGGTATATATGAGTATTAAGTCTATAATACAAGGAAGCCTAAATAATCATGATAATAACCATAAAAATTTGAAAATTATAACCTGAAGACTACTTAGATCTCTCATAAAACTAGCAAAACTATACCATTTGCAATATTTATTCACATCTTTGACTGATTTTTTAATGTTATTAGCAGAAATAAAGTTCCTTGTTTTATCAATAATGTGCTCATAAAGTGATTCTTTGAAATGGTTAAAATTGTCAAATAGCACACCCATCTCAATCTTTTTCTTATAAAGGTTGAATCTAGAAATTTTCAATTCATGTTTTATCCCCTCATCCCCATTTGAACCACCTTGGCAATTTTCATGTACCTTAAAATAATTTCTCATATTTCGATTTCTATATTCACCCATTAATATCATTTCCACCATCTGCTCCAAATATTTCTTTAGCTTTCTCCTTTTATATTATACATTTGCTCTCTATTCCTTTTATTTAGTTGCCCCTTTTAAAGGAAATGGCTAAATCCATAAACATTGCCAACTCTTCATTATTCAAACTGGAATCAAAATTCTCCTTAATCTTTATGTCAACAAATATGTTCTTTTTTTATTCACTCAGATCAACATTACTATCACTTACAACCACAACTTCTTATGTTCAACTCTTTGCATGTTTATCCATAAACTGTACAATAGTAGACTGAGTGATATCTATAAGGACATCATCTGAAACCCTAGTAATAATCTTAACTTTGACAACTTCAAACCATCAAATACCAAATTCAACATCCACATTTTATTCTAAACGTAAAAAAAATTGGATTCATATCAACATAGATCTCTATCACCTTATTTTTTAAATAATATCACATATTTTCTTCATACAATCATCACTCTGTGTCACCTGCATCAAACTAATTTTGAGACATCATATGGTGCCCTATATAGTAACTTATTTACTTTAGATCCCTTAATATCTTCCATGAACATCCTCTCAAGGTCCCAATAATAAATCCTATCAATTTCAATTTTTAAACTTTTAGCATCTCCATTAACATATTCCACATCTTCCTTCTAAACAAACTTTTCACCATAATTAATTTTCCTTCCCAACGATCTTTCTTTGGGTACCATAAACAAAGAGGAGAACCTCACATACAAATATCAAGATTATACTAAGCATAAAAGGCATTAAAGAGAAGACAAAAAGGTTTTAAATTACAACTTTATAGGAAATGAAACTACTAAACAGGTTTATTAACAAAAATGTAAAAACTTTTTGCTAGATGATTAAGGTATAAAAAGGTTCAAATTGAAGAAGCAATAAATGGAACCTATGTTGCAATCATATCACCAACATTCCATCTTTGACTAAATTGAATTGATTTTTCCTTTCACCATTCAAATTTAGTTTCCTCAAATACAACAAGCCCAAGATTCTAAGAATTAATCTATAGGAGAATAGACAAAATATGAAAATTTAACACTTTCTTGGCAATATCTTAATAGAGAATACGAACTCTTATATTTGATCACATGAACAACATTAAAAAAAATTAAAAATTTCAATTATCAGTAAATTTGATTAAAAATAGACAAATATAAAAAATTGGAGAAAAAGTAAGTACCTAACAAAAACAAAAGGAAGAGAAAGCCTAGGATGAGAAATATGAAGGAATATCTTCACCACTAAATACAATAAGCAACCATCATCAATTGTATATAAAATTGCAATCAACCTATAAAATTCACTACTATGGACATTAGAACTAAGCTCAAACCCTTTTTCTTTAGTTCTATGGTATATTTTCACACTCAATAAAACCTAGATTATTTTTTCATTTACTTGCATAAAGCATTGCTCTTATCATATAATTACAAACTAAACTCATGTTAGGTATCATATAATTACAAACTAAACTCATGTTAGGTATAATAAACAATAAGCTAAAGAGAGACATAAACAAATAAGTATGCAGTTAAGAACTTTATTAATGAGACACAAGCATTATTGGGTCATGTTTCTAAGTCCTAAAGTTGCTTGATCTATTATTTTTTTGCAAGTGCACAGAATCGTCCTAGTACGCATACAACGAATATTCTAAAGTCGTCTCCCTCAAGGACCAATTCATTCACCGGTCAATTTAAATCTAATTAATTGCATGTTATCGATAGAAAACTAAAAAAAATGAGTAGAGTAGATTTGATTGATTAATTACGTGAAAGTAATAACAAGACAAGCAGAAGCAGGGTTTAATAACTGATTTGGAAACAGGGCGAGGGGTTCACCAATTAAAAGATGCTTTTGAACTATATGAATTTGATTGAATGCAGGCTAAGAAAACTGTGACACTATTATATCCATATCCTTTCTGAAGGTATAAGGAAATATTCAGCTAGAAACATACATTTCTCAATGTACTAATTATATAACCAAATTCATTCCACATAAGCCACCATAAGTTCTCATCCTAGCTTAGGTTATCTCTAACTCTAAACCAAAGATGTTCAACTTCCTAAGCATGAATCATGGTTAACTCATCAGTACCCAATGATTCCTAAACATGCATCTA
>JANVCQ010000232.1:38849886-38862144 GCA_025531925.1 Erythroxylum plowmanianum
AAGCGGACAATACTGATTAATGGGGTACGCGGTGGGTAATCCATCGGTACCTGGACCTGGGGTGGGTCATCCATCCGAGTCCAACAGTAAATCCCTTAAAAATTAAGTTATATCAACAAGTAGAAGTAGTTGCTCCTTGCTTAGTTTGCTTTCTTTTACATTGTAGATTTTAAAAGACGGTAACGATAACAAAGTGATTCATTTTTCATCCTTCTTGATCAACTAAATCCATCATGATTTATTCTCCTATCATACTGCCATAGTACCCAAAAGGATATGGCATCCATCCTTTAGGATTACATTATAACATACCTCGTCCTTGTACTTGTTTCCAATTAAAAATACCACCACAACTTGTTTAGTAACCTTTTAATCATTCCCTTTGTTTAACCATATCAAAGAGTATGGTTTAAGGTGCTTCTTAGTAGAAAAGTTTAGTTTCTCTTAGTAGATAATTTCAGTTTCTAACTAAATAAGTTGTGGTAATGTTAGTACAACTTCCACTATTCATAATTAAATTGCAAAGGATGCCATTAACTGTACATCAAGTATGGAAAAGTTGCTGAAGTTAATATATATTTAATAGCACACTTTTAGCTTGTATGACACATCTAATCATTAAGAACTCCCCTTTCTCATCAACTTCCACTTCTAAATCTTTTACAACTTCATCCTTGGCATCACTTTCTTATGGGGCATAATGGAGATGTCTTGAGATTTCTTCCTCAACCTCTTGCAACTCTTAAAATGTCAAGAATTGCTTAGTAGGACACTTATATTGATAATACTTAAACCCTTGGCAGTTGAAGCACTTATGCTTGAGCTTTTCTTGTGGTTAAGTATGGCACCCCATTCCTATCAGACATTTGTGTCCGTACTTCCTTTTAACATTCGAACACATGCCCGATAGAAGCGATGCACCAACTACATCACTTTCACTTACTCATGGCATCATAAATTAAAACATAAGAATTACCATGGCTAAAACCCAAATTCCTCATTTCATTTCTTGAATAATATGTACATTATAGCTTTACAACAACATCCATATATATACATTATCAAAAACTAATCAGAATTTACATCTCTGTATACATAACATACTACATACATGAGGAATTATACAAAAATTTATCTACATCCTTTAATCTTAGCTGACCTACCTTTGAGTCATTTCTTTTATCCAAAAGTACAAGAACTATGCTTCTTTTAGGGTCTCTTTATTACTAGTATCTTCTCTTGAACTTGAAGTTCAACGTTACAATTTTGGTGAGTTTGTGAACTTAGTGAGCTACCTATCATCGATGGCTCACTTATAGCACATAACATAACAATTCACGTTGAATTCAATCAAAGACAATTTTACACATTTATTTCTTATTTCACATTCATAATAGATCATACAACTGAAATCAATCATCCATACAAAACATATCAATTTGTATGTGCAATGCTCATGAGACTCACTTTCAATTATTACGTTCTTGTGACCGAGTGCCTTTTTCAATGTTTCATATCCATTGTAGATACTGGGCTCATTAATAGCTATCCCTTATCTATTGAGAATATAAGGATCATTTTATATAGTGACTCAGAGGCTCTTACCACATTTTAAGCTTTAAGCTCTTTTTCACTGGCGACTCCGGTCATAACTGCCTTTATCTTTCATGCATTCATGTGATGCAATGCACCACACATATTCATTCATGGTGTTCAATCAATCACATTCACATTTTTCATCGGACCTTGATCCGACATTCAACATCTAAGTTAAGAAATTACATATTCAGTCAAATTCACATTCAATGAGCACTTCTAATGTTATTTATGCATCAAATGCATCCAGAATTAGTACATACACATCACATAATAATTCAATACATAATTCAAACAAACAAATAATCATAACAAGACCATCTAGGTTACTCACAGTTTGCCCTAGATAACTATTGCCTCAAAGTCTCAACAATGTCTGGATATTGTCGCTCTAATTGATCTTCTATATCATGCAACACACATTTGCACACATCACAACTTTGCACAATTATATAAGTACTCATTTATGCACATATGTATATATGAATTATGTACAATGCATGCTCAATGACAATCCCGGGTACATTTCCTTAATACGCACCAACTAACATCATCTTTAAATCATTCCTTAATACCTAATACACTTTCCTTACTTTAATCGCTCAATTCATTATCAACTAGACTTATTCAAGATCACATTCAAGCCTAAATACCTCATAGGAAAACATTAATAAGTCAATAATTTATACATATATACATGATTTTGGGACAAAAAGCATAACTTTTGCTGTGGATGTCGGATTAATTTCATTCTAGAACTTTTTCGAAGAGACTTCGAGTTCTACAACTTCCATTAAGATCCCAAAGAGAGATTTTGTCGTCTAAATGGTCAAAATTGTACATTTATGTAAATGTCTTACAAATGTCAATCAAATATGTTTTCGTTTTTATTATTTTTACTACAAATTCTCAATTAAATTTTTTATTTTTAATAAAAGTAAAAATCACAATAAAAAATATATAATAAAATTGTAATTATACTGGCCCTAAATTATTTTCGGGCTAAGCACACTTTACAGGAAGATTGGAAGAATATGATTGAATAAGCCGGCCTATGGGATGGCTGTCTTTCCACTTTAAAGAAAGATATTGCCACTAAATCCCTCCTTGCATGGTCACAGTTAAGTCAGGTCCGAAGCAATAATATCTCATATCTCCAAATGAGCAAGCTCGGCTGCTCCGCCGATTTGTCTGCATGTTAGACAATGCTTTTAAAGGAAACTTGCTAGCAACCCAGTCGCAGGTGAGATGATAAGGGGTTCTCTTGATTTATGTAAGGTCGCGAGTTCAAATTGTCCTTATATATACAATCGTTTAAAATTTGAGGCTAGAGCTTTGCCCCCGCAAGAAACCTACTCAACTCGAGCGGGGATTAGTTTGAGAATGGATGGTTTAAAGGTGTCTTCTTATAGTTAGGACCCTCCTAGAATACCTCTGGGTAACCAAAGAAAAAAAAAGTTGCTAGCATGATATTATAGAACTCTGACGGCTCTGCTTGTTCCTCGCTCATAAACATCTGCATTATCTTCTTTCAATTCGGATAATCCATTCCTCTACTTTCTAAAACGTATCCATAAACCATACCTTGCATCTGTTGTCAAAGATTTGAAGTTGCAATTTCAGAATATCTTGGAGACTAACTTTTTCTTAATTGTAAGTTCGTTTATGAGTTAACGTGTAAGCATGTAAACAAACTCACGTTTTAATAATAATTATGATTATTATTAAGATGTGAAATTCTTGTTTATTAGAAAATGAAGTAATTATGATTATATTTGCATTTATTAGATGTTTGAAATCAACAACAAATGCAATTTGTTCTAAACAGTAACACGAAAAAAGGAAGGTGTGAAACTAATACATATACTATTAATCCAATTAGAATTGTACAGAAGTGAAGAAAATGGCCTAAGTGGTTCGATTATTGATCTTTGGGTGTCAGGTGCTAATGGCGAATAGGACAATAAGCAAAATGGTCCTTGGAAGCATAAGACATTGAAACATCCACCTGAAATGGGAAATGACAATTATTGGGTATGGTTCATTGCCAGAACATATTATGCAGAGAATCTATTATAGAAAAGTCTGTTAAAAAGAAGATTTACAACCCATTTCATTGCTTTCTCCACATTTTTGGTGCAAATAAAAGAAGAACTTAAAGAAACAAATGTGATGCAATGCATACCACAGATATCGCCTGCACAGAATGTATTGTATCCAGACAAAGAGTTGAATATAACATCATTGATGATTGTCAACTTCGAGGACTCCATAACCTATGGAATTACCATGAACAAAGAAGTGAAATTTGACCTTGCAACAATCAGACAGTTAAGGGCACCTTTAGGCTTACCAAACTACCTTGTAAAAGAGAAGTATGGGAACATTGACAAGACTATGTTTTAAAAGCAAGTCGCTAGACACAATCAAACGGCAATCTTCTTGTGTCTAGACCAACATTTTTACAGCTACCTTAGACTTCGATACCTATGTCTCATTTAAGCTCTTGAACAGTCTCAAAATTCTCAGCCTGTTTCGCAATCCATAAAAGCTTCTACTTCTACATTTCTGCTTGAAGTTCTGAAACTTTAACGAGTTCTTGAGGTAACTAAAGCATCCTGCTGTCTTCTGTCCTTATCAATGATTAAGATATAGTGACAGAAACGCACTCAAAGTGACCAAATTTCAGTCTTTGATCTTTTTTCTTTTTATTGTTTTGGTTGGAAAGGAAAGATCAAGCAAGCAACTTTGTGATTTTGAAACATAACCCAGTTGTGTTTTATGTCTCAGAATGAAGTTAATAACGTTTACTTGTTCATTTATATCTTTCTTTTTGCTTTGCGTCACAAGCTGGAAATGTATTAAGAATTGGCAGCGCAATTTGTCTTCGAAGAATGGGAAAGAAAAGAGTAATGGTGCCAGCTAAGGATGTGAACTTGTCCACCGTCAAGTACGTGCCTGAGATCATCCAAGGTCCGTGTTCACAACTTTTACACAAGTATCTAAACCTCTAGCGGTATAGCTGTTTAAGTTTTGTTATGTTTAAGGGAAAGAGATAATCTCATTCTTGTTGACTTACACAGCTCCACACTTAACCGGGTGGATGATTAAGTTGTTTGTGAGGATGCTTGAAGCACCAGTGGTGGGGTCTTTGATCATATCAAAATTGAAGAAGCAAAACAAGATGGATGAGGTCTGCCTTAAAAAAAATCTTCTTCTTCATTGTGCATTGGATTGGAGGCTTTATTGAGTGCAACGGCAGAGATAACTTACTAAGACTGTTTTCAATGTCTTTCATTCTCAGTTATTGCGAAACACGGAGATTCCAGAAGCACCCATGTTTAAACCTGAATTTCCTCCACAAGGTTTGTTGCCACAGTGCTTCTGGTATAGTTTATATTGAAATTTGCGTACGCAATGTTGCCTACATTTAATGTAAAATTAGAAAGATTGAGCTACATTATTAAACGTGTAACTCTGCAGGAAAGCATATCTAATTCTAAGAAGTTATGGCGTGAATTTTATATTATGTAACTGCAGAGGCAGAACCTGGTGTTTTTGTCCTCGACGAACAAGGAACAATTGAAGAACGCGTCGAGACAGCCTTGAAGTGCCTTCCTGATTACGATCCTTCTAGCTGTTGGAGTGGGGGCCCGGCTTCTTCATTTAGGTATTGGAGGATACGTGATTATGCACATGCTTATCGGTCAAAGCTCGTAACCCCATCAATGGTATGTCACATTACTATTCTCCTCTTTAGCAAATTGTAGTGTAAGGATCTCACTTTTTTTATCTTAATGAAGGTTGCAGAGCACATAATCTCAGTAATAAAGGAGTTTGGAAAGAAGGACCCCCCAATGCCGTTACTGGTTTCTTTTGATGAGGAGGGAGTGAGGAAGCAAGCTGCAGCATCTACAGGGAGGTTTGAGGAAGGTATTGAAGAAAATTTGTAGGATAATTTATTAGTGGCGTGAAGAAGTATGGTCCACTCTGAGAGATTTGATTGTGGTTGTTCTGCAGGAAGTCCGATATCCATTTTGGATGGCATTTTCATTGCAATCAAGGACGATATAGATTGCTATCCTCATCCAACTAAGGGTAAGTATGTTGCTACAAGTTATTTTTCTTCTTAAAATAGGTGGTAAAACTAGTACATCATATATGACAGGTGCAACAACATGGATGCATGAGGTTCGAGAGGTCGAAAAGGATGCAGTTAGTGTTTCTAGACTACGAAGCTGTGGTGTGATATTTGTAGGCAAGGCAAATATGCATGAGATAGGAATGGGAACAACTGGAAATAATTCCAACTATGGGTCAGTCAAAGTTACTTAAAATGTGACTGTGGTCATTTTGAGCATACCTTTTAATATCTTCATCATTTAAGGTTTCTTAATCCATAGATTTTTTTAATTCGGGTGCAGAACAACGAGAAACCCTCATGACTTGGATAGGTATACTGGTGGATCTTCATCAGGCCCAGCAGCAATTGTTGCTTCAGGACTGTGCTCTGCTGCTTTGGCAACAGATGGTGGAGGTTGTGAAAATATTTCATTTGTGAATATATATTTGATTTGTGATTAATTTACTGTGGAAAAGACAGGTTCAATCAGAATTCCATCTTCACTTTGTGGTATAGTGGGATTGAAAACAACATATGGTCGAACAGATGTAGGGGGGTAATCTTTCTGTTGTATAGCTTTACCATCAAACTTGCTATTCTTATTTTTGCACCGAGTAATTTTTTCACCGAATGCTACCCTGTGCAGTTCCCTATCTGATTCTGGGACAGTGGAAATAATTGGACCACTTGCATCTTCGGTGGAAGATGTCATGTTAGTGTAAGTCTTTCAATGTAAGCATGATGCGAGTTAGATCTAACAAGTGGCAGATTTCAGAATCTGTAATAAAAACAATATTGTTTTACTTGGTACATCAAAAAGCATCAACAACTACAATTATCTCATACATCTACTGGGATTTGATCATTTGAATCCCAACTTCCCGGACACTAGGGTAAATCCTTATGGTTAGACAAAATCGTTCTTCATTTGTTGGTCTTTATAGTTTCATAAGTTGTAGGATGTGATTTTTCGACATTGCAACTCTGTCCATCCTTGCATTTATCATCTGAGTTATCGTGTTTGTTAATCATGTTAACCTACAGGTATTCGGCAATCTTGGGATGTTCTCCTGAGGATAGAATCAGCTTGAATCCGGTAACCTCTGCATAAAAGATAATATTCTTGCTTTTTCTTCCATTTCTGTCATTAGAGGCCCTTTCAATCCATGATGCTTGTTTCTGTCATCTATTATGCTTATTATGTGTTTTCTTTTTTCTTTTAACAGCCTCCTCCTTGTTTGCCAAATTTGTCATCATACGAAAACATAGATGCTTTAGGTACAGTGCGACTGGGGAAGTATTCCGCGGTAATAATCCAACCTCTTCTCTTGCTGACATAGATTTAGTTCATTGTGGTTCATGCCTTGGATAACAATCTTTCCTAAATGAAGCTTACTTACACTGCAGTGGTTTAATGATGTAATGTCAACTGATATCTCTGATACTTGTGAGGACATTCTTAACCTTCTAATGAAAACACATGGCTGTGAAGTAAGTCCTTGATCATCAGTATTCTTACTGCACAGATATACTGAAACACAATCTCAGCATCAGACATATTTATTTTTCCCGTCCAACTGAACCTGGTTACAGATGGTTGAGATTGTTATACCTGAGCTCCATGAAATGAGCACCGCTCATCTTGTTTCCATTGGATGTGAAACACAATGTGGATTGAGCTCTTTTTTGGAGGATGGGTATGCCTTATTTCCTTTTTGTGGAGTGCATGATACAATCTGAGCTTTCTCAAGCAGATACATGATAGTAAGATGATTATAACAATCGTCAACTCTCTGGTTGGTCTCTAATTAACAAGTTCCCCTGTTCCTCGTTATTTTTGTAGGAAAGGTGCCAAGTTTACATACGATGTCCGTTCAAATCTAGCAGTGTTTCAATCATTTAGTGGAGGAGATTATGTTGCTGCCCAGCGCATAAGGTGAGGCTCACTTCTGCCTATCTACCATACAAATTGGCAGACCGTTGTGTGTATATTTTTAGTTTTACATGTTTAGTGAAATCTCCTTGCTCAGATTGTCACTTATTTCTTCAACCCTATTGGTTCAGGAGAAGAATAATGCACTATCACTTGGAGATTTTCAAAAAGGCTGATGTCATAGTGACCCCAACAACTGGGTACGCAACCCTTAATATCTACTTTCAATGTGCTCTTTTGAATGAAGTCCTGAATCTGCGGCAGATGTTCTTATGCATCCAGGAAAATGAGCAAGCATTTACTACTGTAGGGACTACGGTTGACTCCCAAAAGAATGGCATATATATGCTTGCATCTACTAAATGCAGTTATATGCAATTCTTGGCATCTTCATTCGTACTTTGATATCTAATCAGCAGAAATGCTATTGCTATTGGAAATTTTGTTTGTCATTCAGAATATTTTGCTCCAGCTGGAAGGTGGTGTGCTGCTCATTATTCTTAACATGCATCAACTGAATATAGGATTTTTTCAGTCTATGAATTTGTTTTCATTTTCTCCCTTTCTCGGTTTTGTGAATGCCAGTATGACAGCACCCAAAATACCTCCAAGTGCTCTTAAATACGGAGAGACTGATATGCAGGTTACAGGTTTGTCTCGTGATACTTCTTTTTCATAATCTTCACGCTTAAATCAACTGGTGAATTTAAAAGCACGAGTGTAGGAATTCTTTTACCCAATTTCATGGAACTATTATATTTTCTTCCTCTTGTATGCCTTGTTTATTTTGTTTTTTTCATTGAAGATCTGCTGCGGAGACATACTTGTCCTCATCCAGTTTAGGTCATTTCATGTTTTTGAGGCAGTGCTTTATGCTTTAACACTTGGACTGAGGATGAATCTTATGCAATTCCTTTAGTGGCCTGAATCGTTGAGTAACGAATATCATGCTTTCGAACAGTAAATAATCACATGTAGAAGTAGAACACTGCTTAACTTGCATCGCTTCTAATGACCAAGTTTCTATTTTACTTGAGGCTTAACCATAAATATTCCTTTTTTAAGTTACTGTTGGTACTCAAAAGAGTATTGCATCTTTTGTCATCATAAATACTTTATGATGATGCATGATTTCCTCGGTTGCAGGCTATCTGATGCGGTTTATAGTAGCACCAAACCTTCTTGGTCTTCATGCTATTTCTGTTCCTGTGAGTTACATTCTTTGCTCTTCTTGACCATGAGAAACTTCTATCTGATATTTCAGGAGGACAATGTCAAATAAACTAAAATCGCCCATTTCAGGTTGGCTATGATAAAAAAGGGCTTCCTATAGGATTGCAAATAATTGGTCGTCCATGGGCTGAAGCAACGATTTTGCGTTTAGCTACCGCAATAGAAGTACAATTTCTTATAACTTTAAAATGAAACTGTTGTTTGCTTCATTGGTGAACAATTTGTATAAAGACACTTGTTTTTTGTGCTTCCAGGAGCTATGTGTCAAGTCCAGGAAGCAGCCTGCATCTTTCTATGATGTTTTGAAGGCGAAATAAGGGATTGCACATTTGCTTGGTATGGCTTATGATTTCTCTCAAAAGTCCCTGAAATGACTTGACCATTTTCTTTTCCTATTTCCATGCTTGAGAAAGACAATTCAGTATTCCGCTTTACAGAAAACAGATAAGCTCAACACTTTATATATTAATCAAAGGCATATCATGGATGGTTCATACACAACATTCACTTTATCTGGGGTCTCTTTCTGAAGTATCCTTCTTTTATGCACAAGTTGCTGCTTGAAACAACTAGCAAACATTGCAAACATTGTACAAGTTCAAAACTAGCTGCCGGATATACATCAACTTATAGTATCCTAGAAATTCTTCCTCCAAAATTGGGAGATTACTGGAAGCAATGCAATACCAAATTGCACCAAATAAAGTTGATTGCAACACATAAGATGAAGTAAGATGGGATGGCATTCATATGGTAATGGAAGACAAATGTAGAAATGAATTTTGCAACATTAGTTACTCAACCTTCAAAACAGGACACTTCTTTCAATACCTTAATTAAGACAGGTGGCCAGCTTCATTGTCAATTAGGGTCGAGTACCAGTTTTCATGTCAAAGAACCCATCTGTTGTAACAAGTAATGCATCCATTCTAGGCAACAGCAATAGACATAGCACGACAAAGAAGCCATAGTTTTCCAATAATTGCAGTGTTAAATCATCAGTACTCCACTCAATTTCATTCTTAAAACCGTTAGGTTCTTAGACTAGTGAATTTGTTTGGATCCATCCATCTCTGCAAAATTACTTGGGTTACATAGGCCAGGTGGAATTTTTCCAGGATGGTTAGTTTTTGGAAGATCCAACTAGAGAAAGAGAGAGCGTAAAAATCCTGAACATGAATAGAAATTCAAGAACATGTATTAGTAAACACAAAGAACTCACTTTCTGTAAGCAATGACCATTGAGCAAAGCTCAGAATTCACGAAGCTGCTAGTATAAAGATAGAACAACGTACAATTTCAGCACAAGTCTCTCTTGCTCAACTAGTCAAAACAGAAATAGAAAGATACCACATAACGTACTAGCTACTAGTGTATAATATAAGTGTCATGCAATGTCCTAAAGCTTAGACAAAGCACATAATGATATTTGCCGTTCGCATATTTCCTTTTTCACTAATGGGTGATAATTACTCCCAAACGCATTTATGAAACAGCCCATTATGAGTATCTATAGCTATCTCCTTCTCTTTCCTTATCCACAACCTGTAGCATTTCATAATCTTCAGCACTTAAAGCAAAACGTTGACAGATATATTTCAAGAAGTACCACCTAAAACATATTTAAAAGATGATGTTCTCTACCAAAAAACAGAACTTGTATGATCATGATTAGTCAAAAATCTGAAGCCTAAAGAAACTCAAAACATGAACGTGTGGCAATACAGTAAGAATGTTACAATTTGAAAATTTCCACCATAAAGGCAATAACTTAACCAATTAGCAGCATAACTAAAACTGTCTCTTTCAAACAATATAAATGCACTTTCATAACTAGTGGAACATTTCCATATCGCTAGAGGTCTAGAAGGGTCAAGTTTCATCAATATGTTACAGCATAACTTCCATTTGCTGTCTGAAGATAGTACTGTTTAATGTACTTTGACACAACCATAAAAGAAAAAATCAACACAATTAAAGAAATAAGAATGTGATTAATGATCAACCAGTTGAAGCACTTCGGTCCCCTGGCAGCAAGTTCGTCGGTAGTCTCTCTCACATTGCATGTCCTCATCAGTTTCTATCTGAACAGAACCTCAAAACGGTTAAGAAAAGCAATAAGGAAATAACTAAACTGGGCCAGATCTAATATAAGTCAATGAAAGATTGGAAGCATGATTGGAGAGCTCAAACTTGCCAGTGAAAAGTCAATTGCAGGAAAAAAGGAATTGATAGTGGCTAACATATTGCCTCCTATCCTATCACAAACATGAAATAGAATATACAATATAATCAACGAGGCAGTTTATGAAATTTAAAGTTAAAAAGCAGATGTGTAACATCCAATTCTTTTGTTCTCTAATGAGTGTGAGAATAAATAACTGATGAGGTGCTTAGTTAAGGGGTATGAAAATAAATCAATGAAAATGGAATGAATGGTAATGGTTGGTTGGTTATTATGATTGATTGAATAGTTTTTTCATACCCAAGTTTTAGGCAATGGTCCATACCCTCTATGTGTTGGAAGAATGGGTTTGATTCTTACCAACAATAATATTTTTTTAATTTTTAATTAAATATAATTAATTAAAATATAATTAAAATGTAATTAATTAAAGTATATTTAATTAAAATATAAAATATAAAATATAAAAAATTAATTAAGATAAAATATAATTAATTAATTAAGATAAAATATAATTAATTAATTAATTAAAATATAATTAATTAAAATAATTAATCAAGAAAATCTAATTAATTAATTAAAATCTAATTAATTAATTAAAGTCTAATTAAAATAGAATTAATTAAATGATTAATTAAAATCTAATTAATTAATTAATTAATTACAATGTAATTAATTAAAGTATTATTCATTAATTACTTAAAATATAACATCATTTATAATGTTAAAAGAATGTAAATTGTATTAAACTATATTACTTGATTTTATTATAGCAATAAAATAATGGATATTATGGTTGCGTTGATGAATTGCACAATATTTTGGAAGATTAAAAAATATTTTGGATAAGCCAAATAACTTCATAAGCAAAGCTTTAATTTCAATAATCAAATTTATGCTGAAGTCAATTAAATAATTAATTACACTATAATTAATTAAAATATTGTAATCAATTAATTAATTAAAATATAATTATTAATTAATTAAAATATTATAATTAAGTAATTACAATATGGTTAATTAAAATATTATTATTTATTTATTTAATTACATTATATTTCATTAAAATATTATTATTAATTAAAATATAACTATTCATTAATTAAAATATTATTATTCATTAATTAATTACAATATAATTAATTAAAACGTAATTTATTAGTTAATTAAAATATTATAATTAATTAA
>JANVCQ010000232.1:38864783-38880765 GCA_025531925.1 Erythroxylum plowmanianum
ATTTGGTTCTGAGATTAACCTAAAATCTCTACCTAATTACTTCCGCTGTGTCAGAAAGCCTTGTAATTACTAATTCACTTGACCATCTTCAGGTGGGGTTATGACAAGTTCCCAATGGAAACACCCCTTGTCTTCTATCGTGATGGGAAGCCAATGCTTCCTTCCCTTGGCTTGTTTGTTGGACTTAAAGTTGTTCTTCGAAGTATGGTCTTGATAATACGCTTAAATTTTGGAGGCTACAATCACCTCAACATTTTTATGGTGGTGATTGGAATCAAAATGGCAGTTGCATGTTCAATGAGCCCCTCAGGGAACATGAGGTATCCCTGCATAACCATTGTGTGTGATAGTTCTGGTTCTGCTTTCTGACATTTATCCAATCAAACCATGAATGGTTCTATTATTTTCAAATGACATGGTGCAATGTGAGTGTCTTGCTAAAGGTTCTTACTCTCAGTGCTATATTCAGTGGAGCAAATCATACCTTGGCCCAAGTAATTGTCGCATATTATTATTGTAGACTTTTATTTTTGGTAAAAGAGTTGAGTAAACCATTAAAGTTTAGAACGAAGTATGATTTAATTTTAACACTTATAAAGTTTATGTTATGGGCCTTAAGGTTTATTGACGCTATTCTCCTGGGAAGTGGGGCCAAAAGAACATTGCAGCAGTTGAGGAATAGTTTGGAATTGGTCATTTTTTCAATTTTAACATTCTTGCAGTTATTTTTCTTTTAAGTATCGATAGTAGTTAATTATTATAACTGCAATAGTGACATTAACGTCTATATATTATGAATAAAGGAAAACAACAGAGGCAAGTTTTTGCCTACTCCAAATACATTGATCCAGAGATCGGAGAGTTATCTCTAAATGAGCTTTCATTCCCTCCATGCCTAAGCCTAATAAGAAAGGTAGAAATACTAACAAGAATTCTTTGCAGCAACAATTCCATGAGTTCGACTGCACTCTTCAATGACCCACAACCAAATCCTCTATTCGGGACCATAACAAATTGGTTTCAGAGCTCAGCGTTATGGGTGATACTTCTCGCTCTTTCCAGCAGCAATTTGAGGTGTTTATGGCCAGATATGAAACTGACCAGCAACACCTTTGCGAACAACTTGATCGCGAAAACGAGGCGAGGGAACGTGATCGTAAATCTTTTGAAGCCCAACAACAGGACATTCGAGATGTCCAGCATAGGTTTCACGATGTGACCCATTCTCCATGTGATCATCACGAATATGGAGAAAGTAGACTTCCGCAACATGTGGAGGGCAAAGCGTTCTGTGGAGATGGAGGACACCGATATCGCAAATTGGAATTTCCCCGTTATGACAGTTCCTTTGAGCCATTGCCACAACTGAGTTGTAGTGACTACTATTTCCCCAGGTTCCAGAAGACAAGAAACTGAGTATATTAGCACCACACTTGGAGGACGATGCTCAGTACTAGTTCTTGAAACTCGACAAAGATCGGCCCAACCTAACATGTAAGGAATTCAAGGACCACTATATGCACCGATTTGCCCCAACTAGTGGTAGAAGCAAACTGGGAGAACTAGCCTGACTATGTCAGACAGGTACGGTGGAAGAATACTAGAGGCAGTTTGAGAAGTTAGCTGCACGTATCAGCTTCCTTGATCCAAGATAAGAGGTTGACCTCTTCATCAGCAATTTACAAGAATCCATTGTGGTGGACGTTGAATTATAGTCTCCCCCTGATCTCACAACCGCAATGAATCTGGCACGCTTGTATGAGCGTCGGCGAACTGGGAAGCACCAAGACCAGCCAAGTCGGACTGGTTCTACTTCGGCAGCAACTCCAGCTACAACCACCAACCGCAACCCTTATATTAAGCGTCTGACACAAGCAGAGATGGCGAAACATCGTGCCAAAAATCTATGCTATAATTGTGATGACATATATACACCGGGCCACCATTGTAAGATGTTATTTTACATCGCAGCTAAGGAGGAGACTTTTGACAAGGAAGAAGAGTCTGATACTGAGAAGGAGCCACAAATTTCTCTGTAGGCTATTACCGGCACTACACATTCTTAGACGATGCAATTAGATGGGTACATAAATTAGAGACTCCTGCGAATTTTATTGGATACAGGGAGTACTCATAGCTTTATTGATTCTTCTTTGGCTATTGATCTAGGTTTGGTCGTGGATAAAACAGGTCGTTTCCAGGTAATGGTGGCAGATGGCGAAAAGATGTAGAGCCCAGGCCTTTGCAAGAATGTGGGATTCCAGTTGGGTGATCACACTTTCTTTTTGGATTTCTATTTGATTCCACATGGCTTCTATGGTGCAGTATTAGGAATCAATTGGTTGAACAAGTTACTGCAGATCATGTGGGATTTCAAGAGATTATGGATGCAATTTGAATGTGATGGAAATCATATCCAACTATGGGGGATTAAGTGAACTTATGGTTCTTCCCGACATCAGTTTGTCTCCATAGAAGAGAATCTCAACATGGAAATGCAACGTCTCCTACTTGATTTTGAGGATTTGTTCATGGAGCCAACAAAATTGCCACCCACCCTGCCCGTTGGTGTGATCATCGTATTATCTTGGAGAATGGCACCGACCCTGTGGTTTGTCGTCCTTACCGATATCCTCATGCCCAATATGCTCAAAAAATAGAAATGGAGAAGCAGTGTGACGAGATGTTCTAGGGAGGCCTCATTCAACTGAGCCAATCTTCATATTCTTCTCCGGTTCTATTGGTGGAGGACGGGAGCTGGCGGTTCTTTGTGGATTTTCGAGGAGTTAATGCCAAAATGATCAAGGAAAAATTTCCTATCCCAGTTATTGATGAACTCTTGGAGGAGCTTCATTGCGTGCAAATTTTTACCAAGTTGGATTTACACTTAGGTTATCATCAAATACAAATACATCCTGATGATATACCTAAAACGGCGTTTTGCACACATCATGGGCACTTTGAATTTTTGGTGATGCCGTTTGGACTTACCAAAGATCCCTTAACCTTCCAAGCTCTTATGAATCACATCTTTAAACCTTATCTTCATAAATTTGTGTTGGTTTTCTTTGACGATATATTGATTTATAGCAGGAGCTTTGCAAAGCATGTAGCCCATGTACAGAAAGCTTTCTCAGTTATGCAACATAATTAGCTTTTCCTTAAGCAATCTAAGTATCTCATTGCTCAACCCTCAGTTACTTATTTGGGGCATAAAGTCTCGACTGAAGGAGTATTCGCTGATCCGACAAAAATTCAGGCTATGCTACAATGGCCACAGCACACTACTCTCAAAGCATTACACGACTTTCTTGGACTCAATTTATTACCAAAAATTTGTGAAGGATTATGGGAAGATAGCTGCACCATAGACGTCGATGCTCAAAAGGAACTCGTTCCAATGGTTGACTTCCGCATTGGTCGCTTTTGAGGAGTTGAAAGTAGCGATGTCCTCCACTCTCATACTCACCTTGCCAGATTTTTTGCAGCCATTCATGGTGGAATATGATGCCTCCGGTAGTGGCATAGTGGCAGTATTACATCAACAGGGGCAACCAATAGCCCATTTTAGCTATGTTTTTGCAAAACGACACCACCGTCTTCTAGCTTACGAAAAGGAACTCATTGCCTTAGCAAAGGCAGTATCTCATTGGTGTCCATATTTACGGGGTAGTAAATTCATTAACCGGGCTGATCATTATAGTCTCAAATATTTATTGGAGCAACGGATCTCTACAATTCCCCAACAACGTTGGTTGAGCAAACTATTAGGGTATGATGGTTCAGTCGAATATAAAGCTGGAAGGGACAATATAGTTGTAGATGCATTGTGCTGTCAATTTGAGGGGGAGAAGCCAACCTTGGTTGCAATTTCAGCACCCTTATTGTTTCTTTTTGATCATTTTCGCCAGGAAGTTGTTGTTGATGTAGAGTTGCAGCAGTTGGTGGAGTGAATCTAGGCCGAGGAGGCTGTGGGTCCTTGGAGGTTCGAGGACGGCCTGGTTTTTTATAAGAACTGTGTCTATTTGGTTGCCACGCCTCCTTTGTGTGAGACCATCATCTCTTCTTTGCATAACATGGGACATGAAGGATATCAGAAAACTCTCAGGCGAGTGGTTGCTGATTTTTATTGGAAAGGGCTGAAGTCAATGGTTCAATCATTTGTACGCCATTGCCTTGTTTGTCAACGCAACAAAGTAGAGCATCTTCAACTAGCAAGTGTCTTGCAGCCTCTCCCTGTTCTAAAGAAGATATGGGCTGATATTTCCTTGGATTTCGTGGAGGCGCTGCCACCAAACCATAGTAAATCTGTTATTTTGGTGGTGGTTGACTGGTTCTCTAAATATAGTCATGTTTTGGCCATTTATCATCCTTATACAGCAGTCTCGGTGGCGCACTTATTCTTTGAGCAGATCGTCAAGTTATGTGGTTTGCCAGAAATTATTGTTTCCGGCCGAGATGTTATCTTTGTGAGCAGATTTTGGACAGAACTCTTCCGTTTGTCAGGCACACAGTTATGTTTCCACTCGGCTTATCATCCTTAGTCGGATGGCCAAACGGAAGTCGTCTATCGTGCGGTTGAGATGTATCTTCGCTGTCCAGCGAGAAGCCAAAAAATGGCTGCAGTGGCTATCATGGGCGGAATTCTGCTATAATACTAGCTTCCACTCTTCCTTGAAGTGTTCCCCATTCGAGGTTGTGTATGGTCGACCCCCACCTCGTCTCCTCTCTTATACTTACCATACCTCTAAGCTCGAGGTTGTTGATGTTGCTCTGCAAGACAGGGACGAGGTCATTTGTTCTCTCCGTCAACAATTAATGGAGGCCCAGTCGACTATGAAGCATCGCTATGATTCAAAGCATTGGGACCTTGTTTCTGCAATCGGTAATTGGGCCCTTTTAAAGTTGCAGCCGTATCGCGAACTTACTTTGCGTGCTAGGGCTAATCGGAAGTTGTCATCAAGGTTTTACGATCCTTTCCGTGTCGCTGCATGTGTTGGACACGTTGCTTATCATTCAGACTTACCACCTGACACTCGCTTACACCCTATTTTCTGTGTGTCCTATTTAAATCCATATCATGGGGATCCTCCGGTTGGGGCAGCTCCATCATCGCCTGCATTTCTTCTATCGTTGAGGCACCTCAGCCATAAGCAATTCTGGACAGTCGTACTTTCCATGGTAGTCAGTAGGTGCTTATTCATTGGCAAGGACTCTCTCCAACCGACGCTTCCTGGGAAGACGTTACTTCTATTCACAGCTCTTATCCTCCCTTTTCTCTTGAGGACAAGCTCATTGACAGGGAGGGGTGTGATGTTAAGAGCCGTAAGGTCTACCGACGCTATTTTCACGGGATGTGGGGCCAAAAGAGCGTTGCAACAGTTGAGGAATAGTTTGGAATTGGTCATTTTTTTTAATTTTAGCATTCTTGCAGTTATTTGTCTTAGGTCTCGATAGTAGTTAATTATTGTAACTACAACAGTGGCATTAACGTGTATATATTATGAATAAAGGAAATTGGCAGAGGCAAGTTTTTGCCTCCTCCAAACACATTGATCCAGAGATCAGAGAGTTCTCTCTAAATGAGCTCTCATTCCCTTCATGCCCAATCCTAATAAGAAAGGTAAGAATACTAAGAAGAATTCTTCGCAGCAACAGTTCCACGAGTTCGACTGCACTCTTCAACGACCCATAACCAGATCCTCTATCCGGGACCATAACAGTTTAAATAAGCCCCTAACATGAAGTAAATTTGAATATTTTAGCTTTATTTGAACATACCTTTGATTAATTTCACAAAAATATACATAAATTGGATTGGAAATATATATATATGTATGTATGTATTTATCTATATGTAAGTGCTGAGGATCCAATTAATTTTGAAAGACTTGTAAATATACATAAATTAGATTGGGAAAATGTACATATAAGCATTGAGGATCCGATTAATTTTGAAAGCCTTGTATCACTAATTTATCAAAGGTACTTTTAAATCTTCAATTTGTGGTTCTAAGTGAAAGCATATTATGTTCTGATCAGTTGGATGGGACATTCTCACATTCAGTCTTTTTACTTATGTGATACTACTTAAATTTAATTATTTCTATATTATTCACACCAACTAACTTGTAGCTGTTCAATTTGGGTAAGTTAAGGGGCTTATTTATGTAACATGTTTAACTAATTTACAAGTTCACACCTGAACAGCTTGACACGTGGTTCAATCCCAGCAGTAATGGAGTCGATAAAGAAGAAAGAATGGTGAATAATGTGATTAAAGAGGCACTGCATGGTACAGATATCTGGTTGCTGGAATTTTCTCATTTGAGTGAGTTCAGGGCAGATGCCCACCCAGCAGTTTGGCTAGGGAAGAGAGATGCTGTTGCAATTTGGGGTCAGGACTGTATGCATTGGTGCCCGCCTGGTGTCCCGGACACATGGGTTGATATATTTTCACAGCTGACACGTAATCGGTTTGAGACAAGGTGAGGAGATTGAATAATAATCTATGCAATTCTTTTATCAAAAAATGCAACTTCTGCGTCGCTGCTGCAAATCACCTGGATACTGTCAAGTGTGAGGGACATTTCTTCCTGAAGTCTTGTTGCCAGTGGGATGAGTTGAGCGAAGTTCACTGCTTTGTTATTTAACTGGAATGCTCAAGAAAATTATTTGTCTCCCAGTTGTTAACAATTCAGCGGCATGCTCTGGCTAGAGAAAAGGATTGTATGGACAACAAAGAGGACTTAAGATTCTTTTTGGGGGTGGAGGAAGTGCATAAAGTTTACTGAATACTCTATGGTGCTGCCACGAGCTACTTTAGGACTTTTACACTTGAGCTTTTTTCTATATGATATTGACAATTTACTCTTGCATTTGAGCTTTTCACATACGCGTATTGACGGATCATTGATTTAACTTGAATCTAAAACTGACGGAAGTCTATTTTTGTCAAGCTTTTTTTAGAAAATGTTACATGACTTTTTTTCCTGATATAATATGAAGTTTATCATTGCTAACATGTCATCTTATTTGATAATAAGAGTGATGAATCCTTAATTCGATGAGCAGAGGAACTGCTCCAGTGAGCACAACAAATTGTGGACCGCAAGATTAAACAGTGCACTTACAGCATCTCTTTTCCTAATGTTGTTCCTTCTCTTAGCAGTAAAACCAAAGCTAGGATTGCTCTGTAATGAGATCCAATCGTTATCTTGGTTAGTCATTGACAATGCATTTTCTCTTGCTTCCATTGTTTTACCCTGATTCTAGAATTGTTATAATCCTATTAATAGCTCTTGCTACCATTATTCAAACCATGTGGTTTTCTAATATGGAAAGGTTAAGCAAAGCATTAACTGCAGTTTCTTGAATTCTTGGATCGTTGGGGCAGGAAAGGTTATGGCTCCAAGCCTCCAACGATCTAAAGCTTCATATCCATGTGTGTTTTTCCTAGTAACCTTAATTCAACTTAAGTTAATGCACCAGGCAGTAGTAACACGGTTAGGAGGTTAAGATTAAATGATCAACATCAACTTTCTCATTGTTACACGACAACGTGAGATAATCTATGTTATTTGCATTTTGCTATATATCCAAAGAGAGCGAGCAGGTGACAATTTATTTCTGATAACCAAATATGAAATTAAGAAAGGTGCTACTCATTGACCCAGTCGTTGCGGTCTTCATTCTCTTTTTGTCTATTCGTTTCACTATCAGTTTAACGCTACCCTCCCAGTCCCACCAAATCCCAGACCAATCCATCAACAAACCTTCAAGATGGCCCTAAGTCTCCTCTGCCCGAATACCCTTTTCTTTCCAATAAAACTTCAACTTCAATTTCGTTCCTTCTCCACATCCACCTTTCTCACCAACAGAGCCAAAAGCCAAATCCTATGTAACAAAGACAGCGGAGGTGATGCTGATCTTGTGTCAGATTTCGCCTCGGAAGCGGCAAAGATAAACACCCAGTTGGCTCAAAGAGAAGCGGCCATGAAAAAGAGTAAAGAATTGCTTTTTACCGAGTTGTGCCACTATTTGGCCATGGAAACAGCGGAAGTGAATAGAAAGTGGAGTAAAATGGATCAAGAGGAGAAGTTGGTTCTTGTTAAAGGGTTTGTTAACGAGTGGAGTGTCAATTTCCATCCTTTGTCTGCCAGGTCTGTCAAGGACATGATTGAAGAGTATATAAATGAAGAGAACTCACAGACTTCAAATTCTTCTGCTTCCTTGCTGTTTCCTGATTTTAGGAAAATGATGGGGTTTTATCAAAACAAGTAATTTTGTTCAAGATGGCATCTGGGTCTGCTTAATCTTATTATTTGTCATAGTCAGTAAGTTCGAATGCTATTTGTTATTGGTTGTTGATTCAGGATATCTACTTGTTCTGTTTATGTTCTCTCCTGTTACCGAAATCGATGTAGATTGTGGTTAGATGTAGTTGATACAGAGAAGATAGGCCTGCCTAGTGTATGTGTTCACTCTTAGTTTTATACCACAATTATGTTAGTTCACTGTGAATTTCCTTCTCCCCCGTTCTTGGTCCTTTAATTTTCTCATTATCATCTGGGGCAAGAAAGAAAGAAACTTTGCGAGATGTGCAGTCGCTGAGGCGTATTTGTTCATGAATTAAGAGGGCAGGCGTTTAATGTGCCCTACTCTCTGCATTTGGTAACAGCATCTCCAGTTTAGATGGATTTAGCTTAGCCTATGATGGTTTCCATTAGCTTATCAATCATGCTAATGACTTAACCGGAGACAGCAGACTAAAATCATAAAAGCTCAAACCTTTGTGTGTTCGTAGATTCACCAATCGTATAGTTGGCTTCCTCAAATTGGCAAGATTGCGGACCCTTCCCAAGAGTTGTATGGATACGGTCACTTACTAGTTGGTCAATAAATGATTGGACTTTCCTGAGGTCTATAGTTGAATGTCCAGTTTTGACAATGATGAGAACAAACGTCCAAACTTATGCAAGGCTACGCAGTCTATAGTTGAATGTCCAGTTTTGACAGTTATGAGAACAAACGTCCAAACTTATCCAAGGCTAGGCGATCTTTCTCTTGCTTCTAAACCACAATCCCATTGACATCATTGTGCCAAGAAACTGACTTCATTGTTGCTGTCTACAAAATGGACGACTTAATAAAGCATATTAATTTCCATTGGTGAGTCCACTAAGACTGTCTCAACTTCTGGACATACTTGTAGGATTCGTCAGGCAAATATTCACCTTAAAGTTGAATTCGTGATACCCACGAAATGAAAACAGTGAGACTCTGTCGGTCAAGAGTGTAATCGGCGAGCTCTTATGTACTGAAATGCCCATTGTAGGACCTATGCAAAGATTAAAACATAAATCCAAAAGAATATCTATTTACAGTAGCCCCACAAAAAATGTATATCACCTATCATAATGCAATTATTACAAAAACAGCGTTCGTCTAATGAATTCCATCAGACATATAGTTGCTTGCATTGTGCAAGTGAAGCTTCAGCAGGACAATAGGGGCACTTGAACAATCTTGAGCTACCCTTCGAAAGCTTCATGATTGACTGCTTGCAAAGGACGTGTAGACATGGCATCAACATTGGAGGATTTTCTTCACTGCTTTGATCTCTACTCACAGGGCAAACAAAAATAGAATGGAACTGATATTCCTTTCCCAGCTCCACTGGCACAGGCAACTGTTTCATAGCCAGCCAATCCTGCTTTTTTGCAGCCATTACGTTTGCCAGCTTCAAGAGAGTCGGTAAACCTTCAATACCAGCTGCTATAGCTAAATTTAATGGGCTACCATAAGACTCCCCCAAGAGATTGCAAAACTCACGACTCAGCTCTGCAGCCAACTTATCCCAGTGAGTTGGAGCCAACAACTCAGAATAAGGGCACTTTTCAAGCTTGCCGATCCATGCAATGCAAACTATTATCTTCAGGATATCTTTCGTGTGATAAGCAAAAGGAGCTAGGTGAGTTCGGGCATAGACCAGGGCATCTTCTTTATTTCCTCTCTTTAGAAGCTCAGCAAACTGTAGGCTATGAAGTTTCAGTTCAAGATTGAAGCCACTCAGCATTAGCTTTTCTCGGTTGCAACAGACCCAGCTCAGAGCAGGTTCAAGGTTTTTAACCTTGATAGCCTCAAGTATTTGATGCATTTCCAAGAACTGTGACCTTATAAAATTTGTCTCTGATTCTCCAGACTCATTTATTAGGCAATCTCCAAGATCAAACAAACCTTGACGGTAAAGGTGGCTTGCTATTATCTGGTTCACTATATGGAAGTCAAAGTCCACATTTCTATATGCCTTGGATATGTCAGGGTTGAAATTTTTTTCAAGGATCTTTGGGAACTTGGTAAGATGTAGGTTCAGCTCCTTCTGTGACACTTCTAACTGGTTCAGTGGACTACTGGTATTAAGTTTATTTCTTAGCTCTGTAAGAATCAATTTTGGGTCATCTATTGACTGAAGTTTTGCTAATGCCTGCTGAATCTCATGGCTGACCTGGTCGATTACATCCTGGGCCCTAGAAGATGATAACTTTTGTTTCTTAGAGATGTGGTCAAAAGCATCTTTTACAGTAGTCACCTCCATTTCTGTAAAGAAAGAACGAAAGAAAGGATTAGCCTTACTGAACCCAGGTAAAACAGAGGATGAGATTTGTAACTTATTTCTTCATCCCACACATAAGCAATGAATATAAAATAATAAGCATCCATTTGGATACACAAGCACAAAATTAGACATACTACTACTTAATTTTGACAGTAAAACCATAAGACAGTATCCATTAAGAATTGTTGTATGATTGGTGAGTTTGTAAACAAATAGCATCCATCTCAACAAGTGAAAATAGTAAAAGCAAGCAAGTTTTGATGGACATTACTTTCTCAGTTTAAAAGCATCAGTCTTTCATCCGTTTTCACAGATTCAATTTGCTTATCAGATTTTTCTACCATTAATATTATATTATAACAAGTTGTCCTCGAGGACCAAATGTCCCACAAATCATGATAACGAACAAGGGAGATGATAAAAGAAATCGATGATAGGTTGCAAAATTCAATGAAGAATGCCATAAAGTATCACCAGCCAAGGCTCTTCCTAACTTTTTAGTTTGTTCTTTCTTTGTTAACCTATTTTGTTGTCTAGTATGTGCATCATCAAACCACAAAAAGAAAAGGGTCAAAGTGGAAAGCATAAAAGATAGAGATAGTTCACATTCAGCTGTTTTTAGAAAGTGGTTCCCTTAAAAGTTTGAAAAGATGCCTCGTCTATATCAAGTTCAATGGAATATCTCCTTGCTACAGAGTCATCGTAGATGATGCCACAGAACATGCAGAACAGTTTCAGGCAGCCATATATTAAGATACAGTTTCTAACTACATAAAACAAGTCAATTAGTTACATCAAAGTAGGTATCAGTGATGCTGGTTATGCCATAACTGCTTCCCAATTCTGAACTTAATAACACCGCAAACAGATTATGAATTAGCTAATTTTTCTCTACACAGCAGTGCTAGCCAGGCATTATTCCTTTGATAGCCAGTCCAGTAGGAAGTTCGAAAGGTCATATCTACAATTAAGTTTATATGCTCAGCCCCTAAGGTTCAATCCCATTCACATTAAAAAAAGCCCACACATCCCAAATCCTAAAATAAACTCCTCCCCAATTAAGTTACTGAAACCCTCATCATTCCAAACAACACGAATACAGAACACAAGGAAAAGCACTCCAATTGGGGAAACGGGTTACTTCCAGCAAGTACACATTAAAAAGAACACTAGCCTTAGCGATCACAATTCAACTGCACAATAACGATAACAATTCAAAAAGGGCAAGAGCCAAAATGTATGAAATTTTAGGGTAAACACACACATGGACACACGCAACAATCCAACATCAACCACAAATTCAATCAAACTAAAAAGGAAAAAAGAATAGAAAAGAAACCCATATACAAGAATCAAATTTCCATAAAAACGTGTTAAAAAAATGCAAAGAGAGAGAGAGAGAGAGAGAAGAAAGGAATTTATGTACCCGATAGGAAGCGAAGGAAATGATCGAAGAAAGAGAGAGGGCCAGAGAGCGTTACAAAAACTTGCGAGGACAACTACCACACGTGTCAAATGCTAGGATTACCGTACAAAACTGCCCTTACTTTCCTTGCCTTATTACTACTCATGCCCACCTGGATTTGCTTCCGTGAAAAAAAAAAGAATATATTAATACTAAAATTATATCTCCTTTCCCATTTAAATTTTTAAAATTTTTAAAAATTTCCTCCTATTTTTTATGTTTTTAAAAAAATTCTTGAACTTTGGTTAAAATAAAAATAAAATATAAACATTAGATGTGAACTAATCCAATATTACTAATATAGTAACTTATCTATTAAATTTATCATAAATCAATTAAATTTAATTTAAATTAATAATTTAAAACAATTATAATAAATTATTAGTTTAAATTAAACTTAATTAGCTTAGTTTATGTTTTTGAGTTGAATAGTTATATAAACAACATTTGATTAATCTATATTTGATATTTATATTATATGCATTTTTTATAACTGAATTCTAAGGCCATCTCCAACCAACACACCAAAACATCAAATTTGGTATTTTGGTGCAAAGAAATAACTTCAAGGAAGACACCAAATTTTAACACCAAAATGATATAATAAATAATAATGCACCAAATTTGGTATGTTACTATTCATGCATCAAAAGTTGTAAAAAAACAACTTTGTCTATTATCTTTTTAATGTATTCCTTTCATGCTTTTCTTGATTTATTTACATAATTTACTAAGTAATTAATTTTAAAATATATATTACTTTACACAAAATATATCATTATAAAGATCTCATTGAGACATTTAAAATGACACTAATATTGAATATAACATTAAATTTATTTTTACTATTTATTTTTAATTCTTATTTATAAGTGTTATAAATTCATTAATAAAATATGTTAAGAATAAAAAGTAAATTTTATACGATATTAATAGAGACGATATAATTATATTTTAAGAATTTCTTGCTAAACAAAAGCAAATTAAAGATAAAAAAGTTCATTATGAACTTCGTAATGTATTGATTAAACAATTGCGGGAACGATATGGTAATTCAGAAGATTAGAGGTTAAATGTGCAATAAAAATTATATTTGTATATGTTATTAATTTTTTATTGCAATAATATTAATTTAATATAAAGTATATATTAATTAATTAAGAATAATGATTTTGTTTTAATTTTATAAATAAATAAATAAAAACATTGTATAAATATAAATTAATTTAGTTAATGACTAAATTATTGTGGTATATTCTTTAAAATAATTTAGTGTAAAAATTTGGTGTAGAGTGGTTGAAGTAACATCAAATTTGGTGTAAAAAGATTCTTAGAATATTCTCTTTTACACCAATTTGGTGTAAAATTTTAGTGCAATGGTTGGAAATGGCCTAAGAGAAGGAGTGTTTCTAGACAATTTAAAAATAAAAAGAGTGTTTTCTAGAATTTTAAAAGACAATTTAATATTAAAAGGAGGTTTTCGAGAATTTTAAAAATAAAAAAACTTTCTACAATTCTTTTAACTACTGAAAATATTTATATCTTTTATCCAAACTATAAACTTTTGGTAATATGTATACGTAACTTTGCATTAAGTTTGAAAATCAAATTAGTTATCAAATTCTTTTAAGTTTAAAATGTTGAAAACAACTTCTCTACTAATTAGGAATAAAGTTGTAACGAAATTTTTACTGAATATTGCTGTTGTTGTAATTTTGAAATGCTACTCAAATAATTGTTTAGTATCGTATGTTTGTACTGATAAAATCGTCCTTTTTTTCAACAACTAAATTATATACTAAAGAAGAACTTAAGTGCATAGATTGCAACACCAAATGATGGTTAACTTGATTCCTTGAATTGGTCACACGCAACAACATGTATCTAAGACGTGTATATGTTAATTGTAACCAATGTATAATATGGATTATATCTAGTATGACAATTATAAAAGGTGTATGAAAAAAAAACTTACCACTGCGCCAAAGAGATGGCAGAAAGAAAATGTAGGATCGTGGAGCCTTATTCTTCTTCTTCTTCTTCTTCTTGAAGAAATACACTATAAGAGGCTTTGCTTTGCATTGCAGGGGATGAATGTGCACTTGCACCCAATAAATTGCATCTTACTGAAGTAATTATTATTGTTAATTGACAATGGCAAGTTGAATAGTTATTTCGGTTTAGACCACCTTGGAAGCTACATTTCCAAGTATGGGAAATAGCGACGGAAGTAGTGGGTTTTGGAATATTTAGGGAACGATTGGTTTGCATCAAAGTTGATAAGCTTAAGTATATTTTCATAATCCTGAATTTCTTTCCTACACTTAGAATAAACATAGGGATCAATGTGAAGTAAATCACGCATTAGTATAGATTTTATATTCAATGTACAAAATGCACAAGAAGGGGGGGTTGAATTGTGTATCCTTTTGTGTGAATACAATCTCCTTTTTAAAAATTCTTTGAAAACTTGCTTTCTAAAAAACTATTGAGTAAGAATCGTGATATATTGCAATTAACTTCTATATACTTGTATAAAACAATAGAAATTAAAAGTAGAGAGTTCAGAAGTTAACACAACGATTTTATCTTGGTTCACTCCAAACCGTAGGCTACGTCTAGTCTTCAGAATCCTTTCTGAGATTTCACTATTCTTTTCAAACTGTACAAGTATTCTTTTCACAGAGTCTCTTCAGGTCTCTTACAGCAAGTATTCTTTTTCTCACTTAGCCTCTTCAAGCTCTTAGCTTTTCTTCTTTCTTACAGAAAGATATTGTAAGCTTTGTTATAGAAATAATAGCTCTCGTGTTTCGCACAAATGCAGTGTTTAAAATACTTAAGATCAGTATCTCAAAGCACTAATTGAATTCACTAGTTTTTTCGTTAAGCTTTTTTTCGCTCTAAAAAAAACTTTTTTTGTCTTCAACTCTGACTCGTATTTATAGCCTTCATCTTCAACTGCTTCTTTCTTCTTATTTCTTGATCTTTGAAGAAACAGTTATTTAGTTGAGTTCTGTAACTAACTCAAACTGATTAACTTTCCAACGTAGTATCGGTTTTTCGTCTTATGTCACTTCCATCTTACTTTTGCTTTCGTCTTAGTTTCTTCCGTCTTACTTTTGCTTCTATTTCCGTCTTAGTTTCTTCCACTTCCGTCTTAGTTTGCTTTAGCTTCCGTCTTAGTTTCTTTCGCTTCTGTCTTAGTTTGCTTCAGCTTCCGTCTTAGTTTCTTCCGTTTTACTTTTGTTTCTACTTCCGTCTTAGTTTCTTCCATCTTACTTTTGCTTCCGTCTTAGTTTCTTCAGCTTCCGTCTTAGTTTACTTCAGCTTCTGTCTTAGTTTCTTCCGTTTTACTTTTGCTTCCATCTTAGTTTGTTTCAGCTTCCGTCTTGCTTTTGCTTCTGTCTTAGTTTGCTTCAGCTTCCGTCTTAGTTTTGCTTTAGCTTCCTCACTTCTGCTTCAACTTCATCACTTTCTAATATTATTATTATTTGATTTTCATCAAAATTATTTAGATGTGAACTCATTTTGATTTAACAATCTCCCCTTTTTGATAATAACAAATAATCATAATTTTAGAAAGATAATCAAGTATCATTTATAAGAAGATATATCTATACTATCTTCTTTTCACTTCTCTTCTTTTCTTCTTTTCTTCTCCCTTTCTTTCTCTTCAACTCTTCTTTTATTCTCCCCCTATCTTTCTTTTTTTTACTTCTCCCCCTATTTGTTATTAATCAAAAATTATGACCGAAGATGCTTCAAAATTTCAAAGAATATTTGTTGCATTTCAGTACGGAGTAACTTGAGGTCTTGTCATATATAGGCTACTTCCTCATGTAAGTCACCCACTGAAACACACAGATCATTAACCTTGTCATGAATTTCTTCAACTAAGG
>JANVCQ010000232.1:38932752-38955994 GCA_025531925.1 Erythroxylum plowmanianum
GCAATTCAACATGCAATTAATAAGGGTATATCAAACATTTCACTAATTTTTTTAATAAGTGTGCATATCTCTAAAACGACAATTATTTTAGATAGGAGGGAGTATGTTTTTTATACGATTCCGAGAACGTGATTAAAGGGTCTATATTAGATTTGATACTTAGACTTTTCAACTCTCCAATGAAGAATAAACGAATTCGAGTAAGATACAATTAAGTTGATAAATGAAATCTCCAATAAAGAACGATCCGATTCCAGTAAGATGTAGCAGTTTTGCTGTAATTTTGGAAGAAGCCAAGTACGATGATGTATGAGAGAGAGGGAACAGGAATCACATAAAATCATTGCTTATGTTACCATGCGAAAGATGACTAATTATCCGTAACGGTTCGACCGAATTGATCGAGCTCCACGTAACCTGCTCAGGTAGCTGAGAATTCAACTGCTTCTGTCTTTGCTAACGACCATAAAAAAAGAAAAAGAACGTGAAAATATCCTAAAATTCAACACCACGATTCGTCATGATAATAAACAGTCAGCATCTCCTATCCGCCAGGTGGATATTCAGAGGTCAGCTTCTTTAGCTCGAAGGCAATGTTAATGTTTCCATTTCCTCTTCCACAAAACGGAAAAAAATTCTCTCTCACTGCGTACGGGAACTTGAACGTGTGGTCACTTGTTGGCCTCCCCTCCTATCGCCGGAACATACTTAGGAGATAAGCCAGTGCTGGGAATTCGTGTCTCTTTCACTTTCTCTCCTTCCGCCAGTACAGGAACTTGAACGTGGGGTCGTCACTTGTTGGCCTCCCCCTCCTATCGCCGGAACATACTTAGGAGATAAGCCAGTGCTGGGAATTATCTATCTGTTTTTGTATCTCTACCCCTCTGTTAAAAATCTAGTCTTGGGGCTTTATAGGCGCTTGTCGGTGACCAAGCAAATGCACTTGAAGTTCTCTTGCCCCTATTTGATCAGTGTATGTTAGTAGCCATTTCACCATGTTGGAGTCAATGGCTTGTTGCGGCAGTCCTAAAGTAAGTTCCTTTATATTTAGTTCGATTCCAGACTTCTATTTTTGGTCAACATCTTTAAGTAGGCTATTCTTTGTTCAATCCCCACTTCCCTGTTCCCTTTCTTGGTCAGATATTTTAGATTGGGTTATCTTCATCAATTAAGGCCTTTTTTTTTTGGTTATTTGTTTTGGAGAAACGAAATTCTATATTTGCTTGCAGTTTGTTGTAAACGAAGGATGTAATTTACCAGTCCAAAGTGGTGAGCTTTGGTTCTTGATTCTACTTTACCTTTCCTTGCCATGTTTCTATTGGGATCAAGTCTCTGGCACCTGGTGATAACCCCTACTATTACATTGTCAACAGTGGAAAGTCCTTTATACTTTTATAGCACCAGAAAATTCCCTTGATAACTATTACTGGATCGGATAGCACCCTTTTTAGAGGTGCTCCTTGAGTTGATAGATGTTTTCCCATTTGCAGAGTATCTCTGATATTTGACGGTTTTTAGTATTTAACTTTAGTAAGAGGATTGTTGCAATGACAATCTTCCATTTATTTGCCAACTTACAGGGACATGTCATTATCAAACAAAGAAGAGTGGCCAGAGCTTGGTCTAAAGGTCTATCTAGTCTTTCCGTACATTTTATGTGTAGTCCAGATTCCCTAAAACACACCACGCATATCACATCACGTGCTGTGAGTTACAGAATAAGTAGTTGCTGCTTTGTTTCTCAGAATGTCATTGGACACTCACCTTTGTTAACTCCTTCAAAGTCTGCTTCGAGAGGATTTTACATCTTCAAGCGCAGATTGGGCCATCGGGACAGATGTCGACTGCTAGCAGCAGTTGATGTTGCTACTGCAATGGATGTCATCAACGACTTAGGAATGGATACTTTAACATTTTTAGCCGTGACTGTAGTGGTTGTCCCTATGTTCAAGATCATTAGAGCTAGCCCTGTAAGAAAACTATGTGCGTTTTTCTTTTCACTCTTTTCTCGTATCAGTGATCCTTGTTTGTTGCAAATCTTGTAATAAGCATATATGCTTTCTCATATATTTATAACTTTTTAGGTCTTGCTTATTTGCAGTCCTCCACCTTATGTCATAACTTTATTGTGCTGATTGATTTCAGATTCTTGGTTTCTTCTTTGCTGGAATTGTACTAAATCAATTAGGGTTCATCAGAAATCTTACTGATGTTAAAGTTCTGTCAGAATGGGGAATCCTTTTTCTGGTATGGATTGTCTCTCAATCATATTTTGCCGTTTGCTACTGCTTATTTTATAGGCATTGTTAATCTTCTCTGAATAGAATTAAATTTAATGATTTTGATTACTGCTGCTGCTACTTCTACTTCTTTTCATTTAAATTTTTCATAAAATTGGCTGTAATTAAACAAAATGGCATAACCAGTATTACCTATGATCAAGTTGTGCGCTCCTAATGCTGTCATCAGATCCCCTTGAAGTATTTGAAGGCCATTACCTGTGGCCCTTTGGCCCTCTTATGGGTTTAGATAAATTTGTTGTTTGTATGTGTTGTGGGGAGGGGATCTAAGAATTTGTCTCATGTTTAGTTTCTTTTTTTTTTTCCAAATTTCTTTGAGAGGGTATGAAGAACCCACGTGTTGCATTAATGTAACTTTCACTGTGAATGGAAACAATATTTAGACAAGAACTAAATGTGTGAATAATAGGTAAATGTGTTGTAAAATCTTTAATCTGCACTGCCCTTGATTTCCATGCCCCTCCCTAAGTTTAATTTAGAGTAATTATAAACAATGAAGTCAAAGCATTCATTTTGGAACCGTGCACATTCTGTTTCAGTTGTTCGAGATGGGTTTGGAGCTTTCACTGGCACGACTAAAAGCTCTTGCAAAATTCGCCTTTGGTATGGGATTGACTCAGGTAAAATGAAAAGAAAAAATGGAAGCATAATGGTTTCTGTGATGCATTTTGAATTTATTTCTTTTCAGTTGTTCTCTAGCTTTCAAGAAGTCAGATGCAGTAATTGATAAGCAAGGTGCTTGGTGCATCTCGTACTCCCTTATAGTTATTCACTATTTCCCCACGCTTTTGAAGGTTGTGTTATCAACTCTTGCTTTCACAGCGTTTGAACTTCCACCTAATGGAGCTATTGGGACAAAAATCTTGGAGTTCCTCTTTCACTCTAGGCCTGATTTGGTAAGTATTCTATCTTCTAGATAACCTTGCTTCTTGCTAAATGTAGCATATGCAATCTCTAACAACTTGAAAGTCAGAATGGGTGTCAAATGAAACACTTCTGACAATTTATATTTTTGATCCTGAAGTTGAAAACCTAAAAAAAAAAAGATTATTTTGGCCTCTACATAGAACTGAAATTGTTTGGTATTTGCTTTGAATGAATTTCAGGTCAACATTAGAAGCATTGATGAAGCTGTTGTCATTGGTGCTGCTCTATCACTGTCTTCGTCAGCGTTTGTTCTGCAGGTATTTGGATCTTCGACATTGGATACGTATTCTGCATTTGATGTAAGAGAATCTTGTTCTGTCTATGATTGGCAGTTTGTTTTGCTGCCCATGGACTGTAGCTAGATTTACTTTGAGATGAGAAAATTTGGAGGTTTGGCCTTGATCTAATTTCATTATTCGTGATTAGTGACTTGAGTAAAAAAGATGACATAGGAAAGTGGAAGAGAAACAGATAATGGATAGGAGAGCTAGGTGTTAATGGTGAAGCAAAGTCTTCTCTTGGTAAATTTTTCTTGATCACCTCTCTGAAGACAGACTTAACAGGAAAACCTATGGCTAGCAATTCTGTCAAGCTTTTCAACAAAACATTTAAATGCGGAAATGGATATATTCATCTATTAACTTTTTACTTTAGTTTAATTTCTTGTTACATGGCAATATGATTGCTATGAATTTCAGGAGAACATAATGAAGCTTATCAAACATACTTAATAGCTTCTTGCAGAGAGAGGGGAGCTACCAACAAGATTTGGCTCAGCAACTTTGGGAATACTTCTTTTACAGGTTTAATTTCTCAAGCATGAATTCTTATTTGTAACATAACTAATTAATACACACCCCTATAGTTGCTATGATGTATATGCAAATTCTACTAGGGTCTTTATGCAAATCAGGTACTGACTTGTGGGTATCTAAAATCTTCATCCAAATATTTGCAGGACATAGCAGTTGTTCCTCTCTTGGTCATACTCCCTGTACTGGAGAGCCAGGTAACCAAATACATACATCTTTTACTCTTCTCAGTAGATGGGGTGAACTCATTTGTAGCGCTTCTTGAATATGGACATTGGACAAGAAAATTCTGTGTTCCTTTCTTTTTCTCTCAACAGCTAATTCTTGGAAGTTTCTAATGATAATAATTGCCTACTCATTTATATGTCAACATCATACAGAATCTTGTTGAGGAAAGTATCTGGCCAATGCTTGCTAAAGAAAGTTTGAAGGCTTTAGGTGGACTAGGATTACTTTCTCTTGGAGGAAAATACCTCCTAAGGCGAGTTTTTGAGGTGTGCATCTCTTTTATTAGTACATTAATAATCTTTTGAAGGGAACTGGACTGACTGATATTATATAAAGATTGTGAAAGACTCATTAAGTTGTTCAGGTTGTTGCAGAAGCAAGGAGTTCAGAGGCTTTTGTTGCTCTCTGCCTGCTGACGGTAGCTGGAACTTCACTTATGACACAGAAGTTGGGCTTTAGTGACACGGTTTGAACCTCTCTAACCTCTGATAGACACTGGGTTAACTTGATTTGTTTTCAAGTGCAAGCAACTAGTGAAGTTGAGACCATCATGCAGCTTGGAGCATTTTTAGCCGGGGCATTGTTGGCCGAGACAAATTTTCGCACTCAAATTGAAGCTGACATAAGGCCTTTTAGAGGTTTACTTCTTGGTTTATTTTTTGTAACTACAGGGACTTCCATTGACATGCAGGTAACTATAGTTTCTCTTAACCTTTGAACTCCTCTTTAGTTCTGTTTATCAGAGATATTGAGAATTTGATATTTTCGGGAGATGGTTTCTGAATCGTATGTGGCAAGTGAACTTTAAAACTTTTTGTTTTATGAGTAGTATCTTTAGTTTCTCCACTTTTATGAGCAAGCTCATTGTTCCACATTCCCTGTAATTTAAATCCAAATATTCCCTATGCAGCTCCTGCTCAGAGAATGGCCAAATGTGCTTTCGCTCTTGGCAGGTTTAATTGCCATCAAGACAGTGATCATAGCTGCAATAGGTCCTCGTGTTGGACTAACCCTACAAGAAAGTGTTAGAATAGGATTCCTACTGTCACAAGGAGGCGAATTTGCATTTGTAGTTTTTTCTTTAGCTAACAGGTCAGTCTCAAAATATTATTCATTTTTAATGTAGTTTATAATAAAGTTTTGCAAGTTAGTTTCTGCTTATGACATGCAATTTGTTTTGGAGCAGGTTGGGAGTGCTGCCTCTTGAGCTAAACAAATTGCTTATAATTGTTGTTGTACTATCAATGGCATTGACCCCATTCCTAAATGAAGTTGGGCGAAGAGCTGCTGATTTCCTTGACAACAAATTGGACAAAGAGGATGTAAATCCACAACTTTATGTTCTTGATTTGGTGTCCTAGTGCAACCAATTAACAAGATTGGATTTTCTCATAACATGCTGTCTATCTCTAGTTTTGTGCATACCTATGTGCTTATATGTTGAGCAATTTCCACTTCTGTGGATTCATTAGGCTTGCAAACAATCTGAGCCGCTTTATGATTCTTGGGTTTGGTTAGTCGAGATGAAAAGTTGCTTGAAGTCGGGGTGGCTAGTCTTGAACTGAGTTTGAACAAATCTTTATTGAACACAGCTCTTTAGGTTCTAATTAAAATATTGTTTTATTTGCAATGATATGGAGTATAGAACTATTATGACTACAAGTTATGCAACTGTTTCGAGCCTTGCGAAGGTACGTTGACATAGGACATAATGTTAAAATCACCTGGACCAGTTTCTCAATTTTCAATTCATTTATCTTATCTTATTCTGCAACTGGTTTGTCATCTGGATTTGTCATGGACATATTGGTCATGTTTTATGTCTCCTAGCCTTGATGCTTAATTGAATTTTCCAGAGAACTGCTGAGATGGTGAATTTTGATGTTAGAGAGCCTATTGTCATCCTTGGATTTGATCAGATGGGTCAGGTGAACTATTGATCTATTGGAAATTATCAGCTTGAAAAAATCTAGCTTGATTTTGTAATGTTCTGATTTTCTACAAGCAGGTATTAGCCAATTTCTTGTCAACACCATTGGCTTCTGGAGGGGATGGTGATAACCCGGGATGGCCTTATGTAGCTTTTGATTTGAATCCTTCCGTGGTGAAGGTCAGGAATACTTTACTCTGACTCGATCTAATTACTTATTATGATGCAAAAGATGTCTTCTCTGCTCTTGAGAAGTATTGTCCAAATCAGACTTTCTTTGATTTTTGTGTGTTTGTTGTTTAGTTAAGCAAAGAAAGAAAAACTTTAGACATTATATTTACTTCAGGATCAAATAAACTGTATATGACTATTTTCTATTGGTTTAATTTACAAAAACGTAGTATAATATTAACATTTGTCTTTCTTTTTGTGGTTTGATATTACTGACGTCTTCTATAGCCATTCTGCTTCACAAATGTTACTTGAACCAAGGCTAACTGACTTGTTCCTTATTGTCTTATTCTTTTTATACAACTTGTCTTCATATGTGTATTTATGTAATTTAAATCTAATGATGGCTTACTCCACACATAAAAAAGTGATATACCAACTTATGATTTGGTCTTCTCAATCTTCCCCGATAGTTTTGTGACGTTAAATCTTTACCTGGCAATGCATTTTTCTTGTATGAAAAGATCATGCCCTTGAATTAAAATTTTAACCATCACACTCACAGGCATCTGTGAAACTTGGTTTTCCAATCCTTTATGGGGATGGATCACGCCCAGCAGTTTTGCAATCAGCTGGTATCTCTTCACCGAAGGCGGTCATGATTATGTATACAGAAAGGAAGAGAACAACTGAGGCTGTTCAAAGGCTACGGGCTACCTTCCCAGCAGTAATATTCTTGCTTGACAATTCTGTGTTTTTGGAGTTTGCGGGGTTTCTGTGTAAAGAATGGAAAGTGAAATTGTTCTCAGTAAATTGTAGCAGGAGGCAGAATCTGGTGGGCATATGGTTATTAATAGGAGAGAACTATTTGTCAAGTACTAAAACTTGGAATGTCACTATTCAACTAATGGATTTGGCTCGTATTTCTCGCAGTTTTGTTATGTGTATGAAATCACTTATGTTGCACTAATTAAGTGCAGGTCCCAATTTATGCCAGAGCTCAAGATCTTGTGCATCTTTTGGATCTCAAGAAAGCTGGTGCAACAGACGCTATTCTGGAAAATGCTGAGGTACTTGGAACTTTTCTGTCTCCTTTTTTAAGTCTATACTACCCACCCTGACTAAATTGTGGTACCTCCATGCAGACGAGCTTGCAACTTGGCTCTAAGCTTCTCAAAGGTCTTGGTGTCATGTCTGATGATGTCGATTTTTTGAGTCAGCTGCTTCGGGACTCGATGGAATCACAGGCTCAAGAAGCACTCAACAGGAATGTTGAGGAAGAATTTGATATCAATAAACCATTGCAGGTACAAGATAACTAGTCTTTGATATGAAGAATCTCTTTAGGATCTTTGCTTGCCAATCAGTTTATGCAATTGCAAATAATATATATATATATATATATATATATTTTCTCGAGGTACGGGTTGCTGACTCACTTGGCCCGCAATTACCTAATTCATCAAGCTCATCCAAAGACAAAGTTTCGAATAAAAATCAGAACGATGGAACTTCTGTGGTGGTGTTCCGAGAGGATGCTGTTGAAGCATCAGACGCTGAGGAACTTCAAGAATCAGAGGATCTACGTGGCAAGGGTGTTCTCTACTGTGACCTTGTGGAAAATGGTCCACTAGTTGAGACTGACCTATCAACAACTTACGAGACTGTTGGGGAACCTTAGAGCTGAATTTAACCATGCATAGGTTGAGTACCAGTAGTGTGATACATTAAAGATGTCTAGTATGACATCATCTCATTATTAGTATTATTAGGCTACCTATTACTTACTATCTGCCATTTCTCACAACTGTGTAGGCTTCAACTTGTATAATGATTACAGAAACTCATCAATTTTGTCAAGACTCTTTTTAAGGGGTAGCTGTTCTTATTAATTTCACCCCAGCTCAGGTTCCATTATGAGATTTCACTTCTTTTAAACTGCACTCTTTTGATATTATAATTTATACTATCATTTTGGTGTTGCATAGTGTTGGAGGCACTTTAGGTTTAGGATATAATTTATGTAAGGCCCGGACCACTATGCAAATTACACACGGACACGGACAGGACCAAAGTTATTAATATTGTACCAGTATTAGTATCATATTTGATTTTGATATAGCTCTTTATCATTACTGGTTAATACCAAGTACTATTTTAGTTAATATTTTAAATTTATAAAGTAGTTTTTGAATTTTTTTAAATTGTAAAATAATTTTTAAATATATTATATTATATATTTTATAATTTTACATCTCTTGTCTCAAAAATCATAATAATAGAAATTTGAAATAACAATCTATTTATTTATTAATATTACTTTTCACATATAAATAATAATCACAATTAATGAGAAAAAGATCATTTAATTATTATATAAGTATAAAATTAAGTACAAAACAAAGAATTATTACTTAAAAATAAGATTAAATTATTAAGAAATTATATCCAACTTAATAATAATAATAACACACATTTTCCGAAGCTTTAAATTATATCAAACAAAGACCAAGTCATTTAATAATGAGAAAAATATCATTTAATCATTATATAAATGTAAAATTAAGGACAATATAAAGAATTATTATTTAAAAAATAAGATTAAATCATTAAGAAATTATATCCAACTTAATAATGATAATAATATACATTTCACAAAATTTTAAATTATATCAAACAAAGACCAAGTTGTTAAATCTTTTGTGCTTCAATCTATTTCTTTTCTTGGAATGAATGAAGGCAAAAGGGTCACTTTTGACCCTAAGTTTTTCACCAATCGACAAGTGTGACCCTAACATTCTACATTGAACAATTACAACCTTAATATTTGGAAAACGTTAAATTTTGACCCACCCTAACATAAAATTCAAATGCTTCTGTTAAGTGTCAAGTCAGCGCTGACTTGGCAATTGGAAAATGATTTTTTATTGATTTTAGTGCCCCCTGTGTCATGTCAGGGCTGACGTGACAAGGTGAGATCTAGATTTTAATTAAATAAAAGAAAATATTTATTTTATTATTAAGTGTTGGACTTACCTTTTTAATTAAACCTTAAACTAAACTTAATCAAACAAATTAAATTACTGATTATTTTATTAAGATAGTTAACCTTAGCAAGATTTAATCATATCATTAGTTGAATAAAACAAATATTAACATAACAAAGATTTAGTTAACACATATTTAATATTTCATGAAACATATATACGATGTTGTTTCATGTGAATACAACAGTGTTTTGGAACATTCTCCATCATTTCTCCATCGTTTTCAATAGATCATCATTCTACATCGTTGTTGGTCACCGACGATGAAGTTGGTTGATGGAAGCACTATTCGTACAACATAGTGGTTAGTAATCCTCGGGAGAAGTCGTGAATATCGAAGTGTGTTGTGTTAACTGAGGTATGTTAGATTTTATTACTGTTGTCTATTAGATATTTTTGTGTGCTTCGAATGATTGCTTCTTTTGGGATGTATATGTGGTCATTATTGGTGTGTGTTAGATAATGGATGTTGTTGTTAGTTTATTATTGGGTGTGGTCTTGAATGTTTGGCTGCCTTTTGGTCCCTAATAAGGACCCGTAATGTTAGTACTTTTTTTTGTTTTGGATGTTTTGTGATCTACATATGCTCTTTATATTGGTTTTGTATATCTCTTGGATTTTGATTGGGTTAAGATTAGAGAACTTGGAGAACATAAAACAAGTTTTACTTAACTAGTCATTAAACATTTAACATTTCTCTCCTAGTACTGAACTAGTCATTCAACATTTACCATTGCCCTATCCAATTTCTATTTGATGGCTTTGCTTATTACTCTATGTAAACAAACCACTTTAAATTTCAAATTCGTTATTTCAAGTTTCTCCACACTATTCTTCAGGTCATCATTGTAGTTCCTGAAGTTGTAGTTGCCTTTTGCCTCAAATTTGTAGAGAGTATTGTTATAATCTTTAATCATTATCCAAAATACTAATAATAGGTGGCTTTTCTACCATTTTTGTTCTGCACTGCAATTCTATAAAATGAATGGTTAGAAGCATATACAAAGCAATTCTCACCTGTTTTATTCTAACTAGTAAATGAATTAGTTGGTCTATACGCAAATACTAGAGGATTTAAACTCTATCTGGATCAAAAGCTACTAAAATTCTTTCATAAATGTGACATTGACGGCTAGAGATGACTTACCAATGCTTCTACAAAACTTAAGATTCTTAGATTTATTCTCGACAACTTTATTTCTAATAAACCAACTAAACAATGTTTGACATTATAAACATAATCCTGTAGAGAATTATGCTTAAAGAGGATATTAAACCCTCTAACATTCCATGATAATGTTGAAATTAGGGAGGATATGGTAGGTTTTCTTCCTCCTATTGATTTTTCTCCAAACAACTCTTTTAAAGAGCCTTTAAATTAAATACGTCCTTCAATGGTCCAATGTTTACCAACAAAGACACATTGTTGTAATGTTCATTCACTATGCCATAATTTTTCTACCACAGTGGTGATGAACATGTTACTCAGAAAATTTTGTTGAGACCCTACGCATCTTAGACACTCCATAATTTGTAGCGGCAATTTGGTTTCCAAAATACCAATAGTAGGTGGCTTTTCTTCTATGACAAAATCTTTGAATGCTTATTGCTTTCTTAGGCAGTTTATATTGCAATTTTTCTTCTTCTCTAATAGTGTAGTCAACACTTGAATTTGGTCCTCTTATAGCCAACCTTAATGTCTCGTTATAGCCAACCTTAATGTCTTTAAGTCTCTAAATTTGCATGAAATCATTGCATTGCTTTTATATTTTATAATAATCAACGTTTTTTTATAATCTTTGCATGGCATATATATTTTTATGAAAATCAACATGCTGTTTTTTTTAATAATTATTACATTGCTTTTTTATTTTAACTTGCATGTATGCTTATGTTTATAGGTTTTAATGGCCAAATATGGAAGTATAAGGATTTTTATGGTGAAAATTTTATGTCAGAACCTAAATTGACACATGTTGGTAGGGATATTGCTATATTTGATAAAGTTGATGTTGACTTTATTAATAATAGACAAATAAATGAGATCAGAATGGAGTTAGGGTATGATAAAATTGATAAGGCATATTATAAAGAACCCGGTTAAAACTTTAAGGAGTCAATAAAAGTTATAGACTCAAATGAAAGTGATATTAGGCTAGCAAACCTAATGCAAATATATGGGATTGTTGATGTATGTGTAACTCATTATGTAGACACACCTATTTATGCTATTGATGATGATGATGAGAACATGGAGGGGTAAGGTGCACAAACAGATGAGAATGTAGAGGAACAGGATGCACAAATAGATGAGAATTTAGAGGGAGAAGGTGTACAAATGGATGAAAGGGGCAAGTGCATGAATATCGAAAATGCTGTCTTCAAGGTCATAACTTTAGAAAATGTAACAACAATGCCTTAAGTCAACATGATGAGGCTTTTTAACAGGTGCGTACATGTTACTTCAATAATATGAATACAATTTTATAAACATATAGTTACTAATGTTTATGATTACGTTAATCAGGTTAGAACATAGGTAACTTCATATGTATACCAGTTTTTGATTTTATATTACTTATTATTTGTACTAATGACTGACAAAGATATTTTCATTATAACTATAATTAAGTGATGAGAATTTGGTTTATAATAATGTTGTATTGAGTCAACAAAGCAATGTGTTTTTTCTATCAATTTGTCTAACTTTAAATAATTACAAAGGGTGTTTGTCATGTTTTTTTCTTCCATTTTATAGGTTGGTATACCTGCAGATGCCAATATAAATAAGTTTGGAGATGCTGACCCATATAAGTTTAAATTATCATTTCAGCCAAAGGGTTTACAATTCAGAGGGCATCCCAGTATTACTTCACAACATTTATAAGTTGAAGCAAGTAGAAGTAAAACTTCATTGACTTCATCATCACAACCTGATCTTGCGCAGTCAAATACAAATGAAGCAAACATCGATTAGTTGTATACATAAAATGTAAATATTGGTGTTGTATACATAAAAATGGTTTTTGTTGTTTACATACAATGTCAATATTGTTAAAATCAATAAGATTTATTACACAGCCCCTCTCTCTCTCTCTATGTCAGTCTCTCTCTTACATTGCCTTTTTTTTCATATTTGACAACATATGCAACAAGTAATTATTCATTGTATATTGGTTATACATAATAGTATTTTTTCCTTCATTACATAATTCATATACCAATTTTGTTATTTATATACAACATATTCATTATAAGTTCTTATACAACTTATCTATTGTATATTGGTTATATATAGTAGTATTGTTTTTGCTTCATTACATAATTCCTATACAAATTTTGTTATTCATATACAACATATTCGTTATGAATTGTTATACGACATACCCATTATATATTAGTTATATATTCAAAATCAAAATTTTCATAATATAATTGATAACTATTACATTGTTGAAATTCAATACAATATCCTTATAACATAATTACAAATAAAAAGTACCATAACTAATCCTATTACAATGTTCATTAACATACACTTAATTTCTTTTTTTCTCTTTTCTCAATAAATGTATATCCTCCTTCAAAAGATTCATTTGTTCTTTAAACTCCTTTGTTGTTGTTCTTTGAACCTCTTTCTTTAACATTGATAATTCACTCCTTAAATTTTGAATCACTTCAATGCCTCTCTTAGTAAATTCTTCATCGTACCCATTTGAAAAACTTGCATCTCCCAACCTAAAACATTCAATTTCATTTTAAAAAATGCCTTAAACACAAGTTTAACATTCAACTTCATTAATCAAATAACAATAAATTCTCACCTGATAATTAGGAGGTCTATAAAACCTTTAGCCAAGATTATAATCACTTTATGAAGTCCTCAATGGAGCTTATAGCCCACAATAGCAAATGGTATTGCCCGATTTTGAACTCACTACTGTATTAGTCTATGATAATGACTCCATTTGCATACTTAAAAGATGATAATAAGATAACATATGATTGGGTAAACATGCATTCTATTGACTATGTTATGTGAACACACATATAATTTGACAATGAAGTGCCATCTGTTTATCAATAATAACTCCAACTATTCCAATGCCTATATAAAATAGGTTCAAGACAAACCTTTTCAAATTGCGAGAGTTTTTAAAATTGAATGTATTTCACTTGTGAGAGAGTTTTTGAAATTCAATACATGCAATTTGGACAACATATGGAAAGAACAACAACATGTTTAAATAACAAAATGTAGTGGGTAAGCAGTTAATTTCAACAAATGAATAACACAAAGAGGTTTTACATCTTTTGCTTACTCTTGATTTTGCATTCTTCACATTAGTTAGTATATGTTTGGATGGCATCTCATAACTAAATTTATGATCTTATAGAGGCGAATAAAAGGATAGGAGTTAGACACATCCAAAGAGACATGCAAATAAATACGTAAAACGTTTTTCAGTTTAACATCGTTGACCCACTATAGATGCCTATCTACCTGTGTAGAGTTAGTCGTTTTTGTCTAAAGCTTATTAAAACATATGGCTATCTACTAATTGCAACCATATATAACATGTTTATAAGGTTGCTTTACTTAATAATTGCTTTACTTAATAATTTAAAGCTTGAGTTGTTTTTCAACTACGTAGAATGCAGTTCCCATGAGCCATATAGCGACTATTGTTAACTTAACTGAAATCTTTTTATTATAATCAAAACTAAGGACTGTTAACATGGTGTGCAAGTTGAGTATACACAAGTAGTGTATGTAATAAGAGAACACTTAATGTAACATCCTATTCCCATACTAAGGAGTAGAATCCTAGACTTCCATAATTGAGAAAATAACAACAGGAGATTAGAAAAATGCGTTTCATGCTTATGCATAATGTAGCATACACACACACACACACGTGAATATTGATTTTTGCACACTAAAATGATTGTACATGCATTCATTGACATTTTTTGGGTATAATTGATCTATAATTGTGATTATATTTGGAATTGTGAATTATGGATTATATGTCTTAAAAATTGAGTTGGAGTGTATAAATAGTGAATTGGAATTTTTGGTTAAATATGAGAATTTTCTAAAAATCAAGGGTATTTTTGGACTAAAAAAATGTCAAGTGGCAAAACAATTGATGAATAGTAGTAGGAATAAGAGTCAAATGACAGTAGAAATTTTGATATATGACATTAGGATTTAATGACAAGTGTCATTGAAAATTGAGAGTCAATTGGGTTGAAAATTTGGGACAAATGGACTAGTAGATTAAAAGACCAAAAGTGGGACCATAGGAAAGTGACAAATGTCACTACCACTCACCACTTACTATTCTTTTACCCAATTAAAGACCATTTCATGGTCTTTCACTTGCCCATTCACAACATCTGCTTCATTTCTCCATCTCCTTCATTTTCTTCAACTGTCTCTCCTTTACTCACGACACTCTCCTCTCCAAGCCTCAAAGTTGAACATTGCCTTCTTCCATCACTAGCCACTTAAATTCTTTGCTATCTTTGTCTTATTGCTAAAGGACCTAGCCTATTCCACCTTGAAAGTTTATTTTCGTGTATGTTGAAGGAGCTAGGGTTCTTGTAGACTCTTGAAGAAGCTATGGATAAACAAGTAAGTATAAGCATCACTCTTCTTGAATTGATGAATGAAACATGTTTTGATGATAGTTAAGAGTTAAATGATCACAAAATAAGGATGGGTTCGTGCAAAAACGTGAATGAGAAATATGGGTAGATTTATGTCCTGCTTTGGTATTTTAATGGGTGATAGATTATGGAATGGTATAATGTTGGATTAATTGAGCAAATGGTGTTTAAAGGGTGCTGAAAAAATGTTAGCTGTAACATTTTTCCACTGATTATACATCTGTGATTTGGCCATAACTTGTTCTGTTGATATCCAATTGAGATGATTTTTAATTTGGATTAAATTAGATATATATGGCTACATTTTTCCTGAAGACATCAAATTCAAATTATGTCTTTAGGAATTTCTAATTTTGACTTGAATTTGAGTACAGCGTGTAGAAAATTGATGAATGAATACATGAGTTTGTGTTCTATTTTGAGAGTATGAAAACCATGGGTGATGAATTGTTGTGTAGATGTTATGAGTTGAGAATTAAAGGTATAATTAAAGCGAAGGTCATGTTAACCAAGATGTTAAGTTATGCTCTTGAGAATGAGATGAATTAAGGTGATAGTTAGAAGTGAAATGAAAGTGGAAATGAAGTTGAATATATGCAGAAAGTTGATGATAAATGTATATATGTATATGTTTTGTTTTTAGTGTTTATGATCAATCATAGACTATAATTTATTTATGGATGATATTAAGTTGAAATGGAGTTAGAATGATGGGGAAATGATGAGAAAATTAAACTATAAATGATAGACTAAGCATAAGGTAGTGAATTTAGTAAGTAAAGAATTGAAATCTGGAAAATGAGGATGCAATTGGATAGGTTTGGGGAAGAGGCATAACTTTTTCTGTAGAACTCGGATTTAGGTCATTTAAGTATGAATAGAAAGAGGACTTCGATATCTACAACTTCTATGAAGACTCCAAGAAGAGATTTTGATGTCTAGAGGATCTGTTCAAGTTTCTGTAAGAGACTTGTAAAGGTCTGTTTAACGGACATGGATGTCCACCTAATAGACATTCACGGGTTAATTGATCTTAATTAAGGCTTAAATGGGACTTGAAATGAACCTAGAATAATGTTTTCATTAAGTGACTAATATGTGATATGTTTGAAGTGATAATTGGGGTTATAAATGGACGATATCAAGTACCAATGGCATGAGTATATTGGGAATGAAGATGTGCATATGATTATAGTTATGATCCAAAGGAGTTGAGTAATATGTATTAAGTAAATGTGAATGAGAATTGAGTATTAAGTATTATGAGAGCATATGATGTTAGAAAAGAAATGACGAGAAATTGTATTATGATATTAGAAGAACCAAGTATTCTTGAGATGTAAGCTTACGAATAAACTAGACATATATAAAGGGTAAAGATCGATTGGTGAACTTAGAATGATCATGTACAACTGAAGTGTAAACCTAAGTTCAATTAGACATATATGAATTATGAAATGAGAATGAGCATAAGATGTGAATTTAGATAATATACCCAGGATTGTCATTGAGCATGCATTATACACAACATATATACATATGTGTATGATTAATTATTCATATGATTGTGCAAGTATTAATGTGTGTAAATATGTGTATTGCATAATGTTGATGTGTAGGATAAATGTCCGCATCCAGACATTTCCATATCATAGAAGCTAATGATAATCTGGAGCATATTATGAATCAACCTAGATGGTCTCATTTCATTGTTTGTTTTGTCTTCAATTTCTGCATTGAATTATTACTGATGTGAATGTGATTGAGACAATTCTGGACATTAATAGTCCAAGGAGTTTGATAAATGTGAGAACAATGAAAGTGCTCCTTGTATGTGAATTTGATGAAATATGTGCTTTCTCAACTTAAATGTTAAATGCCGGACTAAGATCCGATGACATGTGAAAGCGAATGACGCATTTCATTACATGAAGGCATAAAACATAAAGGCTATTATGACCAGAATAGCCACCGAAAAAGAGATTAAAGCTCAGAATGTGAAAAAGGAGTTTAAAGCTTAGAAAGTGATTAAAAGCCAAAGGCTCACTATGTAAAATGAGCCCGTTATTCCCAACAGAGACGGGATAGTTATCAATAAGTTCAGTATCTACAATGGAAACGAGATAGTTATAGGCACTCGGTCACAATAATAAAAATTTGAAAGTGAATCTTATAAGCATTGCATATGCATAGGATAGGTATAATTTAAATACTTGACTGATTTTTGAACATGATATATGTTGAATGTGAAATGTGAAACGAAGGATCAAGTGATATATGATGATAAATGATTATCTATGAAATGATGTGAATTATGTGATTATATGAACTGTGTGTGTTATGTGATCGAGTGAACCATCAATGATGGTCACTCATTGAGTTTGTAAAACTCACCCAAAATTTGCAATATTTTTCAAGTTTAGAGAAGATCTCCAGTGAAACAAATTAGAGTCTAGCCACTACATTTAAGTAAGAGATAAAAGTCGGGATTAGTTCACGTCTGCATTTGTATTGTCCATATTTTTTTGTATCAGTCTTCTACAATTATTATAGCATGTGCATTTAAATATTTCTGTTTTAACTTTCCAAATTAGAAATGTTTGTAAGTGATTTTGAAGTGTAATAATATTATGTTTATAAGTATTTTGTCTCTGTAATATGCCCAAGTGACTAGTGAAATTTCGATGAGTTGTATAATGATTGTAATGCTATAATTGAAAATGTTTCTGAATAAAAGTGGGCCTAATTTGTTATTGATTTTTTGAATATGCGTGTGATTTATTAAAAAATTTTGAAATGAGTTCGATTATTGGCTATTCTAACATGTCAACCTCGTAAGGTACATACTCGGATATCACTCAAGATTTCTAGTATGTGTCTGGCGAGAGTGGGGTGTTACACTTAATTACTACCAACTATTTCCTTGTAGGTTTCTATTACATATTGGTTACATCAGGGGTAGGCATATTAATACAACTTTGATTAAGAACTTCTGTTACATATTGGTCAAAGAAGCTTAGGAGAATTATAGTAAACACAATCAAATGTCTCAACTTAAAAAAAGGCCACCAAATTGCAGCAATATCAAACATCGACTAGTCTTGGACTACAGGTAGAATTTGGGCATCATAGGATCTCAAGTATACAACAATCTCTCAAAGCACCAGTAGAGACCAACACAAACATGGCCATTCCCCTTAAATATAGCTCAGATGGAATGAATACTTCTCTCAGTAAGCATTGCCTAAGGTGAATAATCTTATAATGCAATCTTGGAATTCATATAAATAACAAATATGCTTAACAAAATTAATACGACATTTATATGCCTACCCCTAATGATAGATGCAATCAAAATGCTCAAAATCAAGCATTTTATGGCAAAACCAAGCAAATTGATGACCCACCCATTTCATCACAACAAAGGTAATTTAAATAGAGAAAGCATTAATATACACATAAGTTTGTTCTTTTGTTTGTTCTATAAATAACACAAAAAGATCAAATGAAAGGTGATGGATTCCAGAAGGTGAACACAACAGAACCCACCCGATAGGCAAAACATGCCATACCCATCTAATGCTAGAACAAATATCACAAACTCTTATTAATAAGAGTGACTGTTAGATGATGATGCTAGAGGCAGATACTCTCCTAATCCAGTGGCTCCTCACCTTGTAATGATAACAATGAATGAGAGGGATATAAGAAGGTAAGGGATTCCAGACATTGACAAATTCCAGATGGCGAACGCTTCCAAACATTTAAACAAAATACGATGAGGGAGGCTTGGAGGAACGAGGGAGTGTAGGAGGGATTTCAGAGAAAAGGTAAACAAAACATAAAAAGTGGGATTGTTTTGCTTACCAGTAATTTGATTTGTTTGCTTAAATTTAGTTTAAGGTTTAATTAAAAAGGTGAGTCCCACACTTAATAATAAAATAAAATTTTCTTTTATTTAATTAAAATTTGGGTCCCACCTTGCCACGTTGGTGCTAACGTGGCACAGGGAGCACTGATGTGGCATAGGCAGCCCACTAAAATCAATAAAAATTATTTTACAAGTTCCAGATCAACGCTAACCTGGCATTTAATAGAGTCGTTTGAATTTTTCATTAGGGTGAGGTCAAACTTTAACCTTTTCCAAATGTTAGGGTTATAATTGTTCACTCTAAAATGTTAGGGACAAACTTATTGATTGGTGAAAAGCTTAGGGTCAAAAGTGACCTTTTTGCCAATGGATGAATTTAAATGTGCTTTAATTCCTTTCACACGCTATTTCACTCTCACATTGACTCAAAATTTGAATTACAAACATTTTTAGTTATGGAACAACACTTCTGAATTTGTCACACAAAGCAACTGTAAAACAACAAAAATAGCACTATAAACAAAATAAAATGATGATTAACTTTTATCAAATAATAAAAGTGAAAAAATACTTGGATAGAAATTGGCATCCTAAAATCACAGAAACATCATTATAAATATCTATTTGTGAGCTTAAAAGATCTTGCATCATCTCATAGACAACAATTGTTATAATAGTTAATAATATTCTCTTATTAATTTCAACTTTCTTTGTAAAACTTGGTCTAAAATGACATTAGAATTAAAAAATGGTCCAACTGTAAACAACATATAGTAAAGTTGTCTTTCCTATCTCTTATTGATGACTGTAAGATAAGGTGTGTACAAAAAAGACATATTTTTCATATTGGCCTTGAATGCTTCCTTCACATTCTCTACGACATTATAAAAATAACCTATTGTTATCTTCTCATCACTATTAGCCAGACAAAGTACCCTCACCAGAGACTCACAAACTCAGATGATAAATTGTCATTGGGACTAAAATTCATTATCTTCAAGTATAATTCTAAAAGCCTCCAATCTAGCATTAAACTTAGCATACTGAGATTCAATCTACTTATCACTTGTAAACATTTGTCTCAATCCCTTCTTCATCATAATAAAACATTGAAGTAACAAGAAATAAGTTACAAATCTTGTAATAGTAGGACGACACAAATTCCTGTCATTGGTGAAGTCCCTTCTCATTAAATTCATGATCTCTGCATGATTATAGATGAATTTGGTCACTTTTTTTTGCTTTTTGCACAGTTTTATAAATAATAGAAAAATACCTAACATCAGATATATTTTTAACAACAGATCAGTGTAATATGCAGCACAAGGAGTTTAATAAAAAGAATTAAACTTGCTTTGCAATCTTCTTTCAGTTGCTTTATAAGTGGAATCATTGTTAGTAATGAACTGAATAATATTTTCTTGCTTAACTTCGTTCACAACTTTATCAAATATTTGAAATAAAGTATCAACATTCCTAATAAAATCAGATGCATTAATAGACATAAAAAACAATGTCCTCTTTATATAATAAATCAAAAATTTGATAATAGAATTCTGTCTTTTATTTGTCAACCATCACGCATGATTAAATGCCCAAAAGTAGCATAAGTCATTATTCTTTCATCTAAATAACTTTTTATTTCATAAACATTGTTGCTCAGAAGTTTATCTTTATAGTCATCAATTGAAGGAGGATTGTATCACAGACTATAAAAAGGTAATAACATCTACCATAAGCTAATAATAATATGATTAGGCAACATTGAATGTTATATTTGAATCATACCACCATCTATACATTGCCATGGCCATATTATGAGTCAATTATCTTGATTGTAAGGCACTATAGATTAAAGGTTGAGCTCCAAGAGTTGTTTATGGTGCAAAAAAAATTAGACATCTATATTCTTCTTTTCTTAACATCAGGTGCAATATTTCCTTCTTATTGGGTAGGAATATTATCATCTTTAACATCCTTACTATCATCCTTAACAACAATAAAAGAACTTCCACTACTCATTTCATAGTTCAGTCTTTACCTTCTATCTTTCTCATGCTGACACTCATCAAGCAAGTCTTTATTTGTCATTTCACATTATGACTCACTTTCTTACAAGGCTCCACATCACCTTTGATAATGCTTTTTTAATCTGGTGATTGACCCACCTTTCAAATGCTTATTACAATACAAACAAATAGTATAGTTCTTCATTTCAGGAACCAATCTAACATGAACTTAAGCTGGATCATCGAATCTTCATATACCTAAAGTGAATGAATCATCAGGTGTACTTGAACTTTCCTCCATTTATCTGTAAAAATAAATGAAGACATATATTAAAATTAACTTAAAAACTTCATATCAAAATCAAGTTTTGTATAATAACATGAAGAAATAGAACAACAACAATTTCTCCACAATCATATGATATACACATGCAAGTGACCTTTATAAACTTGTATAAATGATTCCTTAAGAAAATTTGATGATTAAGCACATTCTATCTAAGAAATTCTCTTGTTGCTTAACCCAAACTTCAAATATATACATTAATTGCTACACTTTCACAACTAGAATACATTTTGTGTGATTACATAATTTAAACTTAAAGTCACAATTCACAATTATAAACCATTTTATGTAATTACATAATTCTACAATAACGTGACAATTATAATCATTTTGTATGATTACATAATTCAACCATAACTTACAACTATAACTCATTTTGTGTAATTACATAATTTAATTACAAACTCCTAAGTCAAATCACATAATTTAACCTAAATTAAATATCACATTTTTATATTACAAAATCAATTTATAATATATAACTCAATTTATAGTAAAGACCAATATTTAATTCAATATTTCTCAAATTTCAAACAATAACACAAACTTTAATTTTATATTGAATGGTTTGAATCCCTAATTTTTAAAATCCAAACAATACGAATGACAACACACATCCAAAATTCTAAATTCCAAATATTGTAATTCTATATAAAATATTGAATCTCATTACTTAATTTCTAAAATTCAGATAAAGCTAATACATATATCCATTCTAGAATTCAACTATCTACTATCCTCATTTTCAAAAATGCAATTTCCAAATTGCAAAGTCTAAACCCACAAATCATAACTATAAGTCACTCACACACAACACAACTACTCAATTAGCTCAACACTCGATAATTAACATAATATAACACAAATCACCACACTTCACATAGTTTAATTGTTTAAGGCTGATTTACATTTGCAACCTTGAGGTTTAAAGTTTGCAGCTCCACTCGATGTCAGTGAGGTCAAGATGACAATGTCGGAGGCAAGACCAAGAGGTGATCATATAGGTGAGGCTAAGTATAGGTGAGGTGATTAGTAAGGCAAGGTGACAAGCGAGGCGAGGAGTAGGTGAGGCATATGTGAGAGAGGTGACTATTGAGTGGTGAAAACAGAAGCAGAGGCACAGGTGACTGGGAGTGGGTGGGTAGTGGTTTGGGTAGGCTAAAATTTAGGGTTATTTTTAAAAAATTACAATTTAGTCTAAAAGTTTAAAAAAATACAATTTAATCCCTATAAGTCACTCATATTCTAGTACCAACCAATATCAACTTACTGTATGAAATTACTTAATACCATATTGTTTTCTAGCTAGTACAGTAGGTACGGTCAGTATCGTTTAACACGGTACAATACTCGCACCATTGCATCAAACACTTTCATTTTCAAGAAACAACCCTAACTTCATGTTTTAACTAAGAATAGGGATTTAAATGTACATTAGTTTCTTATTGAAGATGAAAGAATATTATATTATAAGCTCTCTTAAGATCCCGTAATCATTTATATAAGCATATTTGTAAAAATGTGATGTTTCTGACATAAAATCAAAATTGACATTTATAACTTTACGATCTTAAATAAATAATTCTCTTGACTCTCTTGAAGCTACAGAAACTTGATAAAAAATTGTCTATAACACTAGTTAGCAGAGAGAGGACCAGTTTATATATCTATAACTTTTAATTTGGTGTGTCTATTAAGTGACCAAAATAAATAGTTGAGACTTATTCTACTATTAAATAGAAAATATTAACTAATAAGACTCTTTAATTATATTAATTGTGATATTAATATATTTAGAATATAACCACTAATTGGGGGCTATATACTTACATTCCCTCACTTGGCATGGTGTTGGATCCGGGTGGATTTTAACCCCACGAAGGGGACCCACCACCGGACCCATGGATCTGGGTGGATTTCAACCT
>JANVCQ010000232.1:38964503-38975806 GCA_025531925.1 Erythroxylum plowmanianum
GATCCTTGCCTACACCTTCACAGATCCCTTAAGAATCTAGCTCTGATACCACTTTGTAGTTATCTATCTATTATACACGAAACCAAGAACAACACTATTGGAAACTTAGAGAATAAAGTATAGAGAGAGAAAAAACGCAGAAACAGGGGCAAACAGAGCAGGGTATAAAAACTCAACAACTTGTTGAGATTTCGTCTGAATTCTATTCAATATCAAAGTACAAAATGTGTGTATATACTTTATGTGATTTTACAGTATTTATAGCTACAAAAATCCTAACTACCATCCAACTAACTCTTCTTAAATTTCTTTAACGCAAATCTTTTACGTCGTCCGCATGGCTTTGCATGACACACTTCCTTGAATTTCTGAGACATTCTTCCTACAAGAAAGTAAGATTGGAGACCTGTCTTATAAGGGTTTGTTAGATAATGTTGAGATTATGATCAAGCAGGTGCGGTTTGAAGACACTCGCCAGGTAATAGATGTACACTCTAAAATCAATCACATCGATATTGTGAACTTGCTTGGTGTTTGCTATAGTCAAAACAATTTTTCTTGGTCTTACCTATTATTTGAGCTACCCAGCAATGGCTGCTCGAGGGACTACTTAGCAAATTTGAGTTGTTGATGAGCCAAAAAGATCTCAAAGAATAAAACAACACAATTTGTGATGTTTAAAAAATGTCAAAAAAACGTTACAGAATATAATTTGCAACATTTTAAAAAACATCACAAAAATGTCGCGAAATATGTAGGCAAAAGATTTCTACGACGTTTCTCATAAAATGTTACGGAAAACATGAAGATTTCGCGACGTTTTAAAAAACATCACTGAAAGATTGGTTTTTCTGTGATGTTTTCTGAAACGTCACGAAAAATCACATTTCGCGACATTTTTTGAAACGTCGCAGAAAGTCACATTATGCAATATTTTTGAAAATGTCGCGGAATAGAAACGTCATTGAATGTCTTCCGCGACATTTTTATTTATTTAACTATTATTTTTTCATTTTTGAAAATTATTTTAATTTAATAATTTTGTAATTTTAATAATTATTTTTTAAAATATAATTTTTTAATTTTATTTGTTTAATAAGTATTCAATATTATTTATAAATTTTATTTATTTAATAATTCTTCAACTAAAAAGGCATACGGTGAAACTAAGAAAACTCAAGTACCAAGCATTTTGTTAGATCAAGCGGTTCATCTCAAAGGGTTATAACAGAAACCCATGCAACGATATAGAAATAACCATACAAAATTATGCAATGACTTGAGTGTATTAAATATACTATTTAATTGAACAAATCTCGTCGATAAATATAAGTATTCTAACCAAAAGTTTAACTATAGCACTATTTGGACCTATGTGTCTTGATTGCTCAAAATGTTTCAAAAGTAAGGAATGTAAGGTGGAAACAAAATTATGATATATATAATTTAGGTAGCACCAGCTCCCTCGCCCTTCTTCCTCTGGATCTTCTTCATGTAAAACTCCAGCTCTTTGCCTTCCAATATGTACCTGTCATCCCTCGCCCCCCTAAAAAAAAATTCACATTAGCCTACGTAACCAAACAAAAATATATTCACAACTTATCAAACATGGTAAAAAAGTAAGACGTGACCCAAATATATTGCTAAACATAGCGAGAGGATTGTACATAGCTGAGCATCAAATGCAAAAGCATATGTCTAAAAATTTGTGGATACAGCATAAGCAATTACACCTAAAGAGCTTTCTAATGTAAGCTTGCATCATATCAATGCATAAGACAACCAGAACATAAGAAAACAAAAAAGAAATGAGGTAGTAAAAGCTTTAGACAGAAATAACCAAAAAGAAACACACAATCAGTTAAAGATTTTGTACGCTATTCTCCTTCGAAGATTCATTGAACATTTTCATAAAATAGCGAGCATGAAAGTATATCAGCATGGTGAAGAAATGCAAAACAACCAATATCAAGTGACACTTCATAAAAAGCAATTAAGGAAAGAAAGATCACATCACAAAATAACAACCAAATTACAAAGCATTCTTACAGGGAAGATAAGTTAATAAGTTGTTGAAATAACTACGTTTTTTCCAAGAGGAATGTGAAAGGTACAATAAATGAAGAAATTGAAAAGAAAATCATCAAAAGCATCTTTAGAAGTGAGGAGTGGCTGAAAATTTCATAAACCCACTCACAAAAATGTGAATTGTTTCTTTTCTTTCGTTTTCCTATGTATCATAAACGAAACGAAAAAATAAAAGAATCATGCTTTAACCCTAAAAAGTCATCACATCCTACTCAAAAGCACACGCTCCTCCTAAAATGCTCCATCTGATTTATCAAAAAACTACAAAATGCTTTTCCCATAAAGAAAGATCCTTCTTCTTTGTTTGTGCTAGTTTCGTTTAACCATTTCAAAGTGATCGACTCACTTATAGTACACATTTGAAAAACTTCCCCTTCTCTCTTTAAATTTGCATATAAACTAGCTTCAATGTAGATAAATCAGAGTAGTATTCCAAACCCAAAAAAGATTAAAAATATAAACAAAAAGCTAGCTGAGTAATAAGCAGCTCAGTTTTCATACAACGTAAATTCGTAAAACACCCAAATACACGCCATATGAAAAAGAAGGAATAATTAGTAGAAACAATGCATAGCAAAATCTAGAATGAAATTAATATTAAAAATAAAAAAGTAATACCTCTCTGAGTTCGATCCCAGGAGGCTCACGCAAGGAGAAGAAAAGTTAGAAGAGTAAATAGTGTGAAACCCTAAATTTCACCACACATGAATCAATACTGAAAATAAAAAGAAGAGAAAAAAGTAATTGTTTTTACTGAAATCCAGAAAAGACATAAACCCAATATCTCATCCACCGAAACTAACAAATTGAGCAAAACCATCAACTAATTAAATATCTACAACAACAAATCCCAAGTGGGACATTGCCAAATCACAATAAGAATTCGAGGGAAACGAAACGTAAAAAAGGCACCTTTAACAAGTTTAATAACGAGCTTCTTCGCAGGGTGAGGAAGAATGGCCTTTTTGCGATCAAAGTTTGCAGCGGTGTGAGAAGCATGATTGGTGTGGAGGTTGGTTTTGTCATCGAGAGCTATAGTAGAGGGGTCGAAGACCACATCGTTTTCAATGAATTGGTAGAGGCCGTTTTTGTTGAAGGAGGTATCGAGAGGAGAGCAGGCGGAGGCGGCCAGTGGCTTGGCCTTCTTCATGGTTTGCAAGCTGAAGTCTTTGGCAGCAGTTGTGCAGGTGGTGATGGTGGCAGTGGCAGTAGCAGTGCATTTGGTGGGGAGAGACATTAACAAAAGAAGTGACAGTGTTTTAGCATTCTATTAAGTGACCCAACCAAAAATAGTAAGATAGGAAAATTAGCGGCATTTTATTCAACAAAACGTCGTAGTTTTTATTTCGTGACGTTTTAATAAAAAACGTCGCAAAAAGTGTTACAAATCTGCGATGTTTTCACAAAACATTGTGGAAACTTTGAACTCTTCATCTTCACATTTAGAGACGTTTTATCAATAAAACGTTGCAGATTGTCTTGTTTTCTTGTAGTGAATGCCCATGAAGAATCCAAAATATATTGCAACGTGATGGAGATTATAGGTCTAAGCAGTTGTTATTTTATCGCAGGTTATTGGCTTAAAAATAGAAGTAGTTGTTATTTTAAGTAATCTTGCAAATGTGATCCTATCTCTTAGGGACGTGTCCTGAGAAGTAGGAAAATAGTTGAGTTTCTTATGTATTTAAATCTTCGTTCAGTCATCAATGAGAGGCAGATTATTCCACCTAAATTTATTGGTTCATTTTCACCATAAGCATAATACTATTTTCTATTAAAGAATTGATTTAGCTTTGACTGGGACCTAACATTGGTATCAGAGCTACTCTCTATGTTTACCAACAAGGACAGGATTGAATAACTAGAAGCTGGGCTCGGAAAACTTCAAGACAACTTTGAGCGGATGGAGCTTGGCCTTGTTAACAAGCTACGACAGATGGAGGAAGCCATCACCAAACTATCTAAGGTTGTGCTCTCCAACAAGGAAGGACTTGGAAGTAGTACTAATGATCGCCAATCTCGTAATAGCAAAGCATAAACAAAGGAGAGCAAGGAAGGGGGACGACCAATGTTCTCTTCCAAACTGGCAAAACTAGAATTTCCAAAGTACTTAGGTGCCGACCCAACCAAATGGCTCACTCGAGTGGATCAATTCTTTGAGTATCAAGGCACTTTAGAACCATAAAAAGTGTCATTGGCCCTTTTTCATCCGGAAAGAGAAGCCAATTAGTGGTGGTAGTGGTTGCGAAGGGTTTACCAAGAGGATGGGGAGGAAGTTACATGCGGTATTTTGGTTGAGGAGCTATGGTCTCGATTTGGTACTACAGATTGTGAGGACTTTGATGAATCCCTATCCAAAATAACGTAAATAGGTTCCTTACGAGACTATCAAGGGGAGTTTGAGAGGTTGGGTAATAGAATGTAAGGATGGACTCAAAAGGCTTTAGTGGGCACATTCACTAAAGTCTGACATTGCTGATGGCATTAGGATGTTCAAACCCAAATCACTGAAGGACACTATCAGCTTAGCTCGAATGGAGGATGAGCAACTAGCTCAGCAAAAGAAAGTAGCACGGTCTTTCATTCCACAGGCTACTTCTATTCCAACTAAGAGCACAATGTATCCCCCAATGAAGCGGCTCACCCGGGATGAGATGTAGAAAAACGAGCTCAGGGGTTTTGTTTCAGTTGTGATGAAAAATTTACACCAAGTCACCAATGTAAAGGGTCACAACTTCTACAATTAAAAGGCAGCAATGAATGTTCACAGGATGAAGAAATTGAAGGGCCAACAGATTTTCATTCAGAGATATCGCTTCATGCACTCTCAGAATGGGCAACTCACAAAATAATGTGAGTGATGACAAAGATCAATCATTATGAGATGGTAGTCTTAATTGATAGCAGTTCTACTCATAATTTTATTAATGAAAAGGTGGCCAATATGTTGCAATTATCAGTAGTTCTAACTGAACCTTTTGATGTCAAAGTAGCAAATGGGAGTTCATTAAAATGCCAAGGACAGTTTAACAATGTTTAGTCTGCTCCAAGGTATTCCTTTTCTCCTCACTTTGTATGCTCTACCGTTAATTAGGTTGGATGTGGTCTTAGGAATCCATTGATTGACACAATTGGGAACGATGACATGTAATTGGAAGCACTATGGAATTTCAATGGAACAACCTAACTTAAAAATTGCAAGGGTTGAACACACAAGTCATTCAATCCACATCCTTGCAACCTATTTCTAAGGATGCAAGACAAGGGAGCTCCATGTTTGCTATTTGCCTTCAATCCACAGTCGAGCCTATAGATGTCCATCCCAAGATGAATCCATTATTGCAACAGTATCAAGACTTACTCCAAGAACCTTCGCAGCTCCCTCCCACTAGAGAAGTAAACCATCACATCAAGTTGAAGGAAGGCACTGAACCCATCAATGTGAGACCATACAAGTATGCCTATTTTCAAAAAGCTAAAATTGAAAAACAAGTTCATGACATATTACAATTGGGGCTCATAAGATCTAGTACCAATCCCTTTTCATCTCCTATTTTATTGGTCAAGCAAAAAGAGGGATCATGGCGTTTTAGCACTGATTATAGAGCACTTAATGCTGTAACAATAAAAGATCGTTTCCCAATTCCTACAATTAATGACATGCTTGATGAACTCACATGGAGCTACTTATTTCACCAAACTTGACTTAAGGGCAGATACCATCACGTACGAATTCATCCCGTAGACATTCCTAAAACTGCCTTTTGTAGTTATAATGGTCATTACAAATATTTAGGCATGCCTTTTGGTCTCTATAATGCTCCATCTACCTTTCAAGCAATCATGAATTCCATCTTTTGCCCTTACCTTCAAAAATTTATACTAGTCTTCTTTGATGACATATTAATTTATAGCCCCAAGTGGACTATGCATCTTGAACATGTTCAAAAAGCTTTTGAAATATTAAGGCAACATCAGTTTTTTGTCAAACTCACTAAATGTGCCTTCGGTCTCTAAGACTTAGAATACTTGGGGCATACTGTCACTCCTCAAGGGGTTAAAGCGGATCAAGGAAAAATTAAAACCATGTTGAATTGGCCTAGGCCTACTAATGTTTCTAAGATGCGTGCATTTTTAAGACTCACAGGTTATTACCGAAAATTTGTCCACAACTATGGCCTTCTAAAAAAGGGACAATTCATCTGGATAGATGAAACATAAAGTGCTTTTCAAGAGCTCAAGATAGATATGACGACTACACCAACACTTGCAACGTCAAATTTCAACAAACCATTCATCGTTGAATCAAATGCATCGGGGGATGGAATAGGTGCGTTTTGACTCATCAAGGTAAGCCTATTACATTCATGAGTCTGGCTCTGGGCATCACCAAACGTTCATGGTCAGTCTATGCAAAGGAAATGCTAGCAATTCTTCATGCAATTCAGACATGGAGACCATATTTGCTAGGCCGAAAATTTTATATCCACACTAATCAACACAACCTTAAGCACTTGTTGGAGCAGCATATTACGATGTCGGAGTAGCAAAAATGGGTGTCTAAATTGTTTGACTTTGATTATGAGATCCAATATAGGCCAGGTCGAGACAACAATGCAGCTGATGCGTTATCAAGGGTGGCGAGAAGTCCTAGTCTTGAATCGTTATTTGTGTCTCAAACTCAATTATGGGATACAATCAAAGTCACAGCTAGTAACAGTACTTACATGAAGATGATTATACTGACAACCCAGGTAATCCTTATAGTTGGCGCAATAGGTTAGTGTGTTACAAATATCGAGTGGTGGTGCCTGCTCAATCTAGTGTCATCCAACAACTCTTATAAGAATTCCACAATTCACTCATTGGGGGACATTCAGGGGTATTAAGAACATACAAGAGACTAGAACAACATTTTATTGGCCATCCATACACCAAGCAGTGAAGAATTATATTACTTCTTGTGAAGTATGCCAGCGCGCACTAAAAGTGAGACTTTGTCACCAGCTGGGCTTCTACAATCACTTCCAATACCATGCCAAATTTGGAATGATATCACAATGGACTTCATTGATGGTCTACCACCTTCAAATGGTAAGAATGCAATTATGGTCGTGGTTGACAGGTTAAGCAAATCAATGCATTTTGTGGCTCTTGCACATCCATATACGGCAAAATTGGTGGCTGAAAAGTTCATCAAAGGGGTGGTTAAGCTTCATGGCATGCCCATGTCCATCATTAGTGATCGTGACCCAGTTTTCATTAGTCATTTCTAGCAAGAATTCTTCAAAATGTCGGGCACTCAGCTGAAGATGAGTTCAGCTTACTATCCACAGACAAACGGACAAACGGAAGTGGTCAACTATTGCATTGAACAATACCTTTAGTGTTTTGTGTATCAACAGCCTTGTAATTGCTATTCCTTCCTTCCATGGGCAGAGTTTTGGTATAATACTACTGATCATATGTCTACATGAATAACTCCTTTCTAAGCTTTATATGGTAGACTCCCACCAACAATTCCACATTACCAAGAAGAAAATTGCCCAGTTAATGAAGTCAACCAAAGTCTAATTTCACAAGATGCCATGTTATGATAGTTGAAGTCAAATTTACATGTGACAAATAATTGCATGAAACAACTAGCAGACTCCAAAAGGCAGGACATTGGATTCTAAGTTAGTGACTTTGTATTTTTGAAACTTCATCCCACCGTCAACAACCGGTGTTTAGAAGAGCTTATCAAAAGCTTGTGGTTCTATGGGCCATACCAGATTGAAGAAAGAATTGGAAAAGTGGCCTATAAGCTCAAATTGCCACAAGGCTCTTGCATTCATCCCGTATTTCATGTGTCTCTTCTAAAGAAGAAACTAGGAGAAACAATTCCTGCTAGCGAGGAGTTACCACCCATGGCTGAAGATGGTGATTTAAACGTGAAACCATAAACAATTTTGGATAACCGTTAGGTCAAGAAAGGGTCTAAGTTTATTGAACAAAGTATGGTCAAATGGAAAAATTTACTAGCGAAGGATGCAAGATGGGAAGACTCACAAGAGGTACAAGACAAATTCATCAACCTCAACCTCGAGGACAAGGTTACTATCAGAGGAGGAGATATTGATAAGCCAAGAAGATCCCAAAGAATGCCCATGAAGAATAAAAAATATTTTGCAGTATGATGGAGATTATGGGTCTAAGCAGTTGTTATTTTATCGCAGGTTACTGGCTTAAGAATAGGAGTAGTTGTTATTTTAAGTAGTCTTGCAGAAGTGATCCTATCTCTTAGAGACGTGTCTTAAGAAGTAGGAAAGTAGTTAAGTTTCTTGTGTATTTAAATCTATATTCAGTCATCAATAAGAGGCAGATTATTCCATTTAAACTTATTGGTTCATTTTCACCACAAGCATAATACTATTTTCCATTAAAGAATTGATTTAACTTTGATTGGGACCTGACAATTGTTCACTCGGATGGAAAAGGAGAACTCAAATAGCACTCGATGTGGTTACTATTGCATTGTCCCTCCATATTCTCATCTGGGTGTCAATAGTAGAAACATATTTGTGACAACAGATTGGAGGGCTAAGCTGATAAATATGAGAATCGATCCTACCATTGGATGTTCAAAAGGGCATGAATCCTTGGGGAATTCCAATGGAAGGATGACAATAGAATACTTGTTCAACGGATCCGTTTAAGAGAAGATAGACATTTTAGCATTTGGAGTTGCGTTGTTTGAGCTGATCTCTGGAAGAGATGGTAGTGATGGAAAAATTTTAAAAAAGGCTATTGCATTTCTGGGAGGGGGAGATTCTAAAGGTGGTTGTTTCGAGCAGTTGAAAAGCTACGTGGATCCAAGTCTGAAGGAGGAATATCCCCTTACAAAGGCCTTATGTTTAGTAGTTTTAGCAAAGGCATGAGTGGAGGATGATCCTCAGCACAGGCTATGTATGGATGATATTCTCAAAGTCACTAGAGGAATGGCATGAACAGATATTGCCATCAACTATTCAAACAAAAATTTTAAGTTGCTATTTAAGTCATATTGCACAAACCCTAGTTATGCTTTAGAGCATTCAATGTCAATAGATGCGACCTCATCTTTATTCTCAAACCTTTCCAATTACCATAGACACGAAACTCCTAGGGTAGATTAAGAATTAAAAACAACAAACATGAAATACACTTTTTGTAGCTGTGTGGCACGGTAACAACTTGACTCAACCTTGTAACAATGGGTGGCAACATGGTTCAGAGTCAATTTAAAGTAAAATTAGCACTCCACATCATAATAATTATTCTAAACATAAAAGGCAAATATAATGATATATAATTGACCGTGCGTCGTAACACTAGTCAAATAAAATAACTAAACTACTAGTATAACAGTGGTGAGTCTAGGTTGATCCTACAAAGAGTGTGTGCAAAGTTTATGAAATGAAAGTAACTAGTGTTTAGGTTTAACGAGGGGTTTTAGATTTTTTTGAATGAATAAAATAAAATGAAACTAACTAATAAAAAAAATTAAAGAAAATATACGAAAATGATAAAAGTGGGGAATTCGGTAGGGACCCGGTTATTTGGTTCAATATCAATCTACACCCTAATCAAGCAATTTCATTGATTTGTTGTTCTCAAGTCTCTCCTAGCAATTATTAATCGTAGGTTAATAATTAACCTGAGTTTTCCTTTAGGTTTTGTTTAATCAAGATATAATCGTTAATTAAACTTAACCACTGAATAACCTAGGTTATGATTTCTATATTTAATTAAGCACTAGCATTATGAATTAGGAAAATTGATTAATCAAGGCAACAACCACATACAATGCGTCATTTAATATAGGTTATGTTATCCCTAATGATTACGAATCATTAGTCACCGCACATAAATTTAAACATAATAATTACGGATAATATCGAAATTCTAGCAATGAGTTTGCAATTAAACGATTCAGTGAACACATTAAAATTATCTTTTCACAATACCCAATGGATTCATACACAAATAATCGAATAATAACAAAAATCTGATTATCCATACACAATACACACCCAAATCAATTAACATAGGATAACACAATTAATTTCTAATGAGAGAAAGAAATATCAAAATAATAAAAAAACTTAATCCGGGTTGTCGGCATCAATGTCACCTCCGAATCGACGTTAGGAACTTAGCTTCCCATGGGTCTCTCTAAAAAGAATGCTTCAACCCCTACTCCAATCCCTAGCCCAAACCCCCTAATTAACCTTTAATTTGTTGCAGCCCTCTCTACTCTTCACTATTCATGATGGGATAATTAAGTATGGTGGTCTAAGGCTTCATTCATGCCTTAAACCTCTCTCCACAGCAACTCTTTACCGCAGGTCTCGTCTCACTGTAGCTTCCCCACTATTCCATGATGTGACAAATTAAGTTAAGGGTTTTCGGTCCACCCCTTTATTCACGCCTCTCCTCTTTTACCGCAACTCCCTGTTCTATTGATGGGACAGATTAATATGGATGGTCCTGTTATTGTTCATGCACAAAACCCTTCTTCTGATATTTCTGCCGCTACTTTGTGTTTTCGTTAAAATGCACCACGCATGAAGATCAACATCTGCGTTTAACATCCCAGCAGCTACCGTTTTGGTTGTGGCATGTTATGGCCATGCTGCGTCATTTTCTGGTTGGTCCATGCTGTCATTTTGCTTCTCTTTAGTCTTCCCGTATGTGCACTGTTTAGGCATTGGTTTCCAACATGTGTTGTCGTTTTATTCTCTTGTTTCCTTCTTCTTTGTGTTCTATTTTTCTTATCTTTTATTTTGTTTCTTCTTCCTCCATGAAGGCAAGTAGATATTAATCTTTGAAAAATGACCCATATGTCGTGCTTTTAACTCACTTTAATTTATTTACTTCCAAATTGTACCTAAAATCATATATGAATTAAAGTGAGCAGTCTAAGCATTTTCATATCATTGATCGTTAAGTGTAAATGATTAAATATATCAACAATTAAACGCATATCAATTTCCCCCACACTTAGCTTTTGACCGTTATCGGGCAAAACATTAAAATTAAGCTCAAAGACCCTAAAATATTGACTCATTTCTCAAATGATTCAAGAATATATAATCAAAAGCAAAGATGAGTGATTTTCAAAAATCATAGCAAGAAGTCAACATTCCAAGCTTTTACTCATGATCAATCAACATTCATCATCTTCAAAAACT
>JANVCQ010000232.1:39003759-39040400 GCA_025531925.1 Erythroxylum plowmanianum
TATTATTATTATTATTAAATGTTCTATGTTTTTTATTAAAGTTATAAACTTAATTTTTGTAGAATTAAATATCTAAAATTTAAATTTATATAAGAATATTCAACGAAATATTAAAATATATATAATATTCATACCCTTGTATATTTTTTAAAGTCATGTCCTTATAAGTCATTTTATGCATAAACAACTAATACTAAACAACTAATTTTATCAAACATCTATAACAAACAACTAATGCAATTTGTTGATCAAATCAACTGATTTTATCGACTATGAGTTAACAGCTAATGCAATCAGCTGTTTGCTAATCAAGATCAAACTCTTAAACATACATGCACGTTTTGGAAGGAATGAACCAACTAAAACAGCACTTTTTGGTGCATTGTACAAGCACCCGTATGTCTGTGATGCTTATGTGTTTGTGTGTGTGTGAGTGCGTTAGTACATTTTCATAGTATTGCTTAGCTAACTGGACTTGGGAGCAGAAGCCCATGCATGCGTACGTAGACAAGCGGGCTCTCAACGAAACCAGAGGGTAAAGATATTAATACTTTTTTTGCCTCTTCCGTCATAAGTTCTGCCATAAAATGGAGGGTTGTGGATGGAAGTTCCATCAGGAATTACATGGAATCAGAGGACATATATAGAAGTGGTAGACATGGCTAAGGGTGCAGCAATACAGTATCATTTTTTTCATGTTTTTGCTTCTCTGAAAGCCAAATGATGACTCAGAATAAGCATTTCCATAGCTTTGACGTGAAAGTTGGTGATTATATATGCACACAGAAGAAAGCAGTTTTCCTGCAATGTGGGTGGGTGGGTATACTTGTTTTAGAGAAATCTCGCTTTGAGTTGTAAGACTTGGTTTCTTTAAGAATCTCTGCAATTATAGGAGCCTTATCATAAGTTCAACATGCTAAGTACTTGCTCTCAGTATTTCAATTACAATTTTAGGCATTACGTACGATGATAAACTTGGAATAACAATGATATTATTAGGATTGCAATTACAATTTAAAACTTTAAAATTAGTTAATATTAAATAATAGAGAAAAAAGAGAAATTATAGTTCAGTTTTGAACTAACAAGCAAGACTTTGAAAGCAGATCCTTGCTTTCTTACCTAAAGCAGTTGAGATTTTTAAGGTGGCAGGATCAAACGCAAGCAGATTGTGACAGTTTTACCAGTAGCTTTTTGATATTCTACGCGATCTTTTCTTGGATCATGTGCTGATGTGTCAAGATCCGTCAATTAGCTGCTTTACCAAGTCAATGATGAAGCACAGAAAGAATGAACGAGGCAGAAAAGATATATGGAATATTATCATATTCCATATTATTAATCCTCTCTTCTGCATTATTTCAAGTCATATAGGCTTCTTCTATCTATAAATTACATGTAAGCAGCCAAGACGCCTCTCTTACTCTCACAAAAATATCAAACCAAAACCAAGTCGCCAGTGAAAGGAAGGTACTTTCTATCTGTACACATCAAGAAAGAGTGTATGTTGCTTTCTTCTCTTTCTCTCTTTTTCCCTTTTTTTATTTCTCTCGTCTGCCACTCAAAAGGCATCAATATATATATTATATAGATTGATGAATATTGAGGGACAAGCAGAAGGGAAACCTTCTTCTGGGGAACGAACCCGAACAGGAAAGTTGGCAAAAGGTTCAAAGATGTCGTCAACTCCTCCATTGCCTGTTCCTCCTCCTCTGACAACTCCACCATCACATTCATGGTTCACTCCAAAAAGGTGACTTTTTACTCGTTTGCTTTAATCTAGTGTAAAGGTCTCCTTTTTACTCAATTTCAATTCATAAAGTTGTAAACTTTTATTCTGAAACAACGTAGTTTGTGTGCATTTGTGATTTTTTGCTCATCTGCGTTTCTGGGTTTGGTGATGTTTTGAGGATTAGAAGAAATAATGGGTCCCTTTGCGCTTTTGGGTCATTCCCGCCTGTCCCCGTTTTTCCATTCTCACCTGTTCTTCGCAATTTCTTGAGAATTGTTTAACATAGTAAGACCTGCATCACTGTATTGATTCATGTCTTTGAACTAGTTAGGTGAATTTTGGATATAATCAAGTTTCTTACATATATATATAGGAATACCAGCATTTTCATATTACGGGTGCTTTCAATTTGAGAATTATGAACTCTTACAAACTATTCTTGGGAAATAGTGCCAATGTATAAATTACGGACTGACAAATATTTCAAGATTATTGCGTAACATGGCCTGTAGAAATCCAACTGTACGTGAAATAAGCTTGCGCATTCTGAAAGGAGTTCAACTGGCATGCATAGTTAGCACATGCACTTTAATGATGTCTTTTTAATTAATTGGTCCCTTAACTGTGTAATACATCCAGAGAAACTCACTTTGTCAGTTTCAACTTTTGAGAAGCTAAACATGCTTCTCTTCAACATCTGAGATGCTAACTGTCTAATTCTAAAGTTTAAGCTATTGGACGAGTACAAGAGGGGTCCTTCTGCTTGAAATGCCCTTATATGAAGTTGAACACAAATAACAAGCCACCATGCAAGAATTTAAGACCTGTTCTGTCATAAATCCTTTGAAACAATGTCAAGAATCCAATCAAAAAGAATGGAACATATATACTTTTTATCTCCTTACATATAACTTTTTACTGTAACTAAGATCATACTTTATATGGGGAGAAGTTACTATCTTAATATAATTGTAATTTTGTGTAATCTGCCTGATATCTGAGCTGTCACTGATCTGTTGCAAGGATTTGTTTTTGACTCATAGTAAATTGTTTGCATTCCTTGTCGATTTAGTAGGTTTACAATGAACTTCCAAACATTACATTTGCAGGCTGCTACTGATATTCTGCGTGATCAACTTGTTAAATTATTTGGATAGAGGAACAATAGCAAGCAATGGCGTCAATGGGAGTCGTAAAACTTGCTCAAAAGATGGTAAATGCACTGGCGGCAGTGGAATACAGTAAGACTTGAAATATTAGAATGATTAAACTTCTTGCAACTGTTTGGTGATGGGCATGTTGCCACGTTCTTTTTGTTTTCTTATCATTAGAGGTGGGAATGCTAGATGTTCCTTTTGCCAATAGTTTGATGTGGTAATCTGTCACTGGGACAAAAAATTTTTTCCATTCCCCACTCTTAATGCCCGCATAATAGGCTGTCGTCTATTTTTTGTACTTGCATGCAAAGAAATTCTCTCTAATGATTGGGAAGCTAAAAACATTTAAAGAATGAATAAAGCTTCTGAGTTCCTGCTGTAGCTGTCAAGTAATATCTTTTAGTTGTGATTTTGTCATTCACGGTTCATGCTCATGAATATAAGGGTCTGAACTGGGTGAAACGCATTGCTGTTGGCATTTTTCTTTCCTTATAGTCTTTCTCTTGAGGACTTAATCTACCATTTCTTTGAAACTCAAGAAAACTTTGCCCTTTTCTTTTGTTTTCTGTCTTATGTTCCATACAGGGGGGCCTTTAACTTGAACAATTTCGAAGATGGAGTTTTATCATCAGCTTTCATGGTTGGGCTTCTTGTGGCTTGTCCAATATTTGCGTCATTAGCCAAAAGGTAATATTAGATTTGACTAGTTCTTTGTGATGTATGATAGTTAGTTACTACAAGAAAGGAGCAAAGAGCTCTTGACAAAATCATCCCTAAAGTTGATTGAGAATTGTACAACCAGATCCAGAAAAAATTACAAGGACAATATAGCAGACAATAGAACCTTCAACTAGAGATTTAACAGTGTTGCAAGCTTGATGCTGTGGTGGCAAACAACTTGCTAGGAAGCTTTCTGATGGATAAAATTCTAGATCCTAACAACATGTCTAGAAATGTCATTACTAAGCTAAAATGCCTTTCAATATAGGTTGTGATAAATTTAAAACAAGTTATTTTTATTTTTACCTTTTGCTTTAGAAACAAATTATTTTCCCATTTATATTCGACTGAGCCCTTAAAGATTTGCAAAATTTGCAGCTTTAATCCATTCAGGCTTATTGGTGTTGGATTATCAGTTTGGACGGCAGCTGTGGTTGGCTGTGGCTGTGCCTTTAACTTCTGGTTCATTGCAATTTGTCGCATGTAAGTTAATTACTTTTCTTTAGCTACATCCTTGCTTGCTACAGTTGCATATAGAGATAGAACCATTACTTTTCTTCATTCTTCTCACCATATCTCTACAAATTATGTTTTTTGTAGGCTAGTTGGTGTTGGGGAGGCTTCATTTATAAGCCTTGCAGCCCCTTTCATTGATGATAATGCTCCAGTCCCACAGGTTTTGTGCCTTGCTCGATGACTATGTGATAATTACTTGTGCTTCATTTGAAGAACAATAATGGTTTGAAGCATGAGTTTGTTCTACTTTGAGAAGAGTGTAGAAATATGCAACTTTGCTCATACTGAAATATCTTCTGTTCTCTTTGATAAAAATCATTATTATGTTCTTTGATACTTCAAATCAAAAATTATAATAAGAACCCTGAATACCGTAAGCTTTTAATGTTTGTCATCTCATATGGCCCCATTGTCCTATATGGCAGTTAACTGTTGTCAGCACCTCCTCTTTGGTTTCTCTCTATTACTATTCCTGGCATTGTTGAATGTGTCTAGACATACTGCTGTTTAAACATTGGCATGTTTTCTTGTTGCTTGAAACCTGAATTATAGACCACATGGTAGATGCTACGGGAAAACATGGTGGAAAAGAAGTTGGTCACAGAGTGTGTGTGCTGTGAATTCTGTAGGATTACCATGTTGAAGAACTTTACCAAGTATAATTGACTAATTCTTTGCAATATTATATGTGAAGTTAAAATGACACTTTTGAATCTATGTTTCTTCACCACATGCCCTTAGCATGATCATCTTGAGCCAATTCTCAATTTTGATCTATGCATTTTACCAGTAGACTGAGTATAGTTCTTCAGTCAATTTCCATCTAGTTAATACTGACCCTCTCCCTCCTTCTGTATCAGAAAACAGCATGGCTGGGAATATTTTATATGTCTATACCAACTGGATATGCTATTGGCTATGTTTATGGTGGACTGGTAAGTTATGTTGTACTAATTTTCAACTTGCTCTGATCCCTTCTAATACTGTCTATTGTTGAATTTGCATAAGGTCGCAATACCAAACAGTAATTATCTTCTGGTTTTTAGGTTGGAAACCATTTTAGTTGGCGCTTTGCTTTTTGGGGCGAGGCCATTTTGATGATTCCATTTGTTGTTTTAGGTTTTTGCATTAAACCTTTGCAGTTGAAAGGTGAAAATTCTTCACATGGTTTCCTTTCGTTAAACCTAAATACATTTTTCAGACATTTTAAACAAATTGTGTTGCAGGTTTTCCTCCAGCGGAATCAAAGGAAGCAGTAATATCTGCAGAAACAGCTGTCACGCAAGGTGCTGTTCGTCTGTACAGCGCTCTTTTCTTGGAACTGGAACTATATATGAACTTTGTGACCTGATACAAAAAACATTTGCAAGAAATTTGAAGTAACTTACTTATTGCGTTGTGGTACAAAGTTTTATTTTGCTATAAGATCATTTTTTATTTTGCTATAAGATCATTTGTTAGAGTATGATTATTCTTGTGCCCATTAAGTGTCAGAGTGGATGATTTCTTCCATGTGTCATTTGAAGTTGGTGTTCCGATATATAGCAATGTTGGTGAAGATATTTGGAATGGAGAAGTAATAATGAAAAGCCTGATTTCACATCTTAGGCATCAAATATTTTGCATTCAGGCCATTATGTTGACATGATATGGCCAATTTACTAGTCCTTATCAAACAATTCCTCTTCCTAGCGTATCTGTTTGATCTTTGAATCATGTCCAACATTTGCTCTCATTATATGAAATTTTAATCTAAAAGAGGATCCTTTCGTGCAGTCATTTGTAAATCTTGAATTGTTTTCACTGGCATAATTGATTTAGTTTAGTTGCTCAGCACAGGTCCAGAGGCTTCCGTTAAAGATGCACTGCCCCTGAAGGAACAGTCTGAATGCATGAATGAACGTGCAAAGTGAGGTTTCTCATTCTTAGCTGACAGAATGTCTCTCATTTGATTTTGTATGTTTTCACTATCTCTGGTTATATGAAAATTAAATCTATATGGGAATTGATTGTGAGGCTTATAATGTCCAACATAATTTATGTAGATGTAGTACATTAAAGAAATAGAATTAGCCAAATAGGGGAAGAATAAATGAATTGTGAGAGAAGATTTAGTAAAATAAATGTCTGCAGACTGACATGCAGTAAAAGACATTGAGGGAGGAGATTGTAGATTATAGGAGAGGAGAATGGAGAAAAAGGGGGAAAGAATTGGAAGCTGAGCTGAGATCTCTGGACAATTAATACACCTATCTTATTACCACAAATTTAGATGCTTTATACATGCTCTTAATTGCCTTCATGTATTTGCCTAGATTTTATGGTTTCTTATCCTCAAATAAACTCTAGAATCCATTGCTAACGGAGGGGTGCTTTCTATGGCAATAAATTATCTGTGGTCAATATTTCTCATATGAAACCAGAAATATTTTAAACAAGTTGTGGTTTAAAATATTCTAACTTTGTCAAGTACTGTGTTTTGCATCTCATGCTATCAACAACTGCATATTATTGCTGCAGTATCACATGAATTTAGTTACTATTGCAGGTCCAAGCATGAATCTGCAAAGACCAATCAGGTGACAAGATTTTTGAAAGACATGAAAGTGCTTTTAGTTGAGAAGGTTTTCATTGTCAATGTTCTTGGTATCGTTCTTCTCCCACTAGTCTTTAGAGCTTTCTCATTGTTCTTTTCTTTTATGAGCAAACAACTATGTCATGTTTCAAAAGTTCTCCTAGCATCTTCTTTCTCTTTGATGCTTCCCCGGATGCAAGTTCTGTGGCAGAAGAGTTCCTTAATTAATTTACTTATGATATTCTTTATGGGACATCCAACAATCATTACTTGCGAAATGCTACTTTCTTTTCTAAATTCCTGGGTATCCTGTTCCTTATTTTTTCAGGTTATGTAGCATACAATTTTGTCATTGGTGCCTACTCATACTGGGGCCCTAAGGCCGGTTACAACATCTATAACATGGTAAGTTATACCTTCATAAGCTAGAGCATCCAGTATTTTAGTTCTTTTGTTTCTTTTTGTGGCACACTATAATAGCTTCATGTATTTAAAGATTTCTGAACGAGTTTAGAATTTTTAATAGATACCCTGTCTAAAAGCGTGATACTTTGGCAGAAAAATGCAGACATGATGTTTGGAGGGATCACAATTATTTGTGGGATTTTAGGCACTATTGCAGGTGGCCTTATCCTAGATTTCATCAGTTCCACACTATCTAATGCTTTTAAGGTAAATTCCCTTGCATTTTTATTTCCATGATTACGAGTTCAGCTATAAAGCACTCATTTCAGAACTGGTTCAGGAAGTTGACTAAAGCTGGGGTTTAAAAATGTTATTAAAAATGGAAATTTTGAAAACTATAGAAAATGACATTTTAAGGGTTGAACGTAGCTGGGGTTCCAAGTTTAACCTGCTCTTTTGGATTGACTAGGGATCACCTAGCTAGTAGTAAAGTTTCCAGTTTCTCAACTGGACCAGTCTGGGTCTCAAAACACTAAATCCAGTCTTAGTGACTTCTTTCTACCTCCAAATTTCATATTCTGTCTTAGTGTCTGCTTTCTGTCTCTAAATTTCATATTCCCTTTGCAGCTTCTTTCAGTAGCTACGTTCTTTGGGGCAATATTTTGTTTTAGTGCCTTCTGTTTTAAGAGCATGTACGCTTTCCTTGCTTTATTTGCATTGGGTGAACTACTTGTCTTTGCAACTCAGGTATGTTCCTTTCTTTGTAAATTGCCATAGTATTTAAATTTGCTGCAAAGCCAACCTATCTGAGTACTCGGTTTATCTTCCGTTTGCAGGGTCCTGTCAATTACGTATGCCTTCATTGTGTGAAACCAAGTCTGAGACCGTTATCGATGGCAATGTCTACGGTTGCAATTCACATATTTGGTGATGTGCCTTCCTCACCATTAGTGGGGGTTCTAGAGGTATGACTTCATTGCTTCAACTGCCATCGGCTCTTGAAACTTAGAAGTTGGAATATAGTTGGAGGTTTTGATGCCTGAAATGGATTACAAATCTTATGTGTCTATTAAGAAAAATATTTCACAAAAGGAGAAGAAACAATGTCCATCATACCCCACCACTTTGCTTTTTTTTTTTAAAATAATTTTTAACAAGCAAAGTTAATAAACGATCAATTTCTTATGTCCCCTGCAGGACCATATCAACAATTGGAGGAAGACTGCTCTTATTCTGACATCCATATTGTTTTTGGCTGCTGCAATATGGTTTATAGGTAATCCCTCTTAATTGATTCTTAGTTGATTACTTCGGAGCAAGTGTGATTATTGGCCTGATGCATTCCATAGATGAGATTCAAAGAGAAGGTTGCATTTTTTTGGTGTTGTTGCATTGCAGGAATATTCATGCACAGTGTGGATAGGTACAATGAAGAAACTGAGGCACCTTTGTCTAAAGAGAAGACAACACAAACAGCAGGAGTTTCTGATGTCCCATGAGCATCCATCACAAATGTGAAGATTTTTGCTTTCTCTTCTTCCACTGTTTAGGTCATGTCCAAGTTGAACATAATGGTAGAGATGATTCTTTCTTGTGTAAATCTCTTTCCTGGTTTTCTTTTTACTGATGCAAGCAATTTCCACATTCATTCATTTCTCCTTTTGTTTTTTTAAAATAAATGTATAGTTTCTTTTCTTATCAAAGATGATGGTTTTGTTCCAAACCATTGAAAACTTTCTCCAGCTTACTTCTATTCTTTTTCATTTTTCTTCCATTTTATTTCTCGCTCTCCCTTTCTATTTTCTGCACATTTCTTTTCCAAACGTGTATAGCGTAATTGTCTAATACATTAAAAGAAAAACAAGGAAAATGGTATACAATTTCAGGCAGATTGAACAAAATATATGAAGCAATGCATGAATTGGGGTTCGTAAATTTTCCAGGAAAGTCTTGTAACAGACGTCGCAGTGAAATCTACAGGTTTTTGAAACAACTGGCTGGATTGACGTCGTAATGGAAAGATTTCCCGATGCGTACCACGTGTCAATCACCCACGTAAGTCAATCCCCTTCTCATCCACTGAGAGTCAACGGCATCACCAAAAGAGATGGTACAAATCAAGAACAATCAAGCCCATAATAGCGTCCTCCTTCTTCCCATAATTGTCTCATTCATCAATCCCAACTCTGTCTAACATTGATTTTTAAATAACTCAAATGGTCTTCAGCACACGTGATTCTTATCACCTTATAAACCAGCGAATTAACGCCCACAGATTGTTTAGCCTGTTTTGGACGTCTTCTTGTTGTATATGTATAGGAAATTGTTGTCAAGTTCTTCGCTTTCAAGAGTGATGGCTCCATCAGCAGCAATGCTAATGCTTTCTTACCACATGAAGAGTAATGCTACTACTACTCCTCCACCACCTCTTCCTCCTCCAACACACTCTTCATTTTCCACTTTTGGTTTCAAGTTTTCTGCGGCGGATACCACTATTAGAGGAAGTCCAGAGAGCCAAGTTTCAGGCACGGTTCCTTCTATAGCTGATACCGGTCCTAACGTAGAGAAGAAATATGAAGAAGCCCTTCTTCATAGTTGTTGGTTCTAAGGATCCTTCCTTTGTATTTTTATTTGGCAAGTCATAGGTTCAACGTTTATGTAAATAGCAAAATTTCTTGACTGTGATCAAGTAATTTCAATCACTTTGTGACATTTACTCCCAAGAAAGGTCTGCGGTTCTATATAAAATTTATCTGATGAAGCGTGTACAGAAGTATAGGATATTTTATTATGTTTGAGCGTCAACTTAGCAAAATCCAACGATATCTCCAGCTTCTTGAAAGCACAACTTTGAGCTACTCAACGTTGTATGTCAGCCAATTTGCCATGCCATGGGAAAAGAACTCGGTGATCTGTGGTTACAGATTGAGAAAATTCCTATTCTTAAAGATTCATCATAATAACGGCTGTAACACATGATACGCTGTACATAATTACAAGCCCATATTCTTGTTTAACATACAGCAAAACAAGATAAACAGTAGAATCGATCCCATAGACACTGTAGTTGACAAGGAGAAAATGTACAGACGAATCACGTAGAAGCATCGGATTATTCCAACTCCAAAGTGGCGGTGGGGGGAGGAATGTTTTTACACATTAATGTGAGGTTGCAGGGCTGACTTGTTAGATATCAAAACTCTGGCAAGTGAATAATGTCAAAAGCAATATCACATCCAGCTCCAACCCCAAGGACTGGATTTACACAAGTGAAAGCTCTCCCGCAGGAATGGATCTCTTGACAAGTTTAGCCCAAGATTCATTAGTCTCAGTGATGACCTTGAGAGCATAATCCTGTTGCCATTCGTCGTAGAAGAAAAGACAGTTATATTTAAATAAGATGCCCAAGTGGCATAACTTCTTGATATCAAGGAGGATACTCAGTTCAGGTTTTACCACGTGATCATATACCCAGTTAGTAATTAGCATCCATGGATAACTATGTAAAAGGGCCCATATGATTCTACCCAACATCATGACAGACAAGCAGTTAAGACATAAGATAAATGATCACAGAAACAATCATGTATATTTCTCATTTGATAATTTAGATTTGCTTTATGTGCGTCCAGTATATCTAAATAGAGATGAATGAGGTTATACTTTCATGTCAAAGATAAATGGTAATCTAGATCATTGAACTTTGGCCCAGAAATAGAGGGAAATGAGATGCAGATGATGATTTTGTCATAACAGAATGCCTTTTACCTTGCCTGCTGGCTTGTTGCCAAGACCAAACTTGTTAGCAGGTTTACCATCAGGGATCTTGTAGTCTCTAAACCAGTCCCTGATCGCAGTAAGAGTGCCCTGGAGATAACTATCAACTTAACTATCAATTGTTTCCAATAATAAATCACAACTCTATTTTCTTATTCTCTCTTGTTCATGATAAAATTGAAAAATTGCTCGGAATCCTTGCTCTCAATCAGCAAAACTGATATTGTCAACTCAAATGCAAAACAAATGCTGGCTGAAGAGACTAACAGATGAATAGTATGTGCCAAAACACATGCCTAAATCATTAACAAAATTAATGGAGAGAAACTATGCCAACCATGACAAGGTAAGAAACATTGCATTAACTGTTTCCATTGAAAATCCAATCTAAACATTTTGTAGCGGTGCCTAACATGTATGCAACGATTAGAATACCTAGATAGCAGTTGCTACCTATCAGTGTATAAAATTAGAGTCTTCTTTAATCAAATTCATCAAGAGAATAGTAAGCAAATGATTAGTGAGGAGCTTGTAACATCTACTCTAGATACAATGGTCTACCCTGACAACCATCCTTTTAGTAACGATTTTTTATGCAAATGGTCAGCAGGAGAAAATAACTTACAGGGAAATGTTTCTCCACGTCATCAACATCATTGACAAGAGCAGCTCGTGGATCGTCCAAAGATATTGCAACAATTTTCCAGTCAAGTTCCCCCTCATCAATCATAGCCAAAGCAGCCAAGGGCTTGACCTTGAGAATTTCACTGAGTTTTCCCCTTCTTTCACCAATTTCAACAACATCAACTACAATTTTTTGGGGCGGAAGATGATTGTTACAAGACACAAAACATATTGAACCAAAGAAGACGTTAAAATATTAAACCAAATCCAGATGTTCAAAGCACAACCAAGATGTACCTGGGTCATTATCCCCTAGTGCCCCTTCAACTTCAGAATTCGCAAATGATGGGTCTTCCCATGTCTGTGGAAGTAATCCGTAGTTCCAGTTTATATTGTAGCTGAGGAGAAGGAAAAGGACGGAATATGAATGGTCAATTTTTAACGGTTAAACGCACAGCGTAGAGTTGAGCATACATAATGAAGCAGGTAGGAGCCAAGTAACTGATATTCCAACTACAATTGGCTTATAATAGGATAAAACTGAGGCGAAGATAGGCACAAATAACATGATCCACGTTGTTCTATGTTAACTATGACCACATGGTCATAAATGAAATCCATGTGAACTCAAAAAGATTAGCTTAAGGTGGATTCACAGTTAGCATAAAGATACAAAGTGCATTTATGAGAAAAATCGAGTCACTTGACAAGAAATCTGTGCATGCAATATCTGTACGGTTGGCCAAATTTAAATGCTGGAAATCACTTTAGCAAACTCTCATGAGAGAAATCAATAAAATAAAATAAAAGAATATCCTACGGATAATATCTTAGTTTGCCCTTTTTCATATCCTGCTTGATCGGTGTAAACTGCTCATCAGTTGCAACCTCCATTTTTGCACTTGATTCTTTGGGTATCTCCACAACAAAGTTGAATACTCCATCGCCCAAATGCAATGGTATGTCGTGCCAAGGGGAAATCTGCACAGAGAACAACGATCAGGCTCAGTTACTTTAACATAAAACGTACTCCCAACGACACTTAAATACAAACATGATGATTTGTATAATTCAAGAATTCTAATCCTTTATTGACCACATCTAGACCCAAAATCATTTTCGATGCGTAGATTCTTTCAATTACGTGAGACATTCAACAAATAAATTGGTAATTCAATTGAATAAAGCACATAACTTTTATTGTACGTCCTCATTTTTCTCAACAATTCTGGAAAATCAAACATAATTTGAATGGAATATAGAATAAACTAAATTAACGTAACTCGACAAGAGTATTGAAGTAGAGGATAGTCAAAAATGCCATTTTTGACTATGTACCCAATAACAAAGTTTGTATCTTTCGTTCCCTACGCAATTACCAAAAAACAACGACCGACTCTACGCGACGCGAGGACTCGAAGCATCTGAAATTCAATACTCACATTATCCTGCATTTTCTCGCCAACCAAACAAGATACATGCATCATAAAGTAAAATTCGATAAAGGAAGAGAAGCGAGGCAGACCCTTTTGCCAGAATGGTCAAGAAAGAACACCCGATAGTCAAGAGTCTCAGGCTGACCTTCTTCTTTGATCTGGAGATCACCTGGGATATAAATAGCTTTGCAAGAAAACAACCTCTTAGAAGACAAAAGCACTTGTCTTTTACTGTTGTTGAGGCCAAAGCAAAGGCTGTTTAACTGAGGTTTGCTGTTCAAACCGGTTGATCGTTTAAAAAGGAGGCAGGACGAACTGGCGTTGGTGGCGGCCGCCATCGCTCTAGGCTGTTTAACTGGGGTTTACGGCGGAAACGACGGAGTTGAGGGAGAGGAGTGACTGAAAAAAGAACAGTGGAAGAGTACATGATTGAATTTGGACCACACAGTCGACCAAGTGGTGAGTCTAGATTGGCTCCTCGTCGTTTTATACGTTAGCTATTTGTCGTTTCTACTGGTGGCCGTGGGAGTTACATGTATGTACAAGTGAAGTCATTCCTTACGAGAGAGAGAGAGCTGGCGAAGAATATGCTTTCCTTGTAATTCTTGAAATTTGACTAATATAATAAAATTTTAAAAGACACCAACTATTTCAATTGATATTATATTATAAATTTCAAACTCTTCATGTGAAAAGCCTAACAAAATGGTATATGCTTTTTAATTTTCTCATTCAAAATGCCAAGTATAATATTAATAATTAGTAAAAACATTCTTTTGTCTGAAATTAGAGGGCACAATCGACAAAATTACTCTTTTGTGATGAAAAGATTATACATAAAAATTATAACTTCTTCAATTATAAAATTTAATAGTAAATTTATATAGTTTTTTTTTCTTTTATGAAGAATTAGAGTACCTAAATATGTTAGGCTATCTATTATCAATTAATAATTTTATAATAAAAAATCTAAAAAATTGGTCAATGACTTGTCGATTAATATATTAAATTAACCCAATTCTATGAAAAAATCCACAAATTAACGGTCAATTTTGGCTATCATAATTAATAATATGTGTGACACCAACAATTGGTAAATTACTTTTTATTATATATTTAATTCCATTCAAAATCTAAATTACCCAAATGCCCCGGCCGACCGACCAGACTGTTGAAGGAGTTGAACGAAATGACCAGAGAGAGAGAGACAGAGAGACTTGAATGGAGCAGTCGAACTCGAGTTAGTTGAAGATTCCCAATTGGGCGATTTCCATAAACCCTAAACCCACAGCACCGTAATTAGGTTAAACCTCATAAAAACGCTTCCATTTTGATCCCGAATGGCGCCATCAGAAATCGAGGTTGTCTCCCAAGAGTCCAAATCTTCGCAGCAGCCAGAGCAGAACCCAAACGGCGTCGCACTCAACGTCATCGACGTTTACTCTGCTTCTGCTTACGGAGATTTCGAGAAGTTAAGGAAATTTGTTGAAGAAGACGACGCTTCTGTCTCTGTCCCGGACGGCAATGGTTACTACGCTCTCCAATGGGCTGCGCTTAACAATTTCCCTGATGTCGCCCAATACATTATCGACGTATTTTTATCTTTGTTCTTGCTCCTCTTTTTATGTTTTTTTGGAAAAATTTTGAGCTTTTTGTAGATTTGGTTGAAGGGCTTGTTTAATTTCTACGAATAATGTGTTTTCATGTTCTGGGTGTGTGTGGCAATGGACAATGTGGCTTCTTTGTGGATTTTGTGTTTGTTTCTGAAAGGCACTGAGTTTGATTTGTTTGTTGATATTGAAGCATGGAGGTGATGTGAATGCAGCTGACAACATGCGGCAGACACCGTTGCATTGGGCGGCGGTTAGAGGTTCAATTGCAGCCGCAGATGTGCTGTTGCGGAATGGAGCTAGGGTGGAGGCAACTGATGTTAATGGATATAGGGTATATTTACCTTAATTGTCGTTTAATTTTTAGTTTTATGCGTTTTAGGCTATTAACTGCTGAAGTAAGTGATAGGGCAAGATAAACTGAAGGCTGTAACAGTTTTATGCCCATTTTTTTTAAATTTTTGTTGGTTTAAATATAGCTTTTAGAATCTTAGCCAGACATTTTTGGGTACAAGTTCATATTTGTCTGATGTGAGGTCACTAGTACAGCCCTTATGGACGTTGTCATGGTGACCCTACTAAAGCATTTTTTGACACCTAGGTCACCTATTGCAGGCTATTCATGTTGCTGCCCAATATGGACAAACGGCATTCTTAAATCACATTGTTGCAAAATTTCATGCTGATTTTGATGCTCCAGATTATGAAGGGAGGACTCCTCTTCATTGGTAGGTGAAAAGCCTATAATGTTCATTTGGAGTTTAAATACATACATCTTGAATTTGAGATGGAATATGGAGGCAAGTTACTACATTTGGAGTTTAACCTTGTAACATCTGTGTTTCTATTGCATTCAAGTTATCACAGTCTTTTTGGTAGCTCAATTAAAAACACGACAGTTCTGTCCTTGAATGTGTATCTAAATCTTGGTATATATGAGAATTTACTACAGAACAATGCTGATAAGTTACTCTCGGCTTCCAGGTGGAAGAATACCAGTAACATCCAGTATTTGCTTTTCTTGATCAACAAGGATTATAACTAATTGCATTCTTAATACCTTATCTATCTTTAGTGTGTAAAAGCCTCCTTTCCTGCCATCCTATATGATTGTGATTTACAGTTATTGATATGTTTGTAATTATTTGAATGCTCATTCATGTTAGAGGCGCTATAGGCTTATAGCTATAGTTTGGTTCTCAAGTCATCACTATGTCTGTTTCTCCTAACTTGTTATAAACTATCTGTGGTTTATGGCATTTTGTTATGCAACAAACTTGGGATTTTGAAAACCTGAGAATAGGAAGACCCAACACAATGCAAGAAATAGGTTGATGACCCCAAATCTAAAATTTATGAACTCTTTTGATGTTGTACTTTAAAGTCACACAATCATAATGCAGTCATAGGTTTTCTTTCTTGGTGTTTCTGTAACATACACATGCTAGGTGTCTCTGATGTTAATAATTGTGCAGCATTATGTCAATATTGATAAAATATTGTCATGGGCTTGGATGTTGGCTAGTGTAAAGCAGTTGGCAAAGGTAAAAGTTTTACATGTACCCATTGCTGATGTTGCTTAGAAGAGAGTTTAGCTGACAATTTTCACATTGTGACATTAATATTTTCTATTAAAAATTCTGGATTGCTTGTGTTTGAAGCTTATTCTAATGGAGTTTTCAACCAGGGCTGCATACAAGGGTTTTGCTGATACAATAAGGTTGCTTCTATTTCGAGATGCGTCACAAGCAAGACAAGATAAAGAAGGTATCCTCTTCTAGAAATAACTACTCCTATACACATGCGGCATTTTTGTATTAGAAAAATCTTGGCATCCTTTAGATCCATGTGGTCTTAACTGTTACCATGACTAACTTATTCAGATGCATTTAACTCATTATATTGCAATCATCAATTAGAAGTCCCTGAAGTTCTATTTTCTGTTATTAAGTTTGTCGGAAATTGCAAAATTGGAAAATCCGTAAGCTATTTGGAAGAGTAGGAAAATAACAGTTTATTATATTTTATTTCTTGTTTTGAAATTTTGGAGTGTGAATAGGGACCAACTTGCTACTTTTTTCTTTTTTTCTCAGTTCTAATCTGTGTTTAATGGGATGAGTGGAACATGTTTTACGTCATTTTCCAGTTACAGAAAACATAAATATAATATTTATACATTTACCATATAATCTTTAGTTATATTTGCTGCACTCATGTGAAGGATCCATATCTATAAGACCTGGGTCCATCACTTTGCACCAATTCATCAGTCTATGTTTACAGCATTCATATTTCTAGTTGTGTTCTTGGAAACAACCTCTCTATTAGTTAAAGGTAAGGCTGCGTATACTGTACCTCCTCAGAACCTATGTTTAACTGGATTTTACTAGGTCGTTGTTGTATGTTTCTAGTTGTGTTCCTTTCTTCTTTATCCTCCATGTTTCGTGTGGATATACAATAGGTTACTTACACGGTTCTACCACATCTACAGTAAAGTTTCAACATTATTTTCTTTTTCTAGGTTGACATACCATTTAGTTCTTCAATTTGTGCCCGTCTTGATTGGTTAGATGAAAACATGGTGCAGTCAATTATCAAACCAAATTCTTAATGATTGAATCATTATGTGATTTCAACTTTACTGCTTGTGAAATTTTGCTTATCCAAAGAGTCATGCTGATGTTTGTATCAAACATTATCAGGTTGCACTCCTTTGCATTGGGCTGCGCTAAAAGGAAATGTGGAGGCATGCACTGTGCTTGTGCATGCTGGCACAAAGCAAGAATTGACTGTAAGGGATAAGGCTGGATTTACTCCTGTACAGCTTGCATCTGATAAAGGTCATCGACAAGTCGCCCTTTTCCTTGTACGTAACTTTGTCTTGTTGTGGCATTTGCCTCATAGCTGCATGCTAATGAAAATTAAACCAAGGCCTGTCAATGAAAGCTCTACATAATTTGAGGTCCAATAACCTGTGATTCATATGTTGTCAAAAAAGGCATTTCTGTAATAAAAATTGTATTTAAATTGCATTGATTTAGCTCCCTTCAACGGAGCGAGATATTTGGTAAATTTTGTCACCAACCTGATTCTCCTCTTCAATAGTTGGTTCCTCATACATTTGTCTTTAACTAATTCCACTCTTTCCATGCCAGTTCCTATCCTTCTCAAGCAATTTTCAGCTCACCTGTGGAATTCCTAAATCATGCATAAATCTACTTTTTGAGATATAATTTCAGATTTAATGTGGTGGTGTTGACAGTTGCTTTTATTTTGCCAGTCTGGCATGCAGCAGGCACAAAGCAGCCACTGGAGGTACAAGATCTGTAGAGGGAAGACGGGGGATACTGGATATGCACCTCTTCTATTGACTACTATACTGATTTGTATCTTTTTGTTTATTAATTCAGTCATAACAGGTAACAAGTTATCTTATTTATTCATCATGGTGGATTGATGTAGGATTCCCCTGTAACTGCATCTTTCCTTAATTTTGTTGTAGCTCTTGATTTTCCAAAGATTACTGCTGTTGTTGGACTTTGGGCGTGGACTGCTCTTTCTCTAGTTGTTCTTTCTCTGGTAATGTTCTACAGATGTAGTAGGTAATTTCTTTCTCTCTAATGTTAAGTTAGTTTTCTTTGGGTTATTACTTTTCTGGACTTCTCAATCTGGAGAATCCATACATCTGTTGACTTTAAATTTTCCTTTTTTTTGTTGTTGGAGAATTACCCAAATATTGTTTTTAACATATGAACGACCTATTGTTCTTTCTAGTTTCTGAAATCCCTGGAGATTGATATGAGTTGAAATTTATTAATTCTGATATTTGCATATCCTAATATACTTGACAATTTTCCTAGCTAACCTCATCAATGTTCCTGCCTTTTACTTATATTTTCATCTGATTGTTTTGTTTTGCAATGATGCTAGGTTGACCACTTCAATGTACAACTTTGATGTTATTTGTAGAGGAAATCTTTTCTCCTTATATTTTGAATTTGCTATATTCATGATATCTTATAATTACATGCAGTAAAGATCCAGGTTATATCAAAAGCCTTGGTGAGTTGAGCAAGGATGCTGATGTAGAGGTATGTACTGTTTTATTTGTTTGTGAGATGATCTTTTAGGCAAAGCACCTATTCTTTCCAAGGTTTATCATGTGTCTCTTACATACTCATGGATTTTCTCTTTCTTCTGGGTTGTGTTCATCTATCATTTCAAACTTCAAGAAAGTCAAATGGAAGTGTTTGCATTGGCAATATGCCCGAACTTTTCTGAATTATCTCTTCCTTTTGTGTTGTGTAAAACTCCCTTCCTTCAGTCAGTGCCCTCCATTTGATTGAACGAAGATCTTTACTTTTTTCGGTTGTTCTTTGTGCATGAGTGACTGGGAGGCGGGTGGGTGGATGAGTAAGCTTGGGTTTAGTTGTCAGATTTTTCTGGAGGATGGTCACCTGTTATTGTTTCATTGATTGTTCTATGTGATTATTCTCGTTTACCTTTATGGATGCTACCTGGATCCCTTTTACACGTTTCTCTGGATTTTTACGTATTTCCTTTCTGACAGTGGTAATTAGAAGTATGCCCATAGTCTCCATGATTGATCTGACCCTGTCCTATATTGTTCATTTTCTGATAATTACTCACTTGCAGGGTCGTCTATTAGATGTTGATTTAAATAACTCCTCCGTATGGACAGGAAATTGGTCTCAACTATGTCCTACCTGCAAGGTTTAGACAAATGGTCATTTTACTTTGAAATTTTCGATTGCAGCAAGGGATTCTATTTTCTTATAGTATCTTAAAGTCATTATCCATTTGAAATATTTGTGCAGATAATCAGACCAGTTCGCTCAAAACACTGCCCTTCATGTAAGCACTGCGTGGAACAATTTGATCATCATTGTCCGTGGATATCCAATTGTGTTGGGAAGGTGAGAAAAATGTTTTTTAAGTCTTAATGCAGTGATTCATAAAATGTGTTAATGTTTGAAATTCTAGTTTCATTTCTTAATCACTGATCTTTGTTTCGTTAACCATCTAACATAATTTGCTGGTATCCTATTATTGCCATTGGCAACAACAGAGATGTATTGTGCTATGTTAATACTGGAATGAACAGTTAAAAATAAGTCTATTCTCTTAGCACTTCGATTTCCATTTTGCCATTACAAGTTCTTCTGTTGTTGCTAGTAGTTCGTTACTGTCTGTTCTGTTTATATTTTTTCTTGGACTATTGAAAGGTGTTATCTATGACGAGTTTGCCATGTTTTAGTTGTTTTATTTTCTCATCTCCACTTCTGATCCTTTTTCTGTTTGCAACTTTCTAATAGAGGAACAAACGGGACTTCTTCATTTTCATATGCTTGGGAACTTTGACTTCGTTAGTTGCTGCTGCAGTTACTATTCAAAGTGCGTGAGTTGGTGAAAATGAATTTTCTTTCTCCATTACCTTTACTGCCATAGAAAAATCAATCTTCAATAGATACATCTTGGTGCGTCGTTGTTGCTTTATATTGATGCTTATGGCAACTTTTTTGGGTCATGAAAGGGATATTGTCAGCTGCACAGTTGTTGCATATTGAAGGATGGTTCCAATTTTTGGTTGTTCAACATCCTGGAATCTTTGCATTTTTGGTTCTGGACATTGTTATTTTTGTTGCTGCCACAACTTTAACCGTCACGCAGGCATCTCAGGTAAATGACTAGCAATAACAACACTCGATAAATTTAGCTGAATGTTCCCATTACCTAAGAGTTTAGTGTTTGTGTTTAAATTGAGAGGAAGCATGCCAGACTGATTGCAAATTCTTGACAGTACTTTGGAGTAGAAAATAGTGTTTCGTACTCTCCTTAGCTAGTAAATCAATTGCCATGATTGCTAAACATACATATTCCATGATGATCGGGCGTCAGCTAGGTGTTTCATTTTGAGGTGGAAGTTACCTTCTGTTGACAGCTTTAATATCTGTTTCCGTGAGTTTAAAAAGGAAGATTTAGGAGATGCAATGGACTGGGTTGCCCTTGAGAACAGATCAAGTCCCCGCTTTATATATTTTTCAGCACCACAGTAGTTAGTAATGAAGTTCGCTTGTTTGATACAGATAGCTCGTAATATCACCACCAATGAGCTCGCCAATGCTCTTCGTTATGGCTACCTACGTGGACCAGATGGAAGGTATCGTAACCCTTACAATCATGGTTGTCGAAAGAATTGCACAGATTTCTTGATTCAGGGGTACACAGAGGACAATGAAATCGCTTGGCCACCGTTACAGCAGATTGCAGGTTAGAATTGATGTGAAAGTGGTCGGATTTCTTCGCCTGGCTATGTAGGATACTGGCTGAGACCACCCTCAATAGTTCCAGCTACAGACATACCCCACCCCAACGAATTTCCTTCACATGTTGATTAACTTATAATTAGATGTTAAAATGCCCATTGTTTGTAAATGAATGCGGTACATAGAAAAGAAAAATGGAAACTTTTTAGCAACCAAGGAAGGAAAAAGAAAAGTAGAAACTATTGGTCCTTTCTTGTGATGTACTACAAACTTTTGATGCCCTTTTAAGGTTAACCATTAGCAAAGTAATTAAAGTAACCAAAGATGAGATGAGACCGTTTAACACAATTAAATACTTTGGATCTGCTTTAATGATTTTGCCGTATTTTGCATTTTCTGGTATAGGGCAAATAATATATATCAGATGTGGAATTTTATAAGAGAGAAAGCTAAAGTTGAAATTCAAATGTATGTAAATGTTAGATATCAAGCTGCAAAAAGTGAGAATGCATTCCGAAACTACATTTAGCCAAAATAAAGCAAACAGAAGCACAAATAACCAATTGAAGCACATTATTTGGACGAGAGAGCCAAATTCAATATCATGGCAGTGCAGTGTATCCACATAATCCAACTGCAACCTTGCCAAGCTCTCATCAACGCTCCTAGTTACTCTCTCAGCACTAAAATCAAAGCCCTCTTTATACCGCCCACATTTTGTTAACACAATATATTTATTTCTAGGAACTCCTAGAGCCTTAAGTGCCTTACCAAGCATCTTCTCGGACAATGTCCCTCCGTAAAATGGAAAATTATATCATTGTCAGGGATATGTATACTGAAACTCCTATAATGGAGTTTTAATGAATGTTTCAATTTAATCTTACCGAACAATAAGAGTTTCAACTTTCCCATGACTTCTACGTTAGCCACACAAAAAGACGAGAGTATCGAAACTTCCGTTATAGTCGCATCTACAGGTATTAGTATTTCTGCTTGTTAATACTCATTGTGAGGACATTTTCTAGTGAATCTAATTCTACAATACTTCCGCGCCAAATCTCCCTTAAACTTCAACCTGTTGAAGGAGGCGTCAAATTCAAGCAGTAGTCAATTCTTTTCTCCAACCAGGCCAGTCTCTTCTCAAAACTTAAGACCCCGATATGCATAATCCGAATGTCAACCTTAGCCACCCTAGCACAAGCTCGAAGCAATATGTAATAATCTGCATGAGCTACATAAGTCAACGCACCATCATCATTCTTTCTAACATAGTGAAGGTAATCGAATCTCTTAACTTTAACCCTGGGAGGAATGTAGCAGAACCTATTCTCCTCCATATCTACTTTAAGTCTTCTAATTGCTTTATCTTTGGGAGTCTCTGTCGAAACTTTGCAATCAGGCACTGAAGTTTGACCTCCTAGCTTTTTCCCAGGCAGAGGATTGTCATCCAAGCTTTGCTGTGGACAATAATCTGCACTGCGACAGCTAATTTTAGCGGATGCACTATCATGACACCATTCTCTAGCTTTCCTTTTTTCCAATAGGTCTTTGGCAGATTCTTCATTATTCCTTGATCTCTTTTGATTAAATGTACTATTCTGCATTCCAATCTCTTCTGTTTCAGTATCCTAATATGAGTCAAAATGAAGTAAGTTAACTGAATTAGTTTCTACAAGCAAGCAGAAATGCATGAAAAACTTTAAATCAATGCAAATAAAATTTTCCTTGGAATTATTATCTTGGCTTTTAGAAAAAGAAGATACCAAAACTGACCCCTTCACGGTTTTGCACCTAATTACTATTATCTGAACATGAAACTCAAGGGTATTTATACAGAAAGTGTAGCACCATAATTGATGTCAAGGCTCACCTTCCAAATTCTATCAAATTCTGAACATCAATGAACTAAGTATACAAACAAAAACACAATGCTTCAGATGAATAGTAAACTGTTAAGGAAATATCGGTTTTTGTATCACCTTAGCATTCTGATAGAAATCCCATAGCTTCTCTATCATCTCCTCTTCCTCACGATGATCAATATAAGATGGTGCTAATCCAGCAAATACCACATCCTTGCAGTATTGGAGGTAGGACGGCAAGTCACTTGCAAATTCTGATGGTACAATAACAAAAAGTAATATAAAGGAAGGAAAACGTTGTGGTTAAGCATAAGTGTTTAGTTGAATAACAAAGAACCGTATACGAAAGTCATTCAGAACATTCTCAGTCAAACTAATCTATATACGTACCATAAGTATCAACAAGTTCATAATATCTTGCTTCTAGCTTCTGCAACAAATCGGCAGTATCCAACTCTGATATCTGAAATGATAATGAATTATTTGAGGATCCTTTTCCTACATCGTCCATCTGATGCAGAGCAGAACCAGGACCTTTTTCTGCATCAGCACTCAATTCAGAATTAAATACGGGATCAAATCTACCTGCATTCTTAGATGAAAAGCCGCTTTTCCCAAGCAAACTCCTTTCCCAAACCCCAAATCCATTTATGTTGTAAAGAATTCTTATAGCAACAATCAGTATTGACATGACACCGACACGAGTAGGAAGCCTGAACTCATTCATAGATAACCATAACTCAGGGGGCATTAACCAGTCATTTATTCGGCACGCTTGTGGAAGAATCACTTCAACAGGAAGAGACAACTTCTCCAGATAACGACAAGCTATTTGATAGAAATTCACAGGAGGTAAATGCAAGCCTATGGACTCAGCAATGCTAGCTGCCATTGATTCCAACTTCTGCATAAGAACAGCTTGTGAAGGCCTAAACATTACACTTGAGCTAATGGGACAGGCCGGTGACGACTGCTCAAAACGTTTTTCAATTTCAACATGAGCAGCAAAATAAGGGAGTTTCCCTTCCACTGACCACCTCATTAAATCGATTGGCAAAACTGCTTCCCTTACAACATGGCAAGCCAAAAAGGAAATAGCCAAGGAACAAGATAATGGAATCGTCTTTCTCAATTCCCTAAACCATACCATGACTGCTCGCTGGCCATGTGCATTGTGGGGTTCATCACTGTACCTAGTACCTAGCACATGCTCTTCCAGTTCGCCTGAACAACAAATGAGAATGATGTTACTTAATATTAGGAAGGTACTAGAAAAACTATTTCTAAATTCTCCAAAAAAAAAGTCAATATATCCAGCTTATAAACTGCTTGAAAATTCTATAACGCATTAGAAAGTGCATATATGTATATGCACAAATCAATCATAAGTCCAAATACAAAGCATTACTACATCAATATACAACTTAAAAAGGAAACAAATACAATCCTGTGGTTCCAATGTTTACCTTGCTTTTGAGCCTCAGATTCCAACAAGACATCATCAGCCCATCCATCCTTAAAAACTCCAGTCCCAACTACAAACCTTAACCAGACAGAAGATGCCACCCCACGGACCAAAGGATGCACTTTGAACTTCTCCACCAGAGCATCACACTGCATCTGAATCATCCACTGCACCCCCATAACATACCTAAGTCTCACCTCATTGTAGTAATCCTCATAACTCAACTTCACAACAGCCTTCGCCCCAAAATCCTCCGGCTCAGTAGGCCCAATTCCATCCATGTAATAATAGCCAGTACAATCTATCTCTTCTTTCTTTATCTTGATATCTTTCTCTTCTTCACCCTCTTGTGTGCGATGAAACAAAGACTGTGAGGCCAGGTTAGACTGAGAGCTGCGAGCAGCAACCTGAGAGCGACGAGTGAAGCGTGCACTATACATGGCGCCACCGTCACCGTCCTTATCCACGAAGTCCTCATCGGCAACACCAGTCAAGATGATGTCATCGGCTTGAGTCCCACACTCTTGGCAATAGTAAAAGCCGTCGGATTCATCAAGACCAATATGACCGCATCTTCTGCAAGCCCACCTCTTTGTCTCTTCATCATCATAATCTCGTTCCATTGAATAACAATGCTTGTTCTATCAATGAAAGGGTTTAACCGCTACTGTTAAGAGAAGGCTTTATGAAGGGTGGGTTTCGAATTTATCGAGCGGCAAGTTAGAACCAACTAGTAAGAGAGGGCGGAAGAGAAGAGCGACAGTGAAAAGAAGTTGGAACGGTTCAAGGGACGCAAAGAAGTGTAACGAGGAAGGGAGTAACTGCAGACCAAAAAGTAGGAATTGCACAGAGAGGAAGTGGACCTCTTCCTGGTTCGACAACCAATCCAAACCCAAACAAGGCGCCGCGTGGGGCACTTCTCTTCGGAAGGTCTGCACTTTCGACACCGTCGCAGAATTCTGGTGGTACTGTTTCTTTCTATATTCAAAGATCTGAGGAATTATTGGGTTTGATTGTTTGTTCTGAATCTTGGCTCTTTTGGGGGGGTTTTGTTTATCTGTAAGAACTTCTCGGAGGAATTGGAATATATATATGTTTTGCTGTCTCATATAAACTATTTATAGACACCCAATTCGAAAATTACAACAGAAATAGGACGATCAGCTTTTATGTGTTTGTTGCAACAAAAGTGTCTGGTAATGAAAGTAACTTGTGTTCCTTGACGTGTTCTTCGTTTTTCGACATCAGACTATGCTTCCTATTTGTTAAAGCAAACTTCTTTAGAAAATTTCGGAAAAAGCATCTTACGTAAGGCTGCGTGAGTTATATTGAATAGCGGACCTCTCCAGCAATATTTTATAATGTTGACATTACCCTACACAATTATTAACATCAAAGACACCTAACACGTGTATGTAACCGAAACACCAAGAGAGAAAACCTATGCTGCAGTATGTTTGTATGACTGTAAAGTACAACATCAAAAGAGTTCATAAATTTTAGATTCTGGGTCATCAACCTGTTCTCAGGTTTTCAAAATCTCAAGTTTGTTGCACAACAAAATGCCATAAACCTCAGACAGCTTATAACAAGTTAGTAGAATGTTCTCGTTAACTTTAAGCCTGTTTGATTTGATGTTAATTAATATAATAGAATGAGATAAAATGAAAAGAACGGAACGATTTATAATAGAATAGAATATAATAGAGTAAAAATTTGTTTGAAAGGGATGGAAGAGTTCATAATGTAATGTTGTGAAATATTGTTTAGAAAAAAGATATAATATAATGCAATATATGATAAATTACTATTATATTCCTAATATTGAAATGATTATTACTATTATGATTTTAAAATATAAATCATGTCTAATTAAAAAGTTACAGTTCAAGTCATAACTGTGATAAATAATTTGTTAATATATTTCTATTTTAAAATAATAAAAATTTTAATAAAAGTTTTATTATTTTATTATTAACTATATACAATTTATTATTAATTATATAAAAATATTATTATTAAGTATTTAATAAATTATATTTTATTCTATTATATGTGATTTATATTTAAAAATAGTTTATTTATATTTTTATTTATATAGAATATATACAAACAATTAAAGAATAATTTTTTTATATATTTTCTATTTTCATTAATAAAATTTTATTTAAAATTTTTATTTTATTATGAATTATATGCAATTTATTATTAATAACATAAAAATATTATTATATAATATAAAAATATTATTAATTATATACAATTTTTGTGGATAATAATAAATAAGTCTAAAAAAATGAGATTAGGATTAGAAGATATAATTGGTATTAAGAAAAAAAAATTGAGGATATATTAAGTAGTATATATTTATTAATTTATAATCCATCTTAAACATTCAGAAGTTTTTTATTTTCAATGTTTAAGATGTAATGGAACGTAATATGAAACTTTCTATTTCTATCCCATTTTATTCTATTCTATTATAAAAACAATCTTCAAATAATAGAAATGTATTACTTTCCACCTTCTGTTACTAACTCCTCAACAGTTAATGTTCCCGTTACCTAAGAGCTTAGTGTTTGTGTTTAGATTGAGAGGAAGCATGCCAGATCGAGTGCAAATTGTTGACAGTACTTTGGAGGAAAATAATGTTCCGTACTTTGCTTAGCTAGTAAATCAACTGACACGATTGCTAAACATACATATTCCATGATGATCGGCGTCAGTTGGATGTTTCATTTTGAGGTGGAAGTTACCTTCTGTCGTCAGCAGTAGTATCTGTTTCCTTTAGTTTAAAAAGGAAGATTTAGGAGACGCAATGGACTGGGTTGCCCTTGAGAACAGATCAAGTTCCTGCTTTCTATATTTTTCAGCATTACGATAGTTAGTAATGATGTATGCTTTTTTGCTACAGATTGCTCTCGCCAATGCTCTTCGTTATGGCTATCTACGTGAACCAGATGGAAGGCATCGTAACCCTTACAGTCATGGTTGTCCAAAGAATCGCACAGATTTCTTGATTCAGGGGTGCTCAGAGGACAATGAAATCGCTTGGCCACCGTCACAACAGATTGCAGGTTAGAATTCATGTGAAAGTGGTCGGATTTCTTCGCCTGGCTATGTAGGATACTGGCTGAGACCACCCTCAATAGTTCCAGCTACAGACATACCCACGAATTTCCTTCATGTTGACTAACTTATAATCAGATGTTAAAATGCCCCATTATTTGTAAATGAATGCATTACATAGAAAAGAAAAATGGAAACTTTTTAGCAACCAAGGAGAGAGAAGTAGAAGCTATTGGTCTTTTCTTGTGATGTACTACAACCTTTGGATGCCCTTTTAAGATTACTATTAGTAAAGTAATTAAAGTAGTTTCATTCTTAAGATGAGATGAGACCGTTTAACACAAATAAATACTTTGGATCTGCCTTAATGATTTTGCCATATTTTGCAGTTTCTGGTATAGGGCAAATAATATATATAAGATGTGAAATTTACAAGAGAAAAAGAAAGCTAAAGTTGAAATTCAAATGTATGTAAATGTTTATTGACAGTCCTAACCAACAGTCCCTACATTGGGTAAGCCTTTCGTGAGAGTAAACTTCAACTCTGTGGAATGCCACTTGACCATGTTTGATTCTTTACAGGACCAAAAATAGCTTCAACCGCTGATAAGGTTTCCCGGTCCTGCCCGAATGTAGCAAGTTCTGTAGCAGCTGCCACATTCTGTTCCACCTGCCCAAAACTAAAATGTTTAGATATAAAGCAGCATAGCTTTCTGGGCTGCACACCAGCGTATATAAGTACTATGATGCTAGTGTCTTGTGTTCCAAATTTGACCGCTAGCTGAATTAAGCACCTTTGCGCCCATGGTTTTTCAGGATTTAGGTTTAGTCTCCAAATTATTGTTAAAAAACTTCCCACTTGAGAATTAACTTCTTCAAGCACCAGCACTTAATTGTCACATAACAAAGAACAAAACGTAAGTGTATGCGGATAAGGCTTCACTGCCTTGAAAACAATTAATCTAAGTAGTCATAAAGTAATCACGAACACAAAGAGATCAATCAGCAACGTCACCATCACCTTGGATTGTTAAACAATCTAAGTCATATAATTGCAAGAAAATGACAACCTTTATTCTAAAACATCTTCACCGACTTTTATTCTGAAACGTTTTCACCAACACATGCAGATAATGTGAAGTATGACAACCAAAGAAAAAAAAAAACTGCATGTGTCAAGTAATTGAGCAATTACTATTGATTTAACAATTTGCAACTTGGTTGAACAACTTAGAATGTTAAAGCTCAAGGACTGTGCACCAAATGTTCCAAACAATGATTGCAAGTATAGCAAACGCTAGAAAAGAACCTGTCTGACAGAATTCATGCCAACCAGCACCGTAGAAATATCCTTGTTGGACAAACTGTATTGCATCCCTAACTTTGATATATTCTTTCCCTTCTCTTTACAGTAGGCAGCCGCAGCTCGACATGCAAACTACAGCGAATATAACAAAATGATTGCATTTTAGAAGAGTTTCGTTGACTTAAAACGATGCAAAGAACCAGTAGTTTAAAAAATTTGTTTACCAATTCCTCATATTTGCAAGCAGTCGCAAAACATGCCTGGTTATATGACCAGTATGAAGAAGCCAGAGGCCAAATAGTATGGCTTTAAAAGTGCATTTGAATATTCACTGATCCAGATATTGACAGTTCAATGGATGATACTTTCTTACTAATATGGACCAGGTGTATTAGAACTACCTTCAAGGAAAGACATAGAGGTCATGTGGATTTGTGTAAGATGTCAAGCCTCTGTTAAAGTCTTCTTCTGTATGATCATGCATAAAAACTTCTATACTGGCTACGAATCTCTAAAGTTTTTCTAATAAGAGGATGCTCTAAGATCAAGTAAGGCTATTTTAGATTATTCCAATTGCTCAAGTTGAACTGCATCATGGCTATGAAAGCTTATGAGCACATTTGTAAGAGGATGAACAGTGCATAGGTCAAGTTGTTGAAATGATATACAATTTGTTCTCTTAATCTAAAATGGCAGCGAATACTGGGGGAAAGGAGAGAAGAATGATGGAGGCAATAGAAATTCCTCGCTCCTTTGATTAGCCAAATGCAGACCTTTAGTTCAGCAGTAGCTGGGTGCCACTCCGGGGGACCATTATCTGTGAGTAGCCCCATTGCAAGTGGAGCAGCATGAATTACGCCAACCCCTTTACTCTTCAAGTAAGGCAGCAAATCTAGCAGTGTGGAATCATTGATACTGTAGTGACAATATGACAAGATTACATCCACGGTGCCAGGTGGCACTCTATCAAGCACGTAGGTGAAAACTCCTAGTGGAAGCCCAGTTATACCAATAAAACGTGTCTTCCCTGCTTCTTTCAATTTCTGTAGGGCAGGAATTGTCTCATTCACAATCTGTCACAAGATTCAAATACAACCAACTGTGTCTTGTCATGAATGGTGTTAGATATCAAGCTGCATAAAGTGAGAATGCATTCCGAAACTACATTTAGCTCAGAATAAAGCAAACAAAACCACAAAAAACCAATTGAAGCACATTACTTGGTCAAGAGAGCCAAATTCAATATCATGGCAGTGCAGTATATCAACATAATCCAGCTGCAACCTTGCCAAGCTCTCATCAATGCTCCTAGTTACTCTCTCAGCACTAAAATCAAAGCCCTCTTTATACCGCCCACATTTTGTTGACACGATATATTCATTTCTAGGAACTCCTAGAGCCTTAAGTGCCTTACCAAGCATCTTCTCGGACAATGTCCCTCCATAAAACCTGTAACGGAAGATTATATCATTGCAAGGGATATGTATACTGGAACTCCTATAATAGAAAGCTAAGAACATATGTGAACCAAGTTGTTAATGATGCCAACGAGAAGGACAAATGATAGAGTCCACAAAAACACAGCAGTCAACATTTTCAATTAGCAGACCACTCTTTTCTAGTTCATTTTCTTAGCACCAGAGTGCTCAAGCATCGGACAAACTTCTGAAAGTCGATGAAGTTAAGCACAATCAGTCGATTATAATCCAAAACCCCAACTTACCCAAATTTCCTCAGAAACCAATCCCGAAAAGACTGGAGGAAAAGAAAATAATCTTCAACTACAACCGATTATTTCTACGAAAGTCCCAGCACAAGCCACCAAAAGGAGGATCATAAGTGCACATAGTTTCTCCAGTTGTGAATACAGTCTAAAATTTAACACGATCACACAATAATGAAGAGGATGTGGTTAAAGAGAGGAGAACCTACGGAGAGGTGTCAAAGAAATTGATACCGAGACGGAAAGCCTCGCGAACGGAGTCAAGAGCATCCTGTTCGGACACAGAGCCGAAGACATTACCGAGAGGAGAAGCCCCGAAACCCACACAGCTGAGCTTCAGACCCGTGTTCCCCAGAGGTCGAAGCTCCAGATTAGGACATGAAGATGCCATTAAGGTTACTGTAGACGATGCTTGTTTGAGGGAGAGGGACGACAAAATATGGAAGTTGCTTAATAAGGGACTAAAAAAACATGACATGTATATTTTCTGTAAAATTAATAAAAAGATTAAGATAAGGTTTTTAAAACGTAACAAATAAGATTTGTCGGAGTTAGCAGAAGTCAGATTTTAACTCCAGTTTTTACTTTTTACCAAACTTTTGGAAACGTTTAATGATGAATTCCAGTTAACTATTTAAGACTCAGAAGCTTAAAGCAAGCTTCATGATTAAAGGGTTAAAGTGAGATAAGGATCTTCCTCTGTTAAGTGCATCTCGTTGTCAATCTGGGCAATGAGGTGATGGATATTTGTAGTAGCCCAATTGGGAAGTTAAGGGGCAAAAATAGAATTGGACTCTTGTGCAGGACTGGATTATTGGCTGGAGTTGCAACATGTTGGACAAGGAATGTCACCAGCCCAGAAAAACATGGTCATGCACTGATGTTCATTGAGATAAGGATGGAGTGCGAATAGGTTGAGAAGTGCGGTATCTTCAAAATAGGGCCCAAGAGATGCACATATGTCGGAAGGGGCCATATTGGTAAATTAATTTAATTGGTCCAAGAAAGAATATAATTCTTCTGTTGAAAAGTAGCTTTCTGTAGGCCAATCTGTAGTAGCACGCCAGAATTGGATATGATTGAGTGTACATTAATGTTTAGAGGCACTCATAGAATATGGACGGTGGATGAGGTAGATAACATAAACATTGCGATTACCCACACAAGAATCTCATAGATGATGATGAGTTAAAAGTTGAGACATATCAATGCGTCATTTGTTTAATGGTTGGAACCATTCCAGAAAAGTCCATAAGAGTGAACTAGAATTGGTTGGATCAAACAAATGTCGATAAACATGATGAAGGATCGCACACGTAGCAAAAATAAAAAATTGCAATCTTATATTCATCTTTTGCATTTCACAAACATATTAATAGTAAAAACAGACAAAAATAAATACCTAGAAATTATGAAGATTAATTGATACTGAACTTCGAAAATACGAAGTCTTTATGTACTCCACGTCGAAAAATACGTCCTGCTTTCAACATTTGATATGACTATGGTTAAATTTGAAGAACCCTTGCTTCAAGAATGGACAAAACAAATTTTTAATCTTTTTCTCTGGTTTATTTTCATGTTTAGAAAGTGAAAATGAAAGAGTATATCTCTATTCTCTTTTTTCATTGTTCAATGTTTTAACGTCTTTCTTTTTAAAAACTTAAAACAAACACCATCACATCCTTTCATTTTGGTTTTAAAATGTCAAACTAAAACAAAACCAACCAATGGACAAAACACCTTCTGACACCCTTCTTTTTTCTTTTTTAAATAATAATAATTATTTATAAAATGAAATAAAACAAAACTATTTTATTTTATTCATTTATTTTTGTACAAGAGAATTTTTAATATTAAGTATATTTTCTGTTCTAGCAAAAAACAATATGCCATGTAGATTATTTAATAAATTATCTCATAATAAATTAAATAATCATAAACAGGAAACCACATAAGTTCATCACCAAGCCGGTAATAATTAATCCAATTAATTATTAATCAAGGTTGACGTTTAACAACACTCCTCAAAGACCGGATAGTGTGAAGTAATAACCTTACAAAGACAGAACCTAGTTAAATATAATGTATTATTACCTTCCATCATTATAACTCTGAATTATCCTAAAGTATGGTTTAACTGTCAAATCCTATTAGATAACCAATTATGTTACATGTCGATCATTAATGATTGGTGAATGACTTAGAAAACTCCTTTCCCTCACTCATTCAATTGCTCTGGCCAAGGTCTTGGAACAAACCATTAAGATCAATGATAATATAGAGCTCAAACTCATTACTTAGAGTCGATAGATCCCATCTTAACTCACTACTAATCAAATAGGTACTTAATTATATCCAATGATCATTCAACTAGCATTTTTACATACTAGGTGTCCGACATTAAAACATAATAAACGACCTATTGATTACTATGATGATCTCAGGTTAAAGGAAAAATATACATTTAAATCCTTATGAGAATATCCAACTTGATAGTTCATAGGTAATATTAACTATTGGGAATTCTCAGTTTGGTAAGTTCAATGATCATATCTCCACATGCATTATTTATATATATAACTTAGTAAATGAGATCTATTAATATCTATCCAATAGATAGTATTACATTAATATTGATCTAACTGGATTATTAAAGTCTTTATTTGATGATCCTATGATCAAGAACACTTTTAGATTAAACCCTAAAGACTTGACTCTCATTATCATAATCTCCATTACGATGGCAAATGTATAAATTTAATCAAAGACTTATCATATTAGAATAAAAAACAATAAACATAATATGATAATATAATCATTTGCCATGTTATTATACAAAGTTAATAATTACAAAACAAAAAATGTTCAATCTATTATATAACGATTGGGTCATAGGCATAATTCCAACATATGAAGGGTGAGAATGAAATAAAACAAGCATAAAAGGTAGACAAACCCAAAGATGCCATAAGGTTGACTCGCGAATATTGTCATAGAAATGATACATGAGTTTGTAAGGGGTAATGACATTGAAATAACCAAGAACAGGTAAAATATCAAACTTGAGAAGGGTTAGATGCAAATAATAAAACAAACTTTGATGAAGAAGTGGAAAAAGGTCTGCAACAGTCGTTGGAGTTTGAGAAAACAAAGGAGGAAATTCTTTTTTGTATTTTGCAAACTTAGGAAACTCTGTTAGCTAATACAAAGGAATAGGAAGCTTCAGAAAAGAGGAAAGAAACAAGAGAGGTTTAGTTGGTCGAGAGAGATAATCAGCAAGTGCATTATGGTGACCTTCAATGTGGTAGATGGAGAATTTATAGTGAGAAAACCACTCCTGCCAACGAAGCAATTAATTATTGGGAATCTTTTTCTTGGGATGATTAAGGATTTATCCATTTCAACAACAAAATGATAAGGAGTGAGATGGAAAGCAAACTTTTCAATACCTCTTTTGACAATAAGAATCTCCTTATAACTTATATGATAGTAGCATTTAGAAGAACTAAATTGGCCACTTGTATGTCTACAATAATATTAATTGCCATTGATTTCTTCGATGAGCACAACACCCTAGTGGGTGTCACTAACATCAGTCTGTAAGATGCGTTGTACTGTGTCAGGAATCTTTAACGGTGGAGGATCCTGACAAATATGCTTTAAATTCTAGACAACCTTGGTTTGTTCTTTTGTCCAAGGTGGTGAATTCTTTTTCAAAAGCTTAGATAAGTTTGAAGTATACGTTGCCACGTGTGGTATAAACTCACGAATATAGTTAACAATCCCGAGGAATTGTTGTATTTGCTTTACAGTGAGATGTTCATAAGGAACATATAACAACTCTCTTGTAATATGTGGACCAGGCTGGTAGAATCCAACTTTGAAATACATACCCAGAAACTCAATTTCTTTAGTGCCAATTATACTTTTTTAGGCTGAAAGCATAATGCCATACTGTTTAGTAAGATCCAAAAATATTTGCAGAAGGGCCCGATGTTCCTCATGGATTTTTGAGAATAGTAAGATATCATCAATGTAGATCAGTGCATTGTAGAGAATATGCTCATAAATCTTGGTCATTGTTTTCTAAAATAGTGATAGGGTAACTTTAAGCTCAAATGACATAACAGTCTATTGGTACTGTGCATTGGGAATGTAGAATGCAGTTTTACATCTCTTAGTTGGGTGAATACCTAGTTGCCAAAATCCTGCCTTATGATCAAACTTGAAAAAGATAACAACTTCTTTAAGAAATAGTACTTGAGTACTAATCTTTGGAAAAGGAAACTTGTCATCTTGCAGGAAAGCATTCAGAGGTTTATAGTCAATGACTAGTCTCTTTTTTCCATGTTTTTGCTCTAAACGTTTATTGACATAGAATGTCTAGCAAGCTGAATCTGACTTTGTGGGCTCAATTAGTCCTTGCTTCAAAAGGATATCACACTCATCTTGTGCGAGCTTCAGATCATCAGGGTTCATCCCTGGATATGTGGCTTTTGTAGGATTGATGTCCTCATTCTTCTTAAAAGGTAGATTTATGAAAAAGTCAACATTTTTTCACATAAGAAATGGGTGAGAAAACTGTGCATGAGATTCAGGACAATATTCCAATAGTTTATCTTGAAGTGCAGTGTAAAGTGTAGGAACTTGAGTAAGTTCAAACACATTTTTGATTTTAGTGTATGGATTGAAAAATGATCGATACCTGAGACTTATGGGTAGGATTTACAAAGGTGAGGCTTTACTGTATGTATCCATACCAATGAGAATGTCTGGGCCAGGTAGATTACTTCCAAGAACTTTAGTCCAAACTGTACACTGAGGAAAGAATCGAATCCCAATTCTTCTTTTAGTGATTAAACCAATCTTGAAGGAGTTACCATCAGTAGTAGTGAAATATTCATCATGAGAAGTCCATGCTTTAGATGATAAGATGTTGGGTTTCATTATCGTATAACTGGATCCAGTATCCATAAACCTGATAGCTTTAATGGGCTTATCGTATTTGTCTTATTGAAAAAGTTGGATCTGGACATAAGGTTGTTAACTGGTGTACGATCTACTTTCATACAAGTTTGCTGTAGCATGTATAAAGAGTCATCCTTTTGAGAATCAGCGAAAGTAGAGGATTCTTCATCTTCTGATGTTGAGATAGAAATGACAAACTTGGTGTCCTCATCTTCTTGAGATAGTTTTTCAATTAATTCTTCAAAGTCGTTGGAGGAATGAATAGGTAGAATGGATTGCAGTTGCTTCGATAACTTAACATTGTCCACATATGAAATATCGTTCAGGCTTCTGTCAATGTGAAGATTTCTTGAAGAACAGAACAAATTTTCTCTTTTTAGTACCGTTATTCCTTTCAAAGGTTTTTTTCCAAGGCTTGTAACCTTCCATCTGTCTGCGGAACTTTCTTTAATGATAGACTTGGCGAAGATTAGCTTTCTTCTTGCTACGACACTCACAAGTATTTTTGTCTTTGCACTTAATCTAGAGATAAGGCTTCTTGCAAGCCTGTTTGAGAACTGGAATGCATTTAATGATATTCTTGAACAAAGTATGTTGATTGTATAACTTATCAAAAGAAGCTAGAGCAAGCTGGTAGATTTCTCCAAGAGATATTGTTGACATATCTCATTGTAAAGAATCTATGGTCCTTTGTAGTTCAATTGCAATTGATCTGGAAAGGATGAGATGAAAGTATAACATAGATTAACATCATTCCATCCATTCAAGAGATAGTACCTTTCCATCATTTGTTGGTAATGCTTATGAATATCACGCTTATCAAGTGAACAATATTTCATTGTAAAGTATTCATGATGAATTTGCTTGTTAATGAGCTGAAAGTCACCAATAAATTCTTTATGGATGACTCCAAGAAGTGCTTCTACTGTAGTGACTTGGATGTACTGAAGTCTTTGATAGTCATTAATACTTTGCCACCATTCTCGCAAAGTACTAGTGAAATAAGTATCTAGCAAAAGGATGTTTTGGTTTGGTCATTTGAAGATCAATCCATGCACCAAATTCATGTATTCTATCTCTCCATTTCTTTAGAGGTAGATCATCAAAAGTAAACCAAAGTCCTGAAATAGGCTCGGTTTGAGCTTGTGTAGCCAGCTGAGCTTGTTGGGACCCGATCCGGGAACCGGATCCCAACTGAAAACGCGAGAACGGAAATCATAAAGCGCATACGAATAACGAAAATCACATAGCGGAAGCAAACATCGAATCAAATCGAACGAAGCATTCGAACTGAAACACAAGTACCGACATCCGATAATATACTCTTAGGAAAAACGTCGCGTTGGAAATCTAGACTATCCAATCTGAAAATCCGGTATAAAATTTTTCTTTTTCTTTTTTTT
>JANVCQ010000232.1:39040500-39055377 GCA_025531925.1 Erythroxylum plowmanianum
GCGTTGGACTCCGCAATCGGATCCAACATTTGTGGTATCAAAGCAAGCTCAAGTTTTATGGTTTCAAGGCAAGAGTTAGAGTTCGGAAACGGGTTCCAACACATAATAAGTCTAAGATTTTCCTAAATTAATTGATTCAATCCTAAAATTCAAGCCAAAATTTACCATCAATTGATTTTGAATGATAACATTCCATATCAATTACATAATAGCAATAAGCTCAGTCAAAAAGACTAGACCTTATATTAAATAATTGAGATAACCACAACTGTTCAACTTAGTTTTCTTGTTTCTTATAAGTTAAATATGCAAATTCATAAATGACCTATTTACTACTTGTATTAATCGTTCATGATAATTATAGATCACTAAACTTAGAGATAGTTATAGAATAATGAATATCAAATTAAACTCTCAAATCAGTCAATATTAATTATTTATGAAATATAATAACCCAAAAAAAGAAATACTTAAATCAAAACATGAATATAAGTTTAGAACAAAACCTCACAAGGTTACAACTAAAGTTTTGAATCCCCTTAAATTAGAATATTTGGATTTAATCACACATGGTTTTAATTCTAACACCAAAAATAGAAGAAAAGATGAAAAATTGAGAGAAAACTACAAAGAAACGAAATAGAATGATATGTATAAGGGACATATTTTTGTCTTCTTTTCCTACTCAAAACCTAACCTCCCTTTATCTTGTCAAGATTCTCACTTAAACAAATCCAAATTCCTACATAATTGCGCTGAAAATAAGTTTCCTTATTGAATTCAAACTCTTGGAAAAAAAATTGGGATTAGGCGTGATCTTTCTTTATTCACTATGGTAATATGTCCACTTTTTTCAAAATTTGTGATTTTGACAAAAAATGCTCTAGTTTAATGCAATCTCCATTTGTCACATCTTAAAACCAAAAAAATATTAATTTTTCTTATTTAAGCACCAAAATATAACCAAATCAAAAATTTCAATTAACATAACCGAATAACATCGTATCAAAGGTAAATCTCCCATTATTTATTCTCTATATATATGCTCTAAAATTTTTGTTAGATTCTTAATTAATTATTTTATTTTGTTGATATGTCTATATCTTAATTCTTTCTTGATAAGTGAAAAAATTCTCTACCTTCTTAATATCTTACATATGTTAGTTATGGAGTCTTGTTAATGTCTTTGTTTTAGTGGATGTCTTATTAAAATATATCTTATTATTCTACATAGCTAATTAATTAATGTGTCTACTGTAGAATGAAATATTTAAATATCCATTTATGCTTGTATTTCCTGTGTTGGGTAATGTATAATAATTGGACTTTTTATCCTATCCTAGGTATCTAACCCTTCTATCATTTATTTAATATGATTCTCAATTAGCGTAAGTGGTTTTAAATACCTTCTAAGCTAGTTAAATTATATCAAATGAATTTTGAAAAACACAAAATATGACCAACTATTTTATATGCCATTTTTTGTTGAGAGATAAAAGTAGTTATTGATCATTAATTTTCTGTTTTAAGGTTATGAGTGTGATTCAAGAAAATAGTATACAACTAAATAAATAACCAAATTACTTAAAATCATATAAAATGAATTAAGAAGAGAACAAAATTAATCTTAAATTCATTTTTTGGTCATCAACTATTTAAATAAAGGTTCAACCAAAAAAAAGTGTAATGATTTGATTATTTAAAAAATGTCTTAAGCGCAAATCTTTGATGAGACATTAACTAAAAAAATTAAATTTATCTTATAGCATAAATGTAGTAACTCTTACGTCTCCAATTAATCAACAATAATTAATCACTTTTTCATTGTATTTATTTCTTGTATTTTTATTTTGAACATATTTTGGTGTCTTTAATACTAAAGAGTGATGTTCTATTTATGTTATTATTTGTTTAATAATTTTGTGAAGTATTTTATCAAACATACTTTTCAAGATTATAATGAATCAGTACGCAAATTTGAGGCTTTTTTATGCTAGTTGGTATAAGATAGATATTGAGTTGATTTACAAGAGGATTAATAAGAATTTTTTTATAAAATGGATCTTGTTTTTATGAGCTATAGAAAATTTTATGAGATTAGACAAGATAGGGTATAACTTTGCTGACATGAGTTATTATAAGGTACAAAGTTTCAAGTTCAAAAGGCATATAAAACTGATGAAAATTCATAGGAAAGGTTGATATTTTGGTACACAAGTCATATATACACCTATCTATACCTAAAGTGTTGGTTATTGATAAAGGGGATGACATAGGTAATAGGTTAGAACATAAGCAAAATATTAGTCATAAGCAATATGATACATATGACATAAGACAACAAGATTTTTAGGATCGACTAGTTTAGATGATGGGATAGAAAATAAGGCAACAGTCATAGGCTACAATGAGAACAAGCAAATAACTATGAGTTTATATTGATGCTAATAGCAGATTTGAACATACATATATTGAAGATGGAGATAGCTAAGATAAGGGAGAAAGCAGTCAACTTAAGGTGGAATCAAGTGAATGAAAATGAAGAGATGAATGATCAAATTGGTGAAAATAGTGATGGAAACCATTCAGAAGCTGGAGATCATAAAGTTATATAAGGTGATTTCAATGTGTCTATATTATAGATGATCGTTAACCATTAGATATAGAATTAACCAATTATGAAAACTTTCTTGACAACATAGTGGAAAGGAACCACTAAGGAGATCAAGTGAAAGTGTTAGACGTCAATTATATAATGAACCATCATAGTGGATATTAGGTAAGGAGTTTATTTATCAAAAGGAGTTTAAAGATGTAGTGGTTGATTATGTAGTGGCTATTGGTTTCAATGTGATGTAAAAAAAATATTAAGATCCTAATGGGAGTTGTATGAGTCTTATGATAAAAATGACAAAAGTTTCAAAGATAAAAATTACATACTAGAACATACTTGTTCATAATAAACAAGCCCAAGATGGTTATACTAAGTTCCTTATGGGACAATTTCAAATAAAGAATTTTAAAGAAACCAAATATCATTATAACTAGAATTTTTGAAGAATGCAAATGATATTTTTCAATTCCAATATGTATAAAGATGTAAAGAGAAAACTAAGAAAGGAGAGAATAAAGATTATGCCACTGAATATTTAAGGCTTCAAGAGTTCATTTAGAACGTGAAAGTTAGCAACCAAGTTTCTATTGTAGAATAAAACTCTTAAAGAATAAAGAAGCCTCATTATTATAGTTCAAAAGGTTACATGCTTACTTTCCAACTATGAAAAAAAGATGGAGGAAATTAAGAAATTGAAAAAAAAGTGGTAATGTAATGAAAATTTTGTAGAGTAGAGATTTAGCTTATGAATTGTTTAGAGGGGATGGAAAGCACATAAGCAGTATTGACATGGATTAAACTTTACATAACGTAGGAGCTATATGACTACCCATATAAGTATGTCATTAGTGCTATCCATCTTTTAAAAAAATTTGAACAATTTATCAATAATTTCTATAAAAAGGATAGATTCTTGAGTGTATAAAAAGGATAGTAAAAGAAATAGACTGCTAACTAAAAGGATGATATTAAGGAGGGCCATAAATCAAGAAGAAAATATTACGCCACCACAACAGCCCATCTCCCAAATTAAACAATTGGAGCATGATAAGGATTGTATGTCTGAGAAATAAGGTATTCTACATCTTAAGAGAAATAGGGATGCACATAATCCTCTCACATAACTGCTAGAGGTATGATTGGTTAATAGGAAGATTGGGTTCAATTCATTCACAATCAAAGGGATAATTTCCATATTTTATGTATTGTATTTTGTTCCTATTTCAGTTGTTATTTTTCAGCTTTCCATCTATATCTCTACCGTTAGCCATAGCTGTATATATGATGTTGATCTTTCAATGTAATTAGCTTATGTCAATTTGAATAAGGTCTTATTTCTGTTCTAATTTTCTTCATGGTATCAAAGAAATTGTAAGCTCAATACACACAACAAATGGCATCCATCTCTCACAATGTTAGTAATTTTGTTACTCTCAAACTCAAACAAGATAACTACCCCTTATGGCGTGAACAAGTCTTGGCCTTTGCAGAAAGTCAAGATTTAGTTGGACATCTCACCGATGAAACACAAGAACCTGGTCAACTAATCACCGACACTGCTACCATAGGTGAATCTACACAAGCAATATAAAAAATTATAGTATGGAGGAAATCAGATCAACTCCTTCGTGGATGGATAATTGGTACTCTTTTTGAAGAGGCTTTTGGCCTTGCTATAGGCTAAGACACAACAAAATCAGTTTGGGATACCTTGAAAGAAGCTTATGCTTAAGATTCCTGGGAAAAAGAATTCACTCTCTGTCAACAATTGACTTACCTCAACAAAGATGACAACACCCCTATTGGTGAACATATCCGCAACTGCAAAGGGTATGTGATAATCTTGTAGCCATAGGAAGTCCAGTTGTAGAAAAGGTTAAAGTTTTTTCTCTTCTTACAAGCCTAGGTACAAAATATGAATCTTTCACCACTACTATGTTGAAACCACCACAGCCATCTTACTCTGAATTGGTGTCCTTATTATAAGGATATGAACAACGTCAGAATTGGTTCATAACTAATACCTCAACTCATCAACTTACCTTTTATGGGCAAAAGCAAAATTTTGTCTTTTGTAAACAAAAACAACAATCTGGCTCTTGCAGGATACAGAATAGTTTTAATTCAAAAAGTCGTGGCTTTCAAGCACACAACTCACGCTTAAATAATCTAGGAGACAATAGTCATGGTGAGTAAATCAGTCCTAACAACAACCATGACTTCAACAAACACAAGTCGCCTCCTCCCAGACAACGTCGCATGACACCAATAGAAAAAGAAATGCATCAAAATGAAATATGTCAAATCTACGGTGTTATGGGGCATGTCACAAAAATATGTTGGCATTTATCCACATATGCGTATTCATCTGATGAAATTCCAAAAGCATTAGCGACTCTCACTCTTGATAATAATATTTTTGACACCGAATGGACATCTGACTCAGGTTCTTCTCAACACATGACACATAACGCTGGTATATTAAAAAACACACGTCCATCAGTTTTAGTAGGAAATGGAACACTGTTAAGCATAAAATCTATTGGTGATGTTATCATTAAAAGTGGCAATAAAAGTCTTACACTAAAAAAGTCTTATACATGCCCAAATTGAATCGAAATTTATTATTTATTAGTCAGTTTACTAATCATTACCCTATTAATTATGAATTTTCTAGTGTGGATTTTTGTATTAAAGAAAGGGCGACAGGTTGCAAAGTGACGACAGGACAACATAAAGATGTTCTTTATGTTATTTCCAGCCCCCATGAATTGCATTTTTTGTGTAGGTTCAAATCAAATACTGTTGACTTTTGGCATCAGTGGTTGGGACATCCTTAAAAATCCACTCCTCAATTGTTACAATAGCAAAGGTTGATTGATGTCTAAAGATCTAATAATTTACATTCTTTTTGTGATAGTTATCAGTAGCCAAGCTTAGTAAATTGCCTTTTTCTTCTTCAGATAATAAAAGTCTGTCTATTTTAAATAAAATACATTATGATTTATGGGGACCATCACCAATTCCATCTCTTAACAATTTTCATTACTATGCTTGCATTAATGATGACTTTTCCCAATATACTTGGCTAATACCATTAAGCAAAAAGTTTGATTTTGTTGATACATATTTGGCCTTTGAACAATATGTTTCTCGACAATTTGACAAAAAATAAAAATATTTCATTCTGATGGAGGTGGATAATTCATCAACTCTAGACTTAGTTCTCATTTTCAAGCACAGGGAATTGTTCATCAAATTTCATGTCCGCACACTCCGAAACAATCAGGTATGGTTGAGCGTCGTCATAGAATAATTTGCAAGCTAGGTATGGCATTGTTATTTCATAATGGTGCACCTTTATATTTATGGATGGAAGCTTTTAAAACAACTATTTTTTTTATTAATCACTTACCATCGAGTGCTATTAATTCTGATACACCCTACATTAAAATGCATGGAGTGCATCCTCGGTATTCTTTTCTAAGGGTTTTTGGATCAAAAGTGTTTTCCATATACTTGGGACATAGTAAAAATAAGTTTGATCCAAAGACAATACCATGTGTTTTATTGGTTATAGTGATCAACATAAAGGGTACAAATGTTTTCATCCATCTATGCAAAAATTATTATTTCATATATTATGGTTTTTTATGAAACCAATTTCCCATTCAAAAATCAACATACAAATAATTCCAATTCTTTGAATAATTTTTGGATAAGTATCTTTGATTCTTGGATATCTCTTCCGCTGTCTAACAACATATTCCCCTCATAGGATACAAATGCATGTGATCCTCCTATTCCATCCACCGGATTAGATCAACAAGATCCCTCACTCATAATAATTATCGAGCCCATTTTGTCACCTGCCACTTCCATCGTACCAAAAGAGGATTCACATACAGAATCAATCATGTTGTCTAACTCAAGTCATCATATCAAGAGTTCTTCTGACAGAATCAGCCCACTACACCATAACATAATTAGTTAAACTACCAGCAACTCAAGCATCCATATCTTCTTTTCCCGACATTAATTTGGAATCAACAACACCTTCACAAAATAACTTGACACTTGAACTAATACCATCTCAACTCACTCTATGGTCACAAGGTCTTAAGTTAGGATTTGAAAACCAAAACCCAAATGCGCTCTTGTAGCCACTATTGCACAGGATATCCCTTGTACACCACTGACCATTAAAGTTGCACTTCATAATAAAGGTTGGAAATCAGCCATGCACGAAAAAATGGATGCCTTTCATTGCAACAACACCTACAACTTGTTCCACGTACCTTTAAGATGCATATAATCAAATACAAATGGGTTTTTTAATCAAAATTTGAACCAAATGGAACTCTCGATCGGTTGAAAGCACGCCTTGTTGCTGAAAGGTACAATCAGATAGGTGGTATTGATTATACAGACACCTTCTCATCTTTTATCAAGCTCGGAATAATATGTCTTATGCTTAGTGTGGCTCTTGTTCGACATTGGGATATTCGTCAACTTGATGTTAAAAATGCGTTCTTGCATGGTGTCCTCAATGAGAATATTTTCATGGAACAACCTCCTAGAATGGATAATCCAAACTTCCCAAATCATGTGTGCAAACCACAATGAGCTCTTTATAAATTAAAACAAGTGCCTTGAGTCTGGCTTGATCACTTTAACATTTTTCTTTTAAAGCGTGGCTTCTTTCATAGCTTAGTTGATTTGTCATTATTTGTTCTACATTGTTCTCTTGATACTCTAATCCTTCTTTTATATGTATATGGCATGCTTGTTACAGGCTCAAATTCAGAACTTCTAGCCTCTTTTATTCAACTATCACATACTAAATTTGCCATGAAAGATCTCGACCCAATTCATCACTTTCTCAGCATTGAAATCAAGTCAACTCTCTCAATCTCAGCATGCACTTGCTATTCTAAAGTGCACCAGCATGTTAGATTGCAAGCCTATGATCACACCGCTTGAAACAAAAACAAAAGGTCTGAATAACACCTTGCCATATGTTGATCCCACACATTATCGTGGCATTGTTGGTGCTTTGCAATATCTCACCCTGACTCAACCAGACCTTACTTACAGTGTCAACTTTGTGTCTCAATTATGCATGCACCAACCTAAGTGCATTTCAAAATGATTTGTCGCATCTTGTGGTACGTGAAGGGAATAATTAGCTACGGTCTTGATTTTACTTATCACTCATCATTGGAACTTCGTGCCTTTTCTTATTTGAATTGGGCTAGTTGTTCCATTACCTGTTAGTCAACTACAGGATACTCCATTTTTCTCGATCATAATCCAATCTCTTAGTGTGCAAAAAAATAGCCACTGTCTCGCATTCCAACACTGAAGTCAAATATCGAGCTATGGTCAATACTGTAGCTGAAGTTACATGGTTAACATACATTCTCAAAGACCTTGTGTTCATCAATTTCAACTTCCAACTCTTTTTTGTGATAATACTAGTGCACTACACATGACTATCAATCTGGTGTTCCATGCTCAGAGCTAGCACGTTGAGCTTGATTATCACTTTGTGCGTGAGAGAGCTGCTCTTGGTCTTCTTGTTACCCAACATATCTCTATAACACATCAAGTGGCAGACATTTTCACTAAGCCAATGTCTAATGCTACTCTTGCTCTTCATTGTCTCAAACTTCACCTTCGATCTCGGCAAAGTTTGCGGGAGGGTATTACACCACCACAGCAGCCCATCTACCAAATTAAGGAATTGGAGCATGATGAGGATTGTATGTCGGAGAAATAATGTAGTAACGTAGTCTATATCTTAGGAGAAATAAGGATGCACATAATCCTCTCACACGACTGCTAGAGATATGATTTGTTAATAGGAAGATTGGGTTCAATTTAATTATAATCAAAGGGATAAGTTATATATGATGTTGATCTTTCAATGTAATCAACTCACATTGATTTGAATAAAGTCTTATTCCTATTCTAATTTTCTTTAGAAAATGCAATAAAAAACCTTAAACGTGCTTACTAAATAATATGCCAATGTGAGTATTTTTTTTTTAAATAAGTCATTAAATACTTCTATTTATGATATGGGAATAACTAAATGATATATTGTGTTCATGTTTCAAGTTTGGGGAATATTATATTTTCAACACCAAAAATTGAGGCATTTTCTAATATATGTATCTATCCCTTTCAATTGTGCACAATATATTACTTAATTTAACAATGATTATAGCATGCTTTATTATATTTTAACTTAAACAATATAGCATAAGCTAATATGTCAAGTCAACTTAATAATAATGCAAGTTTAGTATATGACTAATCCACAAGTATTTAATCAAGTTTAATATTAGCATGTTAGTTGCTCGGCAAACAAACCCATAAAAAAAAATGGAGATGTTGATCCAAAATTTTCAAGTTATCCTTCCAAGTAAGTTATTTAAGGTTTAAAAATAAATCAAGCTATCTTCAAACAATTGCAAGCTCAAACAAGTAATAGGAGAGCAACGTCGGAGAGGAATGGACGTTAATAGTAAATTGATATTTTCATATTATTGATCGTAGAAGTGCCATATAATGCAAATTTCATATCTAAAGTGACAAGCTAAAACAAATTAGACTGAGGAATTTATTTTCTCAAAGTAACTTATATAATCCAATTGCTAAGACAACACCGCATTGAAAACCCAATTTGCCATATTTATGAGATTATCACTCTATGTTCATAATCTCAAAAACTTTCTTTTGACATAAATCAATAGAAGTTCAGCATCTAGTTCTTGAATAAGAAATTTAATAATGTCGACTACCTTTTTAAGTTTTTGGATAGTTATACGTTTTGTGCAATTGAAGTTGAAAGTTTGATCGTTTCGCTGTAAAAAAATGTGGGTCAAAAGTTATTTTAGAGAGATCGAGACGAAGACTCGAAGAGACCCTATGTCTTTCAAGTTTCAATCTTAATAAAATTTCAACAGACAATAATCCGGTAATCCCAACAACATGACGTAATCACCCGAACCTTTACCTACAATTCCAAAATTGGTTCTTTATCCTCTTTGTCTGTCTGTCCGTGTCCCTAAGACGTTTGATCATTTCCTCATGTTTTCAAATCGAAGGTGAGTCGAGATACCTACGACTTTGGTTGCATTTGTACTTACCTGGGTTTTACCTTTTCCATGCATTCTTCAACTCCCTGGATCTAAAGCAACGAACTTTTCTTTTTGTGAATGAATAAAGAACACAACTCTTGGTAGCACGATCCTTATAATTACCATTTCCTTATTCAATTCTCTTCATTTTCACTTTTTATAACTCCATGATTTTTTCCTGTGGTTTTGTTACTATACTCATCTTATAGTTGAGCTGAGCTTGGCTTGGCAGACTTTCATGTTTATTGTGTTTTGTTTGTGTATATGCTTCTACATGGAATGAAAACCTTGACATTCTTCCATTGGAGAAGTGATGTACCTATTTGGGTTTCTTTTCTTTTCTTAGCTTACTTCAGTGTCTTGACTGGATGTATAAGTTGTTAAACGTAGGGAGTCGTTTACTTTTGTCTTTCGAAAGGTCAATTACTAATCCATAATTGATTACTGCTGGCGAAGCGTTGGTGAACAGGCACTCAAGAGTCCTTTTTTATGTTTTAAGTATAGACTTTTAGCGAATAACTATTTATCGCTCTTTAAACTCACAGCCATTCTTCTTAGCACCCACTGTCAGGTACTATTTGTAGTCTATGTAGCTTGATAGTATGCTTATTTGTTGAATGAACTCTTACCACTGCAAAGGGAATGCCAAAACAATGGAGTGGATGAAATAGTCTTGATCACTTGGAGTAACTAAAATCTTTTAGCTGCTTAACAAGCACATGCAGTTATGATGGTCATTGTGCTTGTAAAGGTTTTAGTTTAGAGCAGTCCAGTGATAAGAGAACTACTTATTGCTAAAAGAAAATTTTTGTTCTTTGAATGTCCCCAACAAAGATCCCAAAATAGAATCTATTATTTCGTGAAATACATTGTCAAGATGATTCAGTGATAGCTTACACATTGGACGATACCAAATTTCCGTGGATCTACCATTATGACATATTTTTCTCTTTTCTTTGCTTAATCCTACCTTATGTCTACAAAATTTTGTATTGATACCTTGAATAAGCAGACATCTTTCAGGTGCTTATCAATATAAATTTGAGCTGATAGTGACTTTTATTAACTGCTTAATTACTCAAATATGATATATCTTTTTCTATTGGACATTACATATTGTCATTTGGTATTTTGCAGGCCCTTTTCCAGCTAATCGTTCTTCTTTTGGACTGTCTTGTTTGACTGTTTAGCCAAACCTTCATATTCAAATTGATTATTGTGTTTACGACAGCAGGTTGCTGTTTCTGGGCGTAGGAAGTCAGATAGGTGATCATTAAGTTGTACAGTTCAAGTTTTGAATTTGACATGCTTAAAGTATGGAGGGCCACACTTTTGTTGTAGGTCAAGAGTTTCCTGACGTCAAGGCCTTCCGGAATGCAATTAAAGAAGCGGCAATTGCACAACACTTTGAACTACGTATTATAAAAAGTGATCTTATTAGGTACTTTGCAAAGTGTGCATCAGAAGGGTGTCCATGGCGCATTCGTGCTGTGAAACTTCCTAATGTCCCAACTTTCACCATAAGAAGTCTTGAAGGGACTCATACTTGTGGAAACAATGCTCAAAATGGTCACCATCAGGCTTCTGTAAATTGGATTGTGAGCTTTATAGAGGAACGACTGCGGAATAACATCAATTACAAACCAAAGGACATACTGCATGATATCCATAAGCAATATGGGATCACAATCCCATATAAGCAAGCTTGGCGTGCCAAGGAACGGGGGCTTGCGGCAATTTATGGGTCTTCTGAAGAAGGATATGGTCTGCTCCCTTCTTATTGTGAGCAAATCAAGAGAACAAACCCTGGAAGTGTTGCAGAGGTGTTCACTGGTGCAGATAATAGGTTCCAGAGGCTCTTTGTTTCTTTTTATGCATCAATATGTGGGTTTCTTAATGGATGCTTGCCAATTGTTGGGCTTGGTGGTCTCCAACTTAAGTGCAAATACCTTGGTGTCTTGCTTTTGGCTACATCATTTGATGCTGACGGTGGATTATTTCCTCTTGCATTTGGCATTGTTGATGTTGAAACCGATGAAAACTGGATATGGTTTTTGTCAGAGATGCAGAAGGCACTTGAGATGAACACAGAAAATATGCCACAAATTACATTTTTATGTGATGGGAAAAAAGGCCTCATTGATGCAATTAGAAGAAAATTCCCTAGTTCTCTTCAAGCTATTTGCATGCGGTACTTGACTGAAAGCGTTGGCAAAGAAATTAAGAATTCAAGAATTGTTCATCTTTTGTGGAAAGCTGCAAATGCCACCACCATTGTTGCTTTTAAAGAGAAAATGGCCGAAATTGCAGAACTTTCACCGTCAGCTGCAAAGTGGTTGCAACAATTTCCTCCCTCTCAATGGGCATTGATCTATTTCGAAGGAACAAGGTATGGTCATTTGTCATCAAATGTTGGGGAATTCAGTAGATGGGTTCTCGAAGCTCATGAGTTGCCTGTTATCCAGGTGATTGACCAAATTCACCAGAGACTAATTGCAGAGTTTGAGGAACGGCGATTGAAGAGCAATTCCATATTTACTGTACTTACTCCATCGGCTGAGAGACAGTTAGTTGAAGCTATTAACCAAGCATTAACATATCAAGTCCTCCGATCAGATGAAGTAGAGTTTGAGGTTCTTTCTGTGGAGCGTTCTGACATTGTGAATATTGGTACCCGTCGTTGTTCATGCCGAGACTGGCAGCTTCATGGAATACCATGTTCACACGCTGTTGCTGCACTTATATCATGTCAAAAAGATGTATATGCCTTTGTAGAGAAGGGCTTTACTGTGAATAGTTACCGTAAAGCATATGCAGAATATATTTACCCCATTCCTGAAAAAGTTCAGTGGAGGAAGATGAGTGAGACTACAGTCAATGAGGATGATATTCAAATGGTACGGCCACCAAAGTTTCGCCGGCCACCAGGTCGCCCAGAAAAGAAACGAATATGTTTAGAGTACCTTAATCCTGAGAAGCATACTGTACATTGTAGTCGATGTAATCAAACAGGTCACTATAAGACTACTTGTAAAGCAGGAGTTACGAAAGTCATTAGACAGTTTTAGGGTTCTAATTTTATACACAGATATATCTACTTTGTCCTTGTCAAATCCACTAGAGTGTGCTTCCCATGCTTTGGGAAAACCTCAAATTATAAAATGGAAAACATCCCTCGTAATTAATTGTCAGTGTTTAACCAGATCTTTGAGATTGCTTTTCTTGCCATGATATCAGTCGAATGTTCATCTTTTCTTATTGTCTACATACCACCTTGGCCGAGTGTTGCCTGAATCATGTCAAGGTGTAACTCACACAAAGCATGCTTCAACGTGGCGGAGTCTCATTGTACAAGTTACAATTGATCAATTTAACATTAACCAACTGTTGGTTATTTATCTTATAATCTTCGTATGGATCTCCAACAAGGTATGGATGCGAGAACTTGCAGTCTAATCACCTTAACCTTTTAGTTTTACGCCGCTATTAAATGACAAGTTTGATCCCAAGGGTTCGTTACAATAGAAACCAACCATGATCGAATCATAGGCGGAATGGAAAACAAAATTTTTTTACAGTTTTCATTCGGATCTCGATAATTGAATAACTTGAATAAAACAACATGAATCGTATATTAAAAAATCATATCTAATTTGCGTTTTCTATTGAAATCTTTTGAAAACATTTCCAATTTGTCAATTACAAGTTGTTCAGTCGTCCAACCTCTAACGATATCTACAGAGCAATGTCTCAACACTTTGAGAGGAATGAAGCAGGAGTATTAGCTCCCTAATGCTTATTCCTATTAATAGAAAAACATTGTGATTTTTGTAATTTTTATTAAAATTAAATTCCTTAATTATAATTAAAGTAATAATCTAATTATAATTAATTTAATTTTAATAAAATCAAATATTTCATACTTGATTCCTGAAGTTTCTCAAACTTTATAATTAAGTTCAACTTAATTAAAATTGATTTTTTTCACAAGTTGTTTTTTAATTTGGGACCCATTAGGTTTTTAATATTTTGACAATGATTATAAATTATAATTCTAATTTACAATTAGAATCAAATAAATTAAAACTCCTTTAAATTTATCTTTAACTCTCCAATTCTCCGATTTATAATCATAAATCAAGATTGACGTCTAATAATATGTCATGATCACTCAAATATTAAGAATGTCAAAGTGATTTAGCTTAACCTATCCATGTATGATTATTCGCCACCGCAATGTCCACCAAATTGTGTGTACTGTCATTATCAATGAGTATGTGAATCTACCACTATTAATGCTTCCCCACTAACCGCATTTGTTTAAATTCTGTCTCCCTTGAGAATCCTAACATCACCTGCATGGAAACCATGGGACAGTCTTTGTCTACATAGCCTTCCTCCAGATCCTCCTCCTCTTGGTCAGTTGACACCTTCCCATTGTTATTCTCTTCAGAAACTACATAAAATTGTAGTTATTTGTTCTTACATTCATGGCCGAACGTGTATTTCTCGTCGCACCAAAAGCAGAACCTCTTTGCCCTTTTTTCATCAATGTCTCTACTTTGAAGATTTGTAAGATCGCACCAATGGTGATCGTAGTGTTGAAAGCAATGTGGGTACTATACCTTCTGTGCTCGGACTGTGATTAAATGTTGTTAAGTGGGGTGCTTTTAAGGTTGAATTGAAATTATTCCCATTAATCACGTTCCTTGTGGACTGGGTTATGTTCATCATAGGATTTCCTGTCGACATCAGTATTGCTAACTGTTTATGAGCTAACGTATAAGCATGATGCAAGGAATGAGGTTCATGTTGTTGGAAAATCTGGACCGGATCTGATCCGACTGCAGCGAAATAATCACGAAATTTTTTCGTGACTTTTGATTTCCCAAAAAACAAGATCTATTTAATTCTATAAAATGATTAACACGAATCATAATAAAGCGGAATTTAATTCGTACCTTATTATGAAGCTTGATCTTTGTCTTGATGCATCCCTCGAATCGTTTCTGAAATCGATCCGTCTCAACCACCGTAACCGCACAAGTGTCCGGCCTCTAACAGTATCCACAGAATAGGTTGAGAGAACTCTGTAACTTTTACAGAGAGGGTTAA
>JANVCQ010000232.1:39067921-39088254 GCA_025531925.1 Erythroxylum plowmanianum
ATATTGTTTATTATGAAATTAGGTGATGAAGAAATTGCCGAACAACCAAATTTGGAATCTGTTGAAGATGCTTATATTGGCAATAATGAAGGAACATTTGATTTTGATCTCAACTTGAATGAATATTATGATTAGTGATCATTTTTTAATTCTTTTGATGAAATATGACTAGTGAGCTTTGTTATCTTATTTTATATTGTGATGGTGAATTTTTTTGAAAAAACTTGTATATTTTGAAGTTTTTAGGTTGAATTTTGGAGTTTAAGTTTATAATTAGATAAATAATTAAATAGTATGTTTAAAAATTATCTTATATATATAATATATATAAAATAAAAATTTATATTCATTACTTATTAGTTACCGGTTTGACCACGGTTGAATTCCGGTTGAACCATTAACCCTTGAATCAGTTGCTTCTCCGGTTCAATCACCGGTCTGATTTTTAAAACGTTGGATATAGGTTTACAGGATGAAGAAGTTGACGAATTTCTGCATTCGAGGTTTTTGATCTCTCTCTCTCACACACAAACACACATTTTTTTATGTGTATATTTATGTGTAAGGAGATTGTTACATGTGTACTCGCCTCAATATGAATATGGGCCGGTTTACCAGTTGTAATGAGTAAAGGATTGGGGTGGAATGTCTTAGAACGTCTGCTGATGATAGGGTCAAGCGTGGTTGAGGTGCTGTAGGCTCAAGGATGGACGAGACAGGACCATATCTTCATTCTTGTCCAGGTTTTGAAGAGAACGTTTCAACTGATCTAGATCTGAGGGAAAGCAGAATTGTCTATGGTCCAGAGAAACCTTCTATATTGGAGTCACTCACACCTGTTGAGGAGTTCGAAGAGGTCAGAAGGAAGAAGTTGAAAACTCCAGCACAAATTTCTAATAGGAAGAAATCTAAGAATCATAGATCTAAGGAAAACTCCAAGGATAAGAAGCAGAATAAAAAGGAGAAGAAAGGATTAAACGTTAGACAGTAAACATTCAAGCTTTTATATATATATATATATATATATATATATAGATTACAAGTAAATTTTGTTGAAATGATGTGAAAGTTGATATTTTTAAAGAGGTGATATTTCTGGAGCCCGAAAACGATGTTGGATGCAAGTTCATAGTGTATGTCTAAAAATGATTGCTTTGTGACAAACGAGTACAAATGCCTTGAGACTTGTCTAAGAACTTATCTTGTTCTTTTACAATTGGGAAAACAAATATATGGAAATTGCTTCTATCGATGGATGCATGGAAATTCAGGTTGCTTGGGGATCAGCTTTTAAAACACAAGGTCAGAATGAAATCCCAAGATACTGGAGCTTTGCAACTGATCTGAAAATGGTTTAGGATAAACAAAGAAAAAAAGAGATAATTTCGTTATTATATTTGACATTTGAAGTTGAAATTTTTAGAACCAATGTTTATTTAATATGTTTCCATGAAAATAACAATCTTTATTTTTCTACTTGAGAATGCAAATATAGAAATAAACATAACATAACAAAAAGGAAAAAGAAAGAATTTTACGTAAACGATCACAGATAAAACAACAAAGAAGAATATTCAAATATAATAAAATACAAAAATAAGAATATTAAACATTCTATTTTAAATAATTTTTCAATAGACGTTTTATTAAGAATAATTGAAATATAAATAGTTATAATTATACATGTTTAAATATGATTAGTTAAATAGATGTTTCTTAATAATTCATTCAACTAATACTGGCAGAGGACCCTTCCACGAAGCTGATATGCGTAGGCTGCAGTAAGTCATTCTTTCCTGTTGCTCTCTTTTTCCTTGACAAGTTTCTTCTGTTCTTGACTTTGAATAACATGTTTTATAAACTACAAACTAACGCCACCAAGATTATTGACATACAACATATGTTTACTTCACCTAAACTTCTACAACAGTGTCTTCAGTCTCCCACAGGCTCTCCACTTTTCAGCAGACCGAAGAAGACTAACTAGCAATGACATGTATGGAGGCAATATGTAATAGCATATAGATGTCAACTTCCTTTTCAACCATTAAATAAATGGAAATGACACCTACCGTCCAAGATTTTCACTTCAACTCCATTTAAGTCCAACTGACAGAACAAATCAAACAAAATTTTCATCACTATCCGCAGTGCAATATACAAGCTCCTCAGAATAAGGCTAGCGCTATGATTCCTCATAATGATGATCCGTCTCGTCAAAAATCTCCTCCTGCATGGTGCAAATTGCAGAAGCAGGATTAGAGTATAAAAGTTCCAATAAGCATCACCTCATTTTGACAGAGCAACCAAGTACCTGCAATAGCTCTTCAATGACATCTTCCATTGTTATTATACCTACAGCTTCTTCTTCTTCTGGAAGTTTGGGAAGTGGATTGCCATCTAATTGCAGAATGTCCGAGTCCATGTCCTTTGTCCACTTCTTGCTCCTAGAACCCCGATACGAATTGTTACCGCTGTTGGGAAAGCTCTTCCACTTTTGAAGTGACCTTTTGCTTTTTAAACTCCTCTCCATGGGAGACTTTTCGACGGGCTTTCCACCATCCATATCAATTTTTACTTCTTTAACGGGATCTATTTGGCAAGAGAGACAAAGAGATGATCAAGATCTAGTTTAAGTAGGAACAGATTGGAGAACTCACTAAAGGCACTAGGATTAAATTTAGAAGCATTGGAGTGAATTCATAATTGGGATCGAAATTGTCAATTCAAATTCTGTTATTTACCTACCACAAAAAAAAAAAAGGCTTCCAATTCCTAACCCAATTCCACCGAATTCAAGCATACCTATTTTTGCAGAACTCCAATTTTAAGATGAGTAAGAATTACAATTCTAAATTACTCAACTTTTCTATCTTTCCTTTTTTACAGTTTCAAGTATTAGGATTACAATCTTACATTTGTAAGGACTGAATGGGACCTAAAGAATTTTTGTGAAACTAAGTAAAGATATCAAATTATGTAGTAAATGCTTACTGCATGCAGTGCTGCTAGAAGTCTGGTCCTCTGCTTTGAAGCTCTGTCTTACGACAACAGCCATGTGACTGTGACCTTTCTGAAACTCATTTAATATGTCATACAGCGGTAAACTTTCTTGAACTCTATAGCAGAATGCGAAGGGTGTGAGTTGCATGCAAGATAACTGGCAGTCAATGCTCTCATAATTTATGGGAGAACACCAGTAGTAAATACCTGGGTATCCTTCTTATCGTAACATTCTTCACAGGTACTTCGTCATCCGGGTGAACAGTTAACAAATTCTTGACCTAAACGTCAGATAGAGGCACATATCAATCAGAAAATATGAAGTAAAACTGTTCCACTATAAACAAATGAGATCATACCAAGTTAAAAAAGAAAAAAGTCAGACTATTCACGTGATAAACAAAGTAAGTGATTATTCATCTGTAGGTACAAACAGCAGAAAATGTGTATCAACTTTCGGGAATGTCCATACTTCACGCATAAAAATTTTGCTGTTAGCTAAAATAAAGAATAAATTTTCCTTTTCCATTACATATGTCATAGTAAACAACTTACAAGGATAAGTCCAATTATGTTAGTGCGTTGCTCATAATACACTGGCACTCTGCTATGCCCTTTCTCCAATATCAGATTCATCAATTCCCTGTAAATTAAGAGATGCATTCATCCAATGAGGACTAATACAAGGAGACATGGTAAATGGTTTGTAAATTCTGCAAGTCGCAATATCTCACCTGTCAAGCTTGGTGTTAATATCAATTGCAAAAGTATCCAATATAGGAGTCATGGCATCACCAGCTGTTTTCTCAGAGAGCTCAAGTGCTCCAGCAATGATTGTTGTCTCATCATGAGTCAGTTCTCCACCTTTTCCAGCCTTATAAAGATCAAACAGCATCACAACACCGACAAAAATAAGATGATCAAAAGGAGCAAGAAAATAAAAACAAGAGACAGAATTACATAAGAAAGTTAAAAGCAAAATTTGTAGGAAAAAGTGAATAATCAACAATTTGTAGGAAGGAGCTGCAAATGATTATCCAGAAGAAAGAAAGCAAACAATTTGATGTAAATGGGTATTAACCATCATCTTATGTCATGATGAAATTCAAATAGATAATAAACGCACCTCATTACCATGCAAATCTACAAGCGTCTTCAATTCAGCTCTGCGAAAGAGAGCTGCATGTCCTGGACCAAGCAGAAAGTCTAAAAGCTGGGAAAAGAAAACAATGCATTTACTATCTTTTCAATTAACAATAAATATTGGGTTGAAAATTGGGTATGTGTAATTTAACCAACATAAGGCACCTTGCTTATTGGATAGGCAACGGGAAAGCAGATGCAAACAAGTACACGCACAAAAGGTGCCACGGTTGCACCAATTGCCAAACCATACCGAGAACAAACAGATTGAGGTATAATCTGCACGAAAAAATTAAAGGTAATCATGTGTGCCATGTTGGCTCCATTACCCTCCTTCGAGGGGCAAAGATTAGCTAGGACAATCCAAAGGTTCATGCTACAGAATTCCAACTTTTTATTGCAAAAAGCATGGTTTTCATTAATGATATAGCTACATAGTTCACGTCACCAGGAAATGATGGAGGAACTCATGCCTGAGATCAAATAAAACCACAGACAGAGCTCCTTGGCCAAGAAAAATTTATTATTATGCACAGATGGATAAACAGTATATACGGAAAGGGTTAGTGTTAGAGTTTCCCATATTAATTAAACATGAAAATGTTAAAGGATTTATAAGTGGTAAAGGTCAACTATCTAAATGACTAGTTCTAATCATTTTAACATTGGTTGACCCAAGCCCAATTATTATTAGTAGACTCTACACTCTGCCTATATTAAAAAATATAATATGGTATCAGAGTATGTTTGATCCAAATTATTAATTTCTCAATTGGTTGTCTGGATGTCCAACCCCAACAATCCGGTCCAATTACCGCTGCGTTTATTTTAAGTAACAACTAGATATCCAGTCTCAGTTGCACTTTAAGAGGGAGTGTTAAAGTATCTCATATTTATTGACTAAACATGAAATTGTTAAATATTTTATAAGTGGTAAGGGCCAACTATCCAAATGATTAGTTCTATTTATTTTGGCAATGGTTGACTCAAGTCCAATTCTTGTTAATGGGCTCTACACTCTACTCATATTAAAAATTCTAATAGTTAAAAATAGGTTCTCCATTTCCATTTATTTCCTTAGTCTACATCCATGACTTTCAAGGCTCCAGTACCGTTGTTTGATTCCTCACCTCGCCAAATAGAAGGATCAAAGTAACAGAAATTAGAATAGCAACCCAAGCAGCAACCAGACCATCGAGGAAAATGGGAAGTGCCTGGAAAGTAGAAGATATGTCCAGAATTTAGAACTATTACTGACAATGTCAAAATGCTTATATAGTCCATAACTTTATATACCTCCATGGCAGCTGCATTGGAGATAAGCAGGGTGCAGAGCAACAAGTGCTGCTTTTTGACAACTGGTAAAATCTTCGCTGCAATCACAAAGAGCACATAACTAGTCCAGTAAAGTTTATGGGCATATAACAGAACTTTGCAGTCATAGCATTTTATATGCAGTTTGGACTCTGCAGCCAAAATGCCATTGCAAGTTTAAACAGTGAATCATCTACAATAAAAGGCTTATCATTAACTAATAGTTTCAGGTAGTCCTAGCAGTAAATAATTGCTACCTGGACGCCTCTCCATGTAGATATCCTAGCAGAATAGAAAGATGAATGCTCAAGCTGGATAAAAAGTATGACTGGGCAGCAATCAGAACTAGAGAAGAGAACAAATTCAAGAAATGGGAACACACCACAGTCTGAACTCAGTGTGCTACTATGTATAGAGTAGTGCTTTATCTAAATATTTTGGAGAGTATGAAAAATGATCTACACTTATGAACAATCATCATCTCAACTAATTAAAGGAAATTAATTTCAGACAAGTAACGTTCCCCTTTATGGTACAAGGCTTTTGTTCCTTTCATTTTTGACAGTTTCTGGCCGTTTCTAAAAACAGAATTGCCATTTCAAACTTCATTCTCTCTGGGATGGATAATTATTCAGGCCTTAGCACTTAAAAGTTAAAACAAATGAACAGGACACAGGCGGAAACTTAAGTCTGCAACAGATGGATGTCCGACTTCATCATGCTTGGATTAAAAGGAAGTTTTCTTTCTTATCAATCATATTACGATGCTATACATTGTGGTAAAATAAAAATAGAATCTGCAAATAGAGCAATCCCAACTCATAATGAAGAGTGGAGAAAACCTAAAATCAACTCAAAATATGAGAAAGAAATGAAATTTAGAAGAAGATTAGCGCAATCAGACGATTGCATTATCCCAAAAGCAATGCTAAACAACTAATATACACAGATAAAAAGTGAAAAACACGATCAGTTCATATCAACATCGCAAGTACATAAGCCAAAAGACGCTTAATTCAACACTTTCCCTTTAATGGGTCCCAAGCATCAGATTCTCCCCCACTCAACTTTCTAAAACTTAACCTTCCCACTATTTCTCAACATCCAAGCAGAAACAAGTTTTAAACCAACTCAAACTAATCCCAATAATGATAAAGCAAAAGAGTAAAACGATACCAGCGTATTTACGATCTTTAGGGGTCCCAGACCTGGCTAGAACTTCGAGATCAACCAAACTCATCGACATAAGCCCCAGAGTTAGCCCAGACATCAAACCGGCAAACAACACCAGAAATACTACGACCACGATGTGTATAAAGAAATCCGGACTGCAGCAAGTATACTCCACCGCCATTAAATCAGCCCTATTCTTCTTCTTCAATACACTCAACGCTAACAGAAAGAAAGAAAAATCGTTTTTTTCCTTCTGGATATTCCTCAAAATTCAAAAAGAAAAGGCCCAGCTAACAGTTCTCACCGAACTGAGAAACCAAAGCTCATTAGCCTCCATTCTCGAGATCTTTAACCAAAAAGCTCAATAATTTAGCCACCAAAGAGGCGATAAAATGAGAAACTTGGGCGTAAAAATACTAATAAAAAAAATCCAACTGGGTCTAAAAAGATCTCACAAATTAAGCAGAAGGGTATTCGCTAATCACACTCTGTATGCATATCCCTAAAGCGAGAGGAAAGTGAGGAACGTAAGGAAGGTAGAACTGGGTAACGTCGAAAGAGAAAGAGACAGATGGCACTACCTATATATTCAGAGTAATGAGAGATGCGGAGAGATAACCGGCTATTCGAATTATACGGGAAAGCCCAAAGCTCGAGGGTAGTGCACCGAGCGAACCAGAGGGCAAAGAAACAGAGAATGACGGGTAATAATGGAGTTTGTAACAGGACGACGTGTGGTGAGTGATGTGTACATGTAACGGAATTTATCTTTTTATGAATTTAATTTATTAATACTTAACTAATAATAATTATTCAGCACACAAATGTCAAAAGCCCGTACAACAAGAGAAATTACTTAAAAACTATCACTAAATTTAACAAGCCAGACAAAAGACAAACAGCACAGCACTTAGTCCAAGTGAATGGTAAAAAAAGATGACGCTAAGTTTAATTGACTGATATGAATAGAAAAACAGTCAATTTTTTAGTAATAAAAAATAATCAAACAATTATTAATTACTTATAAAATATGAATTATATATAATGTGATCATTCATCATCTTACTTATTAGTATTATTGTAAAATAAATATTTTATTATTTATTAATGGAATATATAATTTAATATTTATGAGTTATTTGATAAATCATTTAACATTACATATTACACGTAATCATTTTTTAGTATAAATAATGATATGTTAATGTTATAAATTAATTAACTAATAAGAATTTTTAGAATTCATTAGTTAATATTAAATCAATCAAACTAATTATTAATCATTAAAAATCACATTTAAAATAATAATAAAATATAATATGGTTAACACTAAACAATAAATATTAAAAATGAAATTATTTAGTTATTCATTTACAAAAAAAAATCATAAATAAAAATAAAGCTTTGATGATTTTATTTTTCATACTATCGCATAGCTAATAAAAATTTAATAAAAGAATTTTCTATGACCTTAAACCAATATATATATATATATATATGAAATATTAAAATTTTTTATTATTAAATATTATCCAATTATTACTTGCTCCTACTGAAAAATAAGAAACTGACTAATGAATATTTTATTTTAAATTTTAATAAATGTAAGATTTTGTACTTAAATTATTTACATATTTTGAAATATTACTGAAATAATTTCACATCATTACTCCCAAAAAGTAACATGAACTTTTATATAATTTATGTCTTAAGAAGGGAAGAAAAACACTATAATGGATCTTAAAAATTAATTATTTTTATAAATAAAAGCTGTTTCAATGTTTTTTGTTTATTTAAGTGGAAAATGAAAATTTCGGACAATAGGTTACTTGAAACAATGGTAAAGTAAGCATGATTATGTATGAAAAAACAACACCAATTATTGGAATTGTTATTGTTAGCGCGGGGCCCCTATCAATCAATCAAAGATCTAGCCTTCTGACGGTTGACCTAACGTTGGCCGACGAAATCTTTTGTGCCCGTAAATTCTATTTTCATCTGCGTATTTATGTTAGGTTCAAATTGGGTTACAAGAATAGAAAATCTTTTGTAGTCAAAATTTGATTCATAAATTAGTTTCTTTCTATTTAATCTTGACAATTATGTGATAAATAATATCACATTCTTTTTTATCTATTGTTTACAGTCGTCCAATAGAAGAGAGAACAAAAAATCAAATTGTTATTTAATTTATTTGTGGTGAGTAAAAGATATAGACTGTATTTATAGTTTAAAAAACTAAAGATCCTTTATTTTTAAAATTTTCTAAAAAGCCTATGAATGAAGTAGTCAATCTTATAGGTTAAAGTATGAAAATACTTGAATAAATATATGGGTGATTGTTAGAGAATAAGTTCTCAGAATTGATTCGATATGAGAAATTCATTTGGAGCATTATTTGTATGTTTATAAAAATTCTCATTGTGATGATTATATAAGTGTTCATTTGAATAAAGGTTTTCAAAGTTATCTTGTATATGAATTACTATGTTTTAATATTACTTATGACCTATTTTAATTATAGGTTGTTCAATCGATAGTTATTGAATGTAGCATGAACTATATTGAAGCAGTTGTGTGATCAAGATATGATTCATCACTCGAAGTAATTGAGGAAAACATTTCATTATTATCAATTAGTATTGATTCATGAAATTCTTGGCCAAGAAAGAATGATACTTTGTAAATAGTTTACAAATGTCATTAATTAAATCAATAGATAATAGCGAATAACTAATATAATTGGACTAAAAAATAGTAGACATTAATTCCATGCTCCTTTTAATTAAAACATTGTATGATGAAATGATTGAATTATACAAAAAAATCATGTATAAAAAGGTTAATCAAAACCACTTTGACATTCTTAAATATTTAAGTAGTCATAATGCGTTGTTAGACGTCAATTTTGAACTATGATTATAAATTATTTAATTGAAGAATTAAATGAGTTTTAATTTACTAATTCTAATTATGTATTAGGATTAGAATTTATAATCATTTCCAACATATTTGGGAACCTAATGGGTCTCACATAAATAATAGGTTGAAAAAAGCAAAGATATTTTAATCAAGTTGGACTTAATTGTAAAGTTTTAGAAACTTTATGATTAAATATGATATATTTAATAAATAAGGATAAATATGAGATATTAGATCTTCTTTGAGCGTGATTGGTATTTAATTAGAATTATTTGTACTTCTAATTAAAGTTTAATTAAAATTAGAATTTAATTTCAATTAAATTACTAAAATATTAAACTTATTATAAATAGACTTAAGCTCTAATGAAGTTAGCACTTTTTGCTTAATCCTCTCTGTAAAACTTACAAAGTTCTCTCAACATTGATTTCTAATAAGTAAGTCATCTTATAATAGTAGAAACATACCCTATAATAAACCTTTTAATATCTAAATCTTTTGTATAGTCTAAACTCACATATCACCTAACTAAAGGATCACTTTATTGACTACTAAATATAATCCTATGGTTCTTAGTACCTTTTAAGTATCTAACATCTAAGTGATTGCTTCCTAATGATATCTTCTAAGTTTCAAGATGTACTTACTAACTTAACTAATAATATGAACCAAATTTAGTGTTCTACAAACTACTGCATACATTAAATATCTAATATTGCCAAGTTTTATTATCCAACATCAGATAACTTAGACATGTCATAAACATCTACATTTATTTTTGGGCATTGGTATAAGAAAAGCGTGAAGTAATTTGCCAATAGTGTACTCATGAGTTAGCCTTGCTCATTCAAAACTTGTTAATTACCTTTTTAATGAATTTGTTTTGAGATAACCATACTTTTTTAAAGGTCATATCCCACTAAATCTCCTAGTATTTTCTTAGCAACATCCAAATCCTTGATCTTAAATTCCTTTTCCAATAAAGTTTTTAGTTCATTCATATCATGCGTACTCTTTACATCAATCAAAATATCATATATATATAGTAACAGAAAAATGAATATTCTATCATCAAGAATTTTAACGTATACATAACAATCATCCTCACATCTTCTATAACCAATTCAAATCATGTAAGAATCTGACCTTTTATATCATTATCATGGAGATAGCTTCAATCCATAAATCATACTCTTCAATTTATAGACCAAATCCATTCTAGGTTGAAAAACATTTGTGTCACTCCATGTAAATTTTCTCCTTTAAGTCACTATGATGAAAAATTGTCTTCATACCCATCTACTCCAAATGCATATCCAAACTATCTACTAATTCGATTAAAATCCTAATGGAAATATGTCTAATTATTATGAAAAATATTTCAATATATTCAATTTGCTTTTGCTATACGTACCTTTTTGTTAATGGTCAAGTTTTTAATTTTTCCTTTATTTTTCTACCACTGTTGACTTCCTTTTACATATCTACTTACACTTTATAGTCCTCTTCCTTTTGGGAAGCTGCACTGACTCTCATATCTAGTTCTTGTGCAAGAACTCCATTTTCTCCATCATAAATCCCATCCATCTATCTTTCTTGTAAGTTTTCATATCCTTTTTAAAAGTAGTTAGATCCATATTGTTTATGATGAGTATAAAGGATACCAAATCTTCCCCAACCATATCTATTTGTTGAATTAGTAATGCATCTCGTTATATCTGACTATATTGGGATGTTGTTTTCTCTTTGACATTGCTATTGAACTAGAATTTTTATCCTTTCTTAAGTCTATTCTAGGTTGATCTAGTTCCATTTGTATCAACTTCATACTACCCTATGTTGATCAAACATATCCTCTCCATATGTTTGCTTCAATTTATATTGCTGATCAACTACTTAATCTCTACTTATCATCGTCTTCTTCGATGTTAAGTCAAAAATTGCATCCCTTTACAATTTTAAAGTATTTGATAAAGATACGCTTCTTTGACTTTAAATCAAGTTTAAATCTCTTAATCTCTTATAATAGAAACATGAATGTCAGTTAAACATCTAAAAATTTTCAAATCCAAAAGATCTACCTTATTTCTTGTCCACGTTTCTTTTGCCACTCTTTTATCCAGTTTTGTACGATAATCTGTTGATTAGGTAACATATAATACACCCCTATTTTTACTTAAAAATTTTTAAGGAGCCTTATATTCATCCTCAAACACCTAAACCTTTTAATTGATATGTGTAACATCTCTAAAACTAAGGATATCAATGGGTTGGGTTAAGCCTGGGCTGCTCTTGGCCCTACCCAACCTGACAACGGGCTAGGTCGATGGCTCGGCCTGTGGCTCGACGGGTTGGGGCTGGGGTTGGGGCTAGTTGGCCTATGTCACGGACTCCGTGGCGTGATCTACCTTATATTTAAAAAAAACATAAAAAACAATGTTGTTTTTGAAGTTACAGTCAGGTCATAGGCCGACCTGCTCTCAATCCGTGCTCAGCTTATGGCCTAGTTGGGCCGACCACTTTTGACCCATGGCCCGCGCATGGCTTGATCAATTCTGGTCAAAATCGGGTCGAGCGGGCCGGGCTAGGCCAAAATTAACATCTCTATCTAAAACATTATTTTTCTATAGTGTTTTCCAAATAATGTAGCATCTCTAAATCTCATTCTCCTTATAGAATTTCTGAAATTGTAAGTCCATAGAAATATTCTTGTTTGAACTAAGGTACTTGATTTCTTTGCTTGTCCAATTATCTACCTCAACCTTTCATGTCTTGAACTTTACAAAGACTTTAGATTATACCTAGACTTTCTTTGAAAAATTATCAATGAATGTTCACAAGTTATTGAGGTACAATAAGTCTCTAGTAGGAAAGCATATGTCAGTATGTACATACTATATAATCCCTTCGATTTTGTGCTTTTCTATCTTGAAATTTATCTTATAATGATTTTCAAGTATATAAAAACTTGTATAAGTCTAACTTACAATGTTTGACACCTTTTATTAGGATCTTCTTATAAAGTTTTGTCATCTTTTAGTCACTGGGAAGACTTAGTTGCATATTCCATAATGCAGTACTATCATCATCTAACTTTATTATATCAACATTTACACCTATAATTTTGTTCTGTATTATTTTGTATATGATTCCCATCAATCTTGGCCGTTTCAACATAGGCAATACACTTTTACGACCTTAATGTTATCTTTGTGGATTTTATGTTGTTCACTTGTAACGTTCCCAAAAAGATTAGGTTCTTCGTCATATCTAGTATATGTCGAACATCACACAATATTCTAATAACAACATCAAACATCTTGAACCTAACTTATTATATTATCATGATTTTACAAGCTTTATCATCTCTCAACTAAACGGTGTCAAAGTTGTCTAATGTGTATGACCTAAATTAATCCTTTTCTAGGGTCATATAATGTGAACATCTTATATCTAGTATTTATGAGTCTTTAAAGTTGACTAGTCAAAATGTAAATCATTACTCTATTGTTGTAACCTAGGTCTCTACTTTGTACTATAGTAATAAAATTTGATGAATCATCTGACTTCCTTTCATCATCATGCCTCTTTTTGTTATAAAACTTCTGCTAGATGTGCCACCTGTACTCTACTTTCTCCCTCAGTCCTAGTTTTCCCTTACATACATCCCTTCATCTTAAGAGCTTTTATCAATATTTAGTCTGCTTTTGTTATACATCAATAGTTCATTGATTATGTATAACCAATGTGAGTGTAGTTGCTAAATGTTCATTAAATGGAGGTAAAAAGAAAAGTACAATCAGTTCTTTGTCCTCGTCTATAATAGTCACCTTAAGCCTCATTAGGTCACAAACTATTTAGTTAAACATTTTAATATATTGTTACATATATTTTTCCTCCTCTATGTTCAATATGTATAGCCTTTTCTTTAGATACAACTTATTTATGATAGACTTTGAGAAGTATTGACTCTCTAACTTCTTCTATAATGTGACCTTATTTTGTAAGCGTTATGATGTGATACATGACCTTATTTTAGCTACCTCACTTATAACTCTTCCTAGTTGAGCTCATTCAACTCTTTTGCCTTATTTTCGTATAGTCCTTTTAACATGCCTTGTTTCACTAGTAAGTCCTTTACTCTTTATTACCAAAGTCCAAAAATCTTAGTTTCATTGAATTCTTCCACTTTAAACTTTACTATTGAATTTAATATTGCCTCAATTATGTTATAATATCACTTATTTAGAAATAATGTGCAATAAAAATATAAGTTGCATTACAAAAAAAGAAAGAACACAAGAAGTTTTAAATGAGGTTTGGCCAATGAGGTGTGTTTACATTCTTATAAACCAAAAGTCACTATTTTCACTATTGAATCCAAAACTCACCTGATAAAGATTACAAATTTCTTATATATAGACTAGGTACATAAGTATAGTTATATGTAAACTTTAGCTGGTACTTTCCTATAGAACCTATCCTTACCAAATGTAACGTAACTTATACATGATTATAATAAGTCTTAATCCTTCTAGAGTTTGAAATCCACCAAAGCTACATTTTTAAATAAGCTTGTTTGTCATGAACATGGTCTAGGACATGATCATATCCCATAATGTCTATCTTATAGCTTCTCTATACATATGGACAAGAGCTCAATCATAGTTGTATCTTGAACTGTGTATCTCACTACTTATCTTTGTGTATAGAAATAAGCTCACACATGCTCATATCCCAAATCATGTCTCCAGTTGTGTCCTTTAAAAAATCTTCTGCTACACTAACTTGCCCATGTTCTAGCCTATGTCTTCGCCTTTACGTTCTAAAAAAGAATAAACCTTAATATATAATTATGTGTTAGACTGTGTTCACATAAGGGCTTCCAATGAACACTTGCTTTCTTTTTAGAAATTCAAGATTGTATACCCTATATATATATATAAATTAAAAGAAATTTTATTCACAAAACCTAAGCTTATATGCCCTTACAATAGCTCAATCATTTTATCTACAATTGAAAATAATTAGGTAGATAAGGTAAAAAAAACTAAATAAAATTTATATTCATATAGTCCCTTATAGATTCTAAAAAATTGTTATCCTTAGACTAACTGTCATCGCTTCACCGTGTGTTATGATTATTTCTTTAATCCAATTTACAGTTTTTCCTACTATGATATGCCTTTTGTTCCTCAACTTTCTTATAAATCATGGACTTCCTTTGTCTCTATATGACATGAATGGAATCATGCTTTAAAGAGTATTAGTTTTGGTGGCCCATTTTTTGTGTATTTGGCCAATCCCTTGATTAGGAATAAACTTGCAACATATGTTAAACTCTAGCCCAAATTATGAAATAATTATGAAACTTTTCGTATTTTTACCACAGTGGAATAATTAAGATACTTTTTGTATTTTGATTTCCCAAAAACCAAGATCACTTTAATTATATAAAATTGTTAATGCATAAACCATAGTAAAGCTTGAATCTTAATTCGTATCTTATTTTACAGCTTGATCCCTTGTGTGTCGTATCCCTTCAACGTTTTCTAAAACCGACTCATCTCAACTTTCGTAGCTGCACAAGTGTCCGATCACTAACTGTATCTACAAAACAGGATAAAAGAACTATGTAATTCTTACGGAGAAGGTTAAGCAAGAAGTATTAGCTCTATTAAAACTTAAACCTATTTATAATAAGTTTCAAATATTTTAGTAATTTAATTGAAATTAAATTCTAATTCCAATTAAAATTTAATTAGAATTACAAATAATTATAATTAAATACCAATTATGCCCAAATAAGATCCAATATCTCATATTTAATTATAAAGTTTCTCAAACTTTACAATCAAGTCAAACTTATTTTTAAAAAAAAGAATATTGGATTAATTATATACAAAATTAATAAAACCTTACAATGAGTTTAAGGTAAATACCCTATGTATAAGTAAAATAAAATAAGAAAATTTACAATTTATAACGACATGATAATCTGCATTAAAAATTCCATTTATATTTCATGTTAGAGCAAGCTGTAAATTTTTAGCAATTTTGGATGATCTAATCTAGTTAATGATCCTGCTTGCAAACTGGTATTTCCCTTCTTCTAGGTGAGTAAACCTTCCAGAGTTTCTCTCCTTCCAAAGGGAATAGGTGGTAGTGGTGAATGCATCTTTTAAGAGAATTGCATTAGGCATACCTTTCTTAGAGTTTTTGATGGCCCAACTCAGAGATTGTTCCTAATTATAAGTATAGCAGTTACCTGGTATCATGTGCAAGATCTTATTCCAGACTGCCTTCCAAAATTTGCAAAGAAAAAAGAGGTCATATCTATCCTCCACTGCCATTTTACATAAAATATTAGTTGTATCCACATTGCCATGTCATTGGCTTTTAGTCCCGAGTCTATTTTTAATCGCAAGCCTGAAGATAAAAGAGGCTTTAGGGTTAAGGGAATTTCTCCATAAAAGAGAACATCAAGGTACTTTAACTAATCCACTTACAAGGATCTGATGACATGATTTGTTGGAGTGTTTACTACTCAGATTTGGAGTCCATATGATAGAACCATCAATCTCTTCATTATCCAATTGAAGAATTGTGCCAGAGTATTAAAACCTTTAAAATTCCCTCCCCATCATTGATCATTACAAATCAAAGATGAAACTTTAAGGTTAAGAGGAATTATGTTTCTCAAATGTTGTACTTGAGGATTGAGAATAATGGGGACTTGAATCCAACCAGTTATTATACAAAATCCACGTTCTTTCTCCATTTCCAATCCCATATTTAATACAAAGATAAACAAAGTCTCTCATCTTCATCATCTGGTTAAGAATCTAAGAGAACTCCCAAGCATAAGAAGCCTGCCAGAAGTTCATATTTTTTAGGTGATACTCATGTATTTACTTGACCCAGAGTGCATTTGATCAGTGTATAGTCTCTAAAGCCTTTTGCGCATTAGGATTTTTTGCATGTTAGACATCGAAATGATCACAGACCTCCAAATTTCTTCAGTATGGCAACCTCACTTCATTTTTTATTCGCATTCTTTGAGTTTTTTAGTTCTGCCTAAACATAGGAATGCTTTCATGATTTTATCTCTTTAATGACCTTCCTTTATCAATGCAATGTGAGCAGTCTAGTATAGATTTAAGCTGCTTAATATACAGATAATAAGGGTGAGCCTTGTAGCATAGGAAAGAAACATGTTTTGCTAAGCATTTACTCTTGGCTTTATTCTTTCTATAAGAGGTAAACACTCATTAAGCTTTGGTTTAGAAGAATTGATTAGGACTCCCAGCATAGGAAAGAAACTTGTTTTGCCAATAATTTAACTCATTCTTTATGTGAGACCCAATAGATTCTAAATATGTTGGCAATGATTGTAAATTATAATTATAATTCACAATTAGAATTAGATAAATTAAAACTTTTTTATTTTTAATTCTCCAATTAAACAATTTATACTCATAGATCAAGATTGACGTCTAGCAGTATATTGTGACCACCCAAATATTTAGGGATGTCAAATTGATTTTGACTAACCTTTTCGTGTATATTTTTTCGTATAATTTAATCCTTTCATCATATAATGTTTCGATTAGACATCGAATATGAAATTAATGTCTACTCTGTTTTGAGTCTAATCATATCAGTTCTCTGCTATTAGTTATTGATTCAATTAATGAAATTTGTAAAATATTTATAAAACTTAATTCTACCTTAGCCAAGGATTTCCCGAATCAATATTAATCGAGAAAAGTAGAACTTTCTCTATAATTACTTTAGAGTGAAGGAATCTTAATTACTCAACTACCTCCATATAGTTCATAACTATCCAATGATTACCGAATGAGCTATCCATGATTAGAATAGGTCATAGTAATATCAAAATATAGCAATCCCTATATAAGATAACTTTGGAGACCTCATGTTAAAGGATCATTTATACAATCATCACAATGATAATTTCCATAGACATACACGTAATGTTCTAATTGTGTTGGACCCCAAATGTTTCTTAGAAGTTAGAACTGTAAATAAGAAATTTTGGTGATTAGTCATTAGTAAAGAACAAATGAATGAAAATTCTTGAACCAAGAAATGATAGGCAAGGGTAAAGTAGCGAATGAGAAATATGGATAGATTCATGTCTTGCTTTGGTGTTTTGTGGATAAGAGATTTTGAAATGGGAAGAATTAAGGTGAAAGTTAAAAGTAGAATGAAAGTAAAAATGAAGTTGAATTTGTGTAGTAAGTTGATTAAGAATATGTACATATGTGTATGTTCTGTTGTTGGTGTTCATGATTAATCATGGATTATATATTTTTCTTTAGACGATATTGATTTGAGATGGAGTTGAGAATGAGGAGTAAATGAAGTAGAAAAGGTGATCTTGGTATGAATTGGGTTAAGGAAAGATTGTGAAACAAAATAGGTGGTTGATCTGGAAAATATTCACAGTATATGCTTCAATCTTTTAGCCACAACATTTTTTTTAGTTATCCAAACGAGATGATTCTTGATTTGGATTAAACTAGAAACATATGGCTACATTTATTATGCAGACATCAAATTTAAATTTTATCTTTAAGAATCTCAAAATTTGTCATGAAGTTGAGAATTGGGTGCAGTATATTGGATGAATGTAAATTCGTGTTCTAAATTCGAGGGCAATTTTGGATTGATCTAGGCTAGATTAGAGAAAGTTATCTTCTGGAAAGTTATATATCTTTCTTTTAGCTTTCCAACGATATATATTATGGAATTTTTGGACTTCTAGGCTGAAAGTTATGATCCTTGTAAAGGAAGATGTATCTTTTATCTTTTCGCTTCTTCTATGTTTTGTATCTTTTATGTTTTGCTTCTTTTGTGTTTTGCTTCTTCTACCTTTTTGCTTCTTCTATGATGACGTCATCTTCTTCTGTGTTTCTTCTGTGATGACGTCATCTTCTTATGTGTTTTGCTTCTTCTGTGATGACGTCATCTTCTTCTGTATTTTATTTCTTCTGTGTTTTATTTCTTCTGCCTTTTTGTTTCTTCTGTGATGACGTTATCTTCTTCTATGTTTTGCTTCTTCTGTTTTTTCGCTGGCCTATCTTCTATTCCATTTTTAACTTTGCAAACGATAGAATCTGTCTTCAAAGTTTTCATGAAAGTTGTAGATCTTGAAGTCCTCTTTCGAACCATATAAAGAACTCCTTAATCCAATATTTGTAGGGAAAGTTATAGCAATTTTCCTACTTCTTTTGTCTTTTTCATTAGTCTGCTTTGTACCTATTTTTTGTTCCATTTTAGATCCTTCATAAGATAGAATCTATCTTCGAGGTTTTCATAAAAGTTGCAGATCTTGAAGTCCTCTTTTGAACCATATAAAGAACACCTTAATCCGATATATGTAAGGAAAGTTATAGCAATTTTTCTACTTCTTCTATCTTTTTCCCACTTCTTCTATCTTTTTCATTAGTCTACTTTGTACCTATATTTTGTTCCATTTTAGACCATTCAAAAGATATAATATGTCTTTGAGGTCTGCATGAAAGTTGTAGTTCTTGAAGTCCTCTTTCAAACTATATCAAGAACACCTTAATCCATTATCTGTAGGGAAAGTTATAGCAATTTTCCTATTTCATCTGTGTTTTGCTATCTTCTATCTTTTCGCTTTTTCTGTGTTTTGCTATCCTCTGCCTTTTGCTTCTTCTGTCTTTTCACTTCGTCTTTTGCTTCTTCTGTCTTTTGCTTCTTTTGTATTTTGCTGATGCGTCTTCTTCTGTGTTTTGTTGATGCGCCTTTTTCTATGTTTTGCTCATTCTGCTTTTCGTTTCTTCTATGTTTTGCTATCTTCTGTCTTTTGCTTCTTCTGTCTTTCGTTTCTTCTGTGTTTTGTTATCTTCTGTCTTTTTGCTTCTTTTATCTTTTCGCTTCTTCTATACCTATCTTCTGTTCTATTTTTGACCCTTCAGATGATAAAATCTAACCTCAGGGTCTTCTTCAAAGTTGTAGATCTCAAAATTCTCTTTGAAATCATCCTAAGATGATTTTAATCCAATATCTCTAGTGAAAGTTATGCTACTATCTCGAGACAAGTTCAATATGGTTGAGGACCAAACCTTGTTTGATTCGTTCGGCCATAATTTTGTTATCCGACCTCCAAATGAAGTAATTCTTGAATCACTAGTTTTTTAGCCCATTTTTCTATCCCTCTATAGATTTTGATAGCTTTGATATTAATTGGAAAAAAAGATAAATTGGATCAAAGTAAGGGTATCTGCTAGAAGAGTAGGAATTAGATATTTTACTGGACATGCTTCAATGTTTTGATGATTTCTAAATGGGTAGAGCTTCGAATAAGATGATTCTGGTTTCTAGATAAACTAGAGACATGGACTTGTAGAAGTTGAAATCTAATTCAGTTTTTAAGATGTTTAAATTTCGGATAGAAGTTGTGCATAGTATACTAATTTGGACAAGAGCAGTCCAAAAATGTTTGAAATGTATCTTACGAATCATTGAACCAAATGGATTGATGTTGGGTGTCATTGGAAACTTAAGACAAAGAAGAACACTTTTCTATAAGAAAGAGTTATGTCAGAATATTCAAGGGTGTTTTTGGCAAGACATTTAAGTATAAAAGACATAAAGCATAAATAGAAGGGCAAATGGGACATTTTTAAATCATTAAGGGCATAATTAGAAGAAGAAGTATTGTCTTGCATTTTAAGAAGAAAGAAGAACGAAAATTGAAGAGAAAAAGAGAGAGTGTCATGAAG
>JANVCQ010000232.1:39108012-39125941 GCA_025531925.1 Erythroxylum plowmanianum
GACCTACGTCCTCTACCTAAGCTCCCACTTAGGATTTGGCAAACCACTTTACTACACACTTTTTAGTTTAGTGTGAATATTACTGATTTGTTCGCAAAAAAACTGATGATGCCGTGCATATTACTGATTTGTTCTTTAAAAATATTTTGAGATTGCATGGTATTCCTAGGTCAATAGTTTCATATAAGGACACCAAGTTTTTAGGTCATTTTTTGCGTGTTTTGTGGGAAAAATTGAGAACAAAATTGTTGTTTTCTACTACTTGTCACCTACAAACCGATGGACAAACGGAAGTTGTGAATAGAACGTTAGGGAGTTTGTTGCGTGCTGTGACAGGAAAAAATTTGAAAACGTGGTCTGATTACCTGACGTTTATTGAGCTTGCTTATAATCATCGTGTGCATTCTACTATCAGTTATTTCCCTTTTGAAATTGTTTATGGCTTTAACCTTTTAACTGTATTGGATATGGTGCCTTTACCTTTGTCTGAGTTAACTAGCCTAGATGGAGAGAGGAAAGTCGAGTTGGTTCAAGAGTTACACGAGAAGGCTAAGCAACATATGGAACACAAGAATGACGTTTATGCACGGTAAGCCAACAGAGGATGTAAGGAGGTGATCTTCGAACCCGGCGATTGGGTTTGGCTTCATCTTCGCAAGGAGAGGTTTCCTAACCACAGGTGGTCCAAGCTTGATCCATGAGGAGATGACCCTTTTCAAGTCTTGGAAAGGATCAACAATAATGCCTATAAAATTGACTTATCCAGTGAGTACAACGTGTTTGCTACTGTTAATGTTGCTGACTTGTCTCCGTTTCATATGGATGCAAATTCGAGGACGAATCTTTCTGACAAAGGAGGGGCTAATTTGGGCAAGGCTGCACATGATGCATATATCAATAGACATCGAGATTAACAAGGCGCTAATCGAGACTTGATGTTGCTTCTTACCCCCGCAAGTCGATCTGGGCTTAAAAGATTCAAGGCAGCGTTAAATTTGTTCGTGATTCGCGTGGTTAATGATGCACTCTGAAAGAATCAAGATTCTCGCTTGCATCTTTGTTAGTTTGAGCTAAGATCTGGGCCCAAACTACCCTTGACAGGTGCACACACTAGGCATGTACGCTAGTGATCAACAAGCCCAAGCGCGCACTCCAGTGCCCAGTAGGCTAGACACCAGGCAGGTCAGGCCAAGCGGTCTCTTTTGCTTTGAGTTGTTTTTCTACAATTTTTAAGATAATTCAGGCAGTATTATTTGACCTATTTAGGCCCAGGATGTTGGCCCAATTTCAAGTTATTTTGGTAACTATAAATAGTTGCCTTGCATTAGTTTTAGGGTTACACACTTTAATACTTTGAGAGCTTTGTTGGGGAATTTCTTCATGTTCTTCTTGTTCCACGGACCCTAACTCTACTTTTCAATTAATCTCAAATGTAGAGTATTGTTTTGGTTCAATTTTCTTGATTTACTACTTGGTCTAGGTTGCTTGGTCAATCTTGAGGTCTGGAAAAGTATCGAAAACCTTGCGTATCTAGTTTGTTTAACGGTCGCCAAATTATATCAAGGTTAATCTCCTTCCGTGCACGCATTAGTAGTTGACAATGTCCTTAATGGGAGCACATTGAAATATGTTTTTCCATTCAGATTTTTCAGGTCCCTAAGCTTCTCTTTTGAAAATATACACCATTGAATTGAGAATTGAGAGCTTAGAAGAATTCCAAATATGCAGACTCTCCAAGCAAAAACATCAATGGCTAGAGGTATTTCATTTTTTTCGCATTTAGTTTATATGTTATTCTAACCAATATGATTATTAAATAAATATTTTAGAATTGGCGTACATTTAATATCAGAGCCTTATAACCTCTACCTTGATTTTGAATTTTGGAAAAATATTTTGAGATTAAAAAATTCTCATTTTAGAGTTGTTTTTAGAAGTTTTCTTTTGATATTGTTGTGAAATATTATCAGCAAAAAATCAAGTCTTTTAATGACGAAAATTTTCGTCGCCAAATGCCCCTTCTATTGTAGTGAACCTCAGAAATTGCCAAATCCATCCCTATTATGAATAAGGGTATATAGTCTAGTATAAGTAGCAATTTTGTTCCTGAGTTATGCTAGGTCTGCTCGTTGGAAAAATGGACTATTATTGATTCAGTTATCAGACCAAAACTAAATGTTAGTGCCATCTCACAACTTATGCTTAATGTAAGGATACACTGAGACTCTTAAGTTGAGTAGGATTGAGTATGTTACTTGACTCTAAATATATAGTTTATGAGTTATTGTACTTAATATGCACTCAAAAAATAGTGACTATGAATTTTATTGTTTTAAAATAATAAAAAAATAAAATAAAATTCTCTTCCCCTAATTTATTTGTAATTTGATTATTGGATTCGATTTAAATGAATAATCACTTCATACAATTTTTCTATGTTTGATATATTATAAGAAAATTTTTATTACATTCTTTTTTGAAATTTACTATTTATATTCAATTATATTTACTTATTGATTGAAATATATTTATTCAATTGGTTATTTCATGTAACATTTGTATATGATAAGCATAAAATAATAAAACATTACGCATTAAAATTTCAGGCAGAACATATTGAAGATAGAATTTTAAAAAAATAAATAACCATGTATATCAAAATTAAACAAATGGATATTCAGTGAATGATGATGTCGAGTCGTGAATCATTATGTCAGCACTGATGGACACCAGAGAAGAAAAATTGCTAAAAATTATTGATTAAAAAGGAAAGTATGTTGAAATACATAAAATAGAGTTGTCTAAATAAAGAAAATATTAGATAAAAATAAATATATTTAATGGAAAAGCTTTCACAAAATTCTAACAATTTTAACATAAGTAATAAATTTCAAATTAATCTTATTAAATAATTCTATAAATAATTATAATTAAATACTAATTTTTTACCTAAAATTTACATTCATAAATTTAATTCAATTGGTAAAAATATATTAAAATCACCAATTAAATTATAATTCAAAATAAATCTCCTGATAAAATTGAAGTGCCAAGTAACTTGAGAGAGAATATAGCATAGTAGTTTGACTTTTTATACTTCCACTTTTATATGGAATAGTATAAAATGAAAAGTAGATTGAATTTACGCAATTCTTGATCGAATCACAATGTTCAATGGTACTTTACAAGTTGGATCACATCATCCTTAGGTATACCAAGGAAAAAACCTAATCCACAAGAGCAGAACTCTGCAACCAGAACATCAAGATCAGGAATTGATCCTGCATCATTGTAATTAGAAATAGGGCATCAAATACTTCTCTTTTTCTAATCTTATTTCTATCTTAAAAGGATCAATTCCCTAGAAATGGCGTTATTTTAGGGTGAAAATAAAATTAGAAAGATTATTTAATCAATAACGACTCGGCTACCCTTTTCCAATAATACAATCCTCTCCTTCTATTCGCCCATCGAAGACTTATTTTGTAAAGTTCTTGTTCCAAAGAATAGATCCTTTTGACCATGTGTGGCGTTGGAATTGCTTCGCCGTGGCCTCCCTATACCACGGAAACTTTTCATACCATATCAGTTGATAATTGTTGCTGTTTAATATTTGCTTCAAATACAAAAAGAGGAAACTTTTTGTGAGATCCACTAAAGTTTAGATCATGAGTCAAAACTTGCAAACTAATCACTCCCTGATTTTGGAGTAAATAAAACGATCGAGTTGTTATTTACTTAAATAACACACTTGCAGTCCTAGGCCCTGAAGGGAAAGGAGAACTCTAATAAGCCTGTGCTTTCTATACCCTCCTGCACGTTTTCCTTTCTATGTACAAATTGTATTGATCTTGCCGTTTTTACTTACTATATGAGGGCATCCTAGACTACCTGTACTGAAGAAAGGGTTAAACTACAAGGACGCAGTTTAATAACGATTGAAGATCTTAGACATATTCAAGTGCATTGACTTAAAACAACTCTTTATCCTAAATTGAGTGATTTTTATCAAACTGCAAATATTTGACCTAGATTATGAGTAGTGTATTAATTAGCTCTCTTAAAATTGAAGGGTGCTTGATGCATTAAGTGGTCAGAAGTTCTAATTTTAAAATAAATGGATGATGTAAATTTGACATGAAATTGGAGCCTAATTGCTAAAATGCAATGTGAGAGCTACTCAACTATTATCTTTCTTTACATATGAATAATGTTCTTATATACAGGAAAGAAAGAGCTTGAATTAGCTATGAAATTAAGGAGATAACAATCAACATAAATTAATCCTTAAACAATGGTTCTAAATATGGTAAGCAAATCTCTACAGTTGACGATTGTTAATATTGACCACTGCTAATACTAATCCTATTGTACTTGCTTCCCAAAACACAAATTTAATTAGGAATACCAAGTAAAGCAAAGTGATTAATCATAAAATTTGCTAAGTAACTTATAATGAATTTTCCTTTTCCATTCTATTAGAAGAATAATTACAACTGCAAAAAAAAAAAAAAAAGACTTTAGGTTTGAAGCAGCAAATATATTTGGCTTGTGCAGAAACTATTGCACAACACAGGGGAATTAGCTATTACAAAGCAAATGATAGAATTATTGCATGAGCATCGCTTGTTGTAATGCTCAAATCATCATTAATCCACCTTACATATTTTGACATTAAAGTCATCAAACTTGTAAATTAAAAATGACGAACTTAGAGGGTTCCCATGCTAGGTCTCAAAATGACATTTTTATTACATGGTACGCCATTTATTGTATACATCAAATGTAGTGAGATTCTTGGACATTTATGATCAATACATATGATTAATGTAATACAGGCAGCTAAGCGGTGGTCTAGTAAGGACTCTGACCAACGTAGTTGCCAGGGGGATTATAGTTGCAAATGACGAACCACCAAGTATTGCTGCATTGGACCCTGGCACACCCTACCTGGATTGAGTTTCGCCAGACAACTTGAGTGTAGTGAAGGCACTGACCACCAACACAAGAGTTGGAATTGTAGTCATAACAACTCTTCTCTGCTACCCACAAGTTTACTGCAGCTGTGCCGGAGAATGATCCACTCCCTTTGGCCAAGTTTTCACCGTACGGGCCGCCAGAATGCGTGAGGCTGCAGTCAGCAATCCTTGTTTTGGCATAATTCAGAGCATAGTCTGCCACGGTACTGTTCCATGTAATGCTTGCAACACCAACTTGTGCTCTTGCCACATTGTGGGCATTAAGGTAGTCTTGTTGAGAGTCTTGGGCATGGGAGGGGATAGTTAGAACCTTGCACATCAAGCAAGCGATACCAATTACTAAAATCTTGCAAGCCATAATTGTGTTTGTATAGAATGGAATTGGATTGGAAAGGATATATGAGCATTGAAACATGCTAGGATTTCCATTTATAGGAGAAGTCGCATAAGAAAGCTTGGTTTTGGATAGGCTCATTAGTGTAATTTAAGCAATCTAAAGTAGCGAAAACGTCCCCTTTGGACGTTGAAGGATGCAAATTTGGAAGTGTTATACTGATTGAGTGAGATAAGCGTTTAGTCCCTTTCCTGAAACACGTCAAATCAATAGAAAACTGTTCCTGAAACAACAATTTCCTTTTTCTGCGGAGGGATTCGTGTAATCATGGCTGTATCATTTAAATATTGAGACCATGAAATGTTCTTGTACGATTGACCCCAACCGTTATGACTAAAATGAAGCTTTCTACGATAAACTTGCTTTTCACTAATTTATTTTGAGTCTTCCACTTCCATTTCGTTACACCTTCAAATTCGTGAAAGACCATCAACTAATGTGATAAGTTGATGGACCCAAAAATTTCAATAAATTAACTGTTGTGTAGGATTGACGATTTCAACTATATTGTGATGAAGTTTAGGGGTTAGCCTATACACATCTAGTAAATAGATGTATATAGACTAAGCATATGATATATATTTTTGAATTCCAAGTTAAACTTCTTAAAAACAAACAGCCAATTTTTAAAGAGAATGATCTTTGAAGCTTTCTCACATATGATTTTCTTTTTTTTTTTTAATCTCAGTTAGCATAGAATTGACGTACAAATTCTTGTAGAATAAATAACAAATTTTGATTTATTACTAGATAAATTACAATTTAAATTTAAAATAATTATTGTACATTTTAAATCATTATAAATTTATGACCATCTTGAAATTATTTTGCGATATTATGTCATATATATTCTTAATTATTCAAAAGAGCAATAGCTTCATGTTGTATAAATTTTTTATCATTTTATTTGTAACTGACTAACGAGTCCAATTCATCATTTATATTTAATATATTTTCTTTTCTTTCATATATATAAAATTTCTTGGCAAGATATATTGGTAAAGTCAATAGAAGAGAAAGTTTCCACAAATGCTGTGATTTAAGATTGACAGAACATATGTACTTATGATATATATGATTAGTGTAAATTACGTAAAATAAATATATTTTGACATAACTTAATTATTATAATACAATATTAAACTATTTAATACATACAATTTCATAATAAGACATTTAAAATAAAGTTAGAATTGAAAAATATTTTTGATACTAAGGTAATATAAAAATATGTAATTTAAACCTTACTTCCAACCTTTAATGTATCAAATTGCACATAGCATACGCTAAGAATTTTTAACACAGTTTTTAATTTAAAATGTTATGGTTATTAAGTAACAAAATGAAAATATATAATCTCTATGTTAAATATCTTTCATGCTTGTAACAATTTAGTAAAGTTGGGATCATAAATTAAATGCATTTTTGTATGTTAGAGAGAGAAATAAGAGCTTTTTTTTTTTAACAACATAGGGCTTTTGTATGATGATTCTTTTGCTTCTTAATGCCTTTCTCCTTCTTGCTTTTTACTCTTCCTACTATTTGCTTTTGGTTCCCTTTTGTCATCTCCAACTTTCATTTCCACTATCTTACCTACTACCTTGCTTTTAATTGCTCTTTGTTGTAAGGTTATTCTTGTCACTTATTTTTGACGCTACCTACCTTTTCTATCTTTGGAACTAATTTTGAATTTCTTTTCCTAGCGGAGAATCTTTATTACCTTTTTTTTAGCTATGGTCACTATTGCTTTATAGATTGGACAATTCAACCTTAATCACTTTCTCCCTTTACCCTCATTTGCTCCCTGATAAGTGCTTAATTGATTATGATATCATTTTATAACACTTAGCAAGTAATGACATGAAATTGCTTAAGATACTCACTTTGACTCATATTTAATTTTAGGTACAATTCGGAAGCAAAGAAGTTAAAGCGAGTCGAAAGCATAAAATTTAGGTCATTTTCTGAAGATTTACATTCACTTGTTTTCTTAGAGCAAGAAGAAGTTTAGAGCAAATAAAGACAAGAAGAAGACAAGAAATAAAAACACAAAGAAAATAAACTAAAGTTGCTCACGGTTATGCATGTCCCATGCAAGAAAGTGAGTTCAAATTTAATGGGAAGCATTTGGATTAATTGTTTCAACAGTAGATGAAGAAGCAAAATGACAGCAAGAGAAGCGTTACACGCCAGTAGTAATAAACAGTCGAAAATTTGGCATAGTAGGAGAAGACAAGAAGAGTAGTAAAAGACGCAGCGCAAACAACTTTAATAGGTGCTTTTGTTTTAAATAAATATGAGAACAATAAAGTGGACCAACAATAATTAGAAAAATAGAATAGTAGCGAGAGTGAAGGGGTTTCGGCTGGGACATTCTTGGAGGGGGCTGAAGCATTCTCCTCAAAGAGCATGAAGAGGGCTATGGAGCTCTCAACCGGGAGAGATCCAAAAAGGGCTAGACTTCTCGATGCCAATTTAGAGGTAATATCGACGCCGACAACCTAGGTTAAGTGTATTTCACTATTTTTGTTGTTTTTTTCACTCTTTAGAAATTAATTATATTATCCTATGTTAATTGATTTAAGTTTTGTGTATCGATAATATTATTCTTGTTATTTTTCGATTATTTGTGCATGAATCCATTAGTATTATAAAAAGATGATTTGAATGCTTTTATTTGATCGTTTATTTACAAACCCATTGCTAGAATTTTGATATAATCCGTAATTATTATATTTGAAATTCATGTGTAGCGACTAATAATTCATAATCATTAAGGATAATATAATTTAGGTTAAATGATGCATCATATGTGATTATTGCCTTGACTAATCAATTTTTCTAATTCGTAATATGCTACTGCCCAATTGAATCTAGAGATTATGTCATAGGTTACTTGGTGGTTAGGGTTAATTAATGATCATATCTTAATTAAACACTACCCAAGGGAAAACTTAGGTTAACTATTCTCAGGTTAATTATTAATCCACGATTAATAGTTGCTAGGAGGGTTTGAAAATTACAAATCAATGAAATATGATAATTAGGGTGTAGGTCAAGATTGAATTAAAGAACCAGATCCCTATTGAATTATCCACTTTTATCATTTGTTTTGCATGTTTTCTTTACATTGCTTTCTTTAGTTATTTTAGCTTTATTTTATTTTCCTATTTCTAAAATCAAACCCCCTAAACCTAAACACCAATTAATTTTTTTCAGTAGCTTTATACACACACTTTGTGGGATCGACTTAGACGTACCACTGCTATAATAGTAATTTAGTTTATTTGACTAGCATTACTGATAGGTGTAGATTGCATTGTATTTTTATAGGTAATTTGATATGGTTAAGTTGATTGTTTCGTGTGTGTTTAGCTTAAGATTTGTGTTAGTTCATAAACATTTGTGTTTTAAGTGTTCTTTGGGTGAGAACATGTTTTTGAGCTTCAATTTTATACATATGAGGTGTTGTGATGAGTATGTTAGTGTTTCAGGGCATTCAAAAGAGTTTTGGAGGAGAACCATACCAAAACACATGGCCATGATCAAGGGGGACCTGCCACGATCGTGATAGAAGCACTAACATAGGCCTACAATTGTGACAGAAGCTCAAGCATAGGGCCACAATCGTGAGGAATCTGCCATGATCATGATAGAGAGTAGGTAAACCGGCCACGATCGTGCACCTAGACATAGAGTCACTTTTAGATTTGAGTTTTGAAGGACATTTCGGACATTTTAGACCCAAAAAGACACTGAGGTTACCTTAATTGGTAAAGACTATAAAAGGATTATGATATAACCTTAAAAGAAGATTAGATTCTGCCTACTTTTCGAAACCTAGAAGAGAGAGACAGCAAGAAGAGGGAGAGAAAAAAAGAAGAGGAAGAGGAAGAGGAAGAAGAAGAAGAAGAAGAAGAGTGTTTCGACGCCAAAGCTTCCTGGAATAGGTGATCTCCCAACGCTGCCGCTCTCTCGAATCATCCAACTTAAGTTTCATTTCCTCCCCTTTTACTTTTTTATTCATTTAAATGTGTAAGATTAAGATGGGTTGTATGGTTATGGATTTTGAGTTGATAATGATGTTCTAACTTTACCTTCAGGATTTTGCTAAGCTTTAATATTAATTTAGTTCATTTGTGTTTACTTGAGTTGGGTGTTGTGATTGATTGATGTATATGCATATTTTGGTAACAAATTGAGAGGGTGAATCGAGTAAAAATGATTAGATTGGATTAACGAGAGTTAGGCGATCTAATTGACCACTTAATCAATCTAGTCAGTAATTTCATGGAGAGAGATCTCATGCAAGACTCGATTGTTTATTAGAGAGCTTTAGAACTAATTAGAATTGTGGGTAATTTGTAAATTGAGAGATTGCAAGTCTATAATTTGATTAGGGTTTATAATTTAAGGAATGGTTATAACTCAAGAGAGAGTAATCAACCCTACGATCGTCTAGAATTGATACCCTATGAATACATAATTGGTTAGGCTAGCATTAACAATAGGTAAAATTGCCTATTTTATAACTCGATTATTTCTCTTGACAGATTTCCATTGTTACATTTTTTGTTCGATATTAATTTTTTAAATTTATTTTACCTTTCAGTTCAATATTTGAATTTGAGTTTTAAAAAAAGAGAAACCTGAATTAAGTGGTGCCTAAGCACGATCTTTATGGGACAAGATCTATTTTTTACTACAAGTAACAACCCGTATACTTATGGTTTTAGCGTAAAACTTGTAATTAGTTTTGCATTCAACAAGTTTTTGGCGCTATTGCTAGGGATTGTTTTGTTTAACATCTTGTTTAGTTTAGGTGACTTTTATTTAAGAGTGTCCAATGAGCTTTGTGAGGAAGAGTGTTCAGATATTATAAGGCATGAAAGAGAGCTAAGAAGAGCTAGACACCAAGAACGAATACAAAGGAATATGGCAGAAGAAGGAGAGCAAGAAGGAGCTGAGAGGACATTGATGGACTTTATGAGGCCAAGTTTCAGTCCTCAAGCAGTTGCAAGGCTAGCAATTTAAGCCAATAATTTTGAGATCAAGTTAACACTCCTTAATATACTTCAGAGTAGTGTGCAGTTTTATGGGTTGTCTAACGAAGATCCCAATGCCCATCTTTCAAATTTCTTAGAGATTTATGATACTTTTAGGTTTAATGGAATGTCAGATGAGGTTATGAAGTTGAGATTGTTCTCTTTTACCTTGAGAGATTAGGCAACAACATGGTACAATTCACTCACTACAAGCCAAATCACTACTTGAGAGCAGATAGTCCAAGCTTTCTTAGCTAAGTACTTTCCTTTGACTAAGACAAAGAGATCGCCAACTTTCAACAAAGTGACGGAGAATCATTATATGGAGTTTGGGAGAGATTTAAGGAATTACAAAGGAGTTAGCCCCACCACAACCTTCTGAGGGAGTTTCTTTTGCAAACATTTTACAATGGTGTGACTCAGAGCACAAGAGGAATATTAGATGCAGCTGTAAGAGGGTCTTTAATGAGGAAAACCATTAATGCAGCTCATGATATTTTAGAAGAGCTTGCGAGTAATAGTTGTATATGGTCAAATGAAAAGAGTAGACAAGGGTTCAAGGAGCAAAAAGGAATGATTCCACTTGACTCAGTGACAGCCTTGCAAGTATAGATTGCTTCCCTCACTAAGCAGTTGAGCAACACAACAAGAGCTTCTTCATCCACCGTCAAGACCATGCAGTCACAATGTGAATTATGTAGGTAGGGCAACCATGGAACAACTGAATGTTTCTTCCTAGGAAGCTAGAAGCAAGTGGTACTGAATAAGTAAATTACTTGGGTCAGCCTCAAAGAAATAACAACAATCCATATTATAATACTTACAATCCTGGGTGGAAAAGCTACCCATATTTTTCTTGGAGTACTAACAATGCAGGTGGCCAAGTGAGAACATAAGGAGCTCCTAGATTTTAGTAAAACCATCTTGGATCTTTCGGAACAAAATGGACAAGTTAATGGATGTGTTGTGTTCAAAGTTCTCGAGCCAAAAGGAAGGTCAAAGAAGACAAGAAGACAGTCAGAAAAGAATGGAGGTAAAGTTTGGCCAGATTACGAAGAACCACACTTCATCCATCCATAATTTGGAAGTATAGGTAGGTTAACTTGCTAATGCTTTGTCTTCTAGAAATGCAGGAAGCTTACTAAGCAAAAATGAGGTCAATCTAAAGGAACAACTTAAGGCAATCACACTTAAGAGTGGCAAACAATTGGAGGAGTCAAATGTTTAACAAGATAGCCAATAGAAGGAACAAGTAGATGAAAAAGAAAAAGAGAAGCCATATGTACCACCACCACCCTACAAGCCTAAGATTACATATCAATAGAGGGTGAGACAACATCAAGTCGACACTCAATTCTCCAAATTTTTTGAGAAGATGAAGAAACTTCATATTAATTTATCTTTGGTAGAGGCATTGGAGTGTATGCCTAAGTATATGAAGTTTCTCAAGGAAATATTGACACACAAACTCACTTGGGAGGACAATTAGATGGTGACCTTGATGGATAATTGTAGTTTGATTATCACAAGCGCCATGCCTTCAAAACTACAAGATCTAGGGAGTTTTACTATTCCATGTGTTGTTAGTGATTTTGAATTTTCTAAATGTTTATGTGATTTAGGCGCAAGTATTAACTTGATGCCTTTGATTATTTTTAGGAAATTAAGGCTAAGAGACGTCAAGCTAACATCCATGCTTATCTATCTTGTAGATCAATCCATCAAGAGGTCATTTGGGATAGTATAAGATGTCTTGGTAAAAGTGGATAAATTTATAATTCCTATTGCTTTTGTTATGTTAGATTTTAAAGAAGATAGGAATTGTCCATTGATTTTGGGTAGGCCCTTTATAAATATTGGTAGGGCATTAGTTGATGTGCATGAAGAACAATTGATTTTGAGAATTGGTAAAGAGGATGTTGAATTTAATATGACTAAATCTTTGAAGAAACCAATGGATGGAAGAGCTTGTGTAAAGATTGATGTTGTGGATGATCGTGTGAAGGAGATTGAGAAGGAAAATGAAAAGGAAGTTGAGAAAATTATTCAAGTGTATAGAGGTGAGAGTGTAAGTGAAGAGGAATTGTGTGAGGAGGGTGAGAGATAGAAGCTAGAGAGAAAAGATGCACCCACACCACCTCCATTATAAAGACTTCCACTTTATAACTAAAACCCTTACCTTCTCACCTGAGGTACACATTTTTAGGTAAGGACCACATCTTAACCATCATCATTTCCAACCAATTGAATGTTACGTAAGAAGAGAAAGTGGTAAAGACCATTAAGAAGAGGATGAGAGCTATGGGTTGGCAAATTTCTGATATTAGGGAGATTAGCCCCAATGTAATGATGTATAGGATTAACCTTGAAGAAGGATGCAAGACAGTGAGGGAGAGGCAAAGAAGGTTAAATCCAAACACACAACAGGTTGTGAAGAAGGAAGTGGTAAAGCTTTTAAATGCAGGTATTATATACCCAATTTCAGATAATAAGTGGATGAGTCCAATGTAATGTGTACCTAAAAAGGAAGGCATGATAGTGATAGAGAATGAAAAAGGTGAATAGATTTCCACTAGGACCATCACAAGTTGGAGAGTGTCCATTGATTATTGGAAGCTTAATTTGGTCACTAAGAAAAACTATTTTCCATTACCTTTTATGGACCAAATGATTGAGAGTATGGCTAGCCATACTTTTTATTACTTTCTTGATGGATATTCAGGATACAATAAGGTGTTCATATACCTAAAAGACCAAGAGAAAACCATTCTTGAGGGAGATTGTTGACACAATAAATGAACCATGGCTAATCACTAGGGAATTTAATATTTTGCTATATTTCTATAAAGTTAGAGGGAATGCAAGCTTAAAAGGTTACATCGGGATTTCTGTAATTATTGAACCATATTCAGTTGATTGATCTAAGGATGGAAGGCAAATATTATACTTGGAATGATAAACAGAAAGAGAATATATTTATAAGGAAAAAAATTAAAAAACAGTATTAATAAATGCCTAGTGGTTAATTGTTTTTCCTAAAGAGACCTAATCATACCCCTATTTGGTGCAAAACATCTTTAGTATCCAAAAGAGAAATTATCCATTTAAATTCAACAATTTTCTAGTAAATGTGGAAAGGTTTAAGGAGGCTATCCTTAAAGGAATCAATTCTAATATTTACTAATGAATCATGATGGAACTTGATGAGAGCTCATAATCCTGAAGTAGAGACGGAGCCATGTTATAAGGGAGGGGGGCCATGGCCCCCCCTTTCAAATATATATATTTTTTAAAATTACTTATATAATTAAAAATTTTAAAATTACAAATATAAGTGACCCCCTTAAAATTACAAAATTACAAATATTATATAATTGTATTTTTTTTTGCATTTAGATGTTAGCCCCCCGCCCTCCCTTAGAATTGAGTCTGGCTCCGTTCCTGTCCTGAAGTGTCCTAGTACATATAGTCATGGTGCCAATAGGCTTGCCCTCAAACCTCCTTGTTTTTTCATATTTAGCTCTCAAAATAAATATAATATTTTTTAGTACAGTATACTATAATAACAATATCTCGGGAAAAATTTTGATGAGATGGAGAGTCTGAAAATTTTAATAATACTATATATATATATATAATACATTATTTATACATTATATGTATATAATACATTATTTATTTATTTAATGTTAATTTTCTTATTGATACTTCTTTACATGTATACATACTAATAAAAAGTATACCCTTTAACTTATTTATTCTTTTTACAGTTCTTTACATTCGTACGTACGAACTTCTGTTTATTGACATCTTTAAAGTAACAAGAATAAAAGTATATAGTATTTTTATTATGATATTATCCACTTTATTGGGTCAACGGAATATATAGTATGGTGATTACGTCCTATTTTCTGGTAAGGAATTCCCTTTTCTTATTCAATTAGTAGTTATAATAACTTGGGATTCTATGTTCTCAGTTAAGCCTATTCATAATAAATTATACTGAAGTTATGTGCCCCCAAAAGTGGCGATTACTTCTTACTTAACTGGCTTCAAAGTTGGTAGACCGAAAGTGTTAAACACATTAGATTTGTAGAGAAATATATGATATGGAAATTATTGCGTAAATCCATAATTTAGCATTTTATATTATAAAAAAGTATTAAAATTCTTTTATTTGCTCTAAATTATCATTCGATTCTATTGAAGCGAATTATCACTTCATTGAACATCTTTTCTATGTTTGATTTATTTTAACATATTTTTATCATTGTGTAGTTGCTAAAATTAAATTATAATCCAAAAAATCTTCTGATAAAATTAAACTGCCGAATAAACTTGAGAGAATGACTTTCATATGGAAAAGTATAAAAATCAAAATTCAAGTTGAATCTATGCAACTCTTTGATTGAATCACAATGTTTAATGGTACTTTACAGATTGGATCCGATCATCCTCAGGTATGTCAAGGAAAAAATCTAATCCGCAAGAGCCGAACTCTGTAACCAGAGCATCCAGATCAGGAATTGGTCCTGGGACATCATACTCAGAAATAGGGCACCCTACAGGTGGCCACTTTATTGTGTTGGAAGATATCGATGAATTAATCAATGATCTTTTCCAATAATGCACTCCCTTCCTTTTATTGCCCCATCGAAGACTGACTTTCTGAAGTTTCTGTCCCAAAGAATGCCCGTCGGTGGCGCAGGAATTGCTCCGCCGTGGCCTCCCTCTACCACGGCAACTTTTCATGACGATATCAGTCGACGTTTCTTACCTGCTTAATATATTCCTCACATATAAAAAGGGGAAACTTTTTGTGAGATCCAACAAAGTTTAGAGCACGAGTTGATTGGCTCAAATCTTGCAAACTAATCAGTCCTCCCTGATTTTAGAGTAAATAAAACGAGTTGTTATACAAGACACAAACTTACATTCCTATGCCCACAAGGAAAAGGACAAGGTTAATCCCTAGCAGGCTTGCGTTTTCTCTACTTTCCTGGTACAACGTGAACTCGTTCTTATCTATTTAGCAGTAGTGTTAAAACGAGTTGTTATACAATACACAAACTTACATTCCTATTCCCACAAGGAAAAGGAGAAGGTTAATACCTAACAGGCTTGCGTTTTCTCTACTTTCCTGGTACAACGTGAACTCGTTGTTATCTATTTAGAAGTATTTAGAAGGAGAAGGTTAGAACTCCGGTATTTATTGTAGCATGACCTATTATATCAGAAAACCTGGACTATTCATCTTGAATAAAGGGAAACTTTAAGAAAACATAATTTCAAGTATGTAAAAATCAATACATTTTTTTTAACACCATCGGACGTTTAACACCATTGATACTTTTTCTTATCTTATTATCATGTTGTTTATATTTTCATGGGGCTATAAGAGGGTAGACATAAAACAAACTTTTAAATATATTTTTATCATAAAATCTGTTAAATTATTTTTGAAATATATCTTTTGGTATATACACAGTTACTACCTCCGAATGAAATTGAACTCCTATGTACTTAATTTCTAAATAAAATATAAGATTCTTTTTTAGATACAAAGTAACTGTCGGTGAACATGTCTCAAAACAAATGCTAAGATTCTTTGTTAAATACAAAGTAACTGCCAAGGAATTTACAAGATAATTATTTGTTTATAGTCAGTTAAAGTTGACAACAATGTTTTAAAAAATTAAACCAATAAGAAAAAAGGTTTAAAATTTTATTAGTATTAGATTATCATAAAACTGCTTAAAGATTAAATAGAATTAAAGAATTTGAAATAAAATTAAAGGAGACTTTCCTTATTCATAAAAGAATTTGAAGTTTAATTGAAAAAGGAAATTGTTAAAAAATTTATTTATTTATTTTTGTTTATAAAAACTTATTAATTTACAAAAATCGACCAATTAATTGATAAACTGGTCGGTTTTTAACAACAAGGATTATTAAAATAATTGAACCAAAAAAATAAAAACCAAACCAAAAATAGAACAATTTGAAGTTTTCAGGTTGAACCGGCTAAAACAGTTTAGCCTTTTAATCATTAGTTGAGAACTCCAAAAGAACTAAGATTAAGTGACAGAAACCATTTCTTCTTAAGCAGGAAGGAGGCTTGAGGTTATTCCAATGTAAGTCATTAACTCAACTCTTCTAGCTAGAAGGACTTGAAGGCTCTACAGTGACAAGGAAACTCTTTGGTCTAAGTGAATGTGTGAATGCTACTTATCTAAGTCCAACTTTTAACAGTTAAAAGTGAGTATAGATTACTTTCGGTGCTTGATCCAAATATTGAGTTTGAAGGACCAATTACACAATCTTTTTAAGAGCTTAATAAACAATGGTAGTTCTTATAATGATAAAGTTAGAGACATAATTTCTTGAGGTGATTGGAGTTGTAATTTCATAGGTTCAGCTTGCATTATTGATAGCTTGCCTCATTTGTCTAACCCTAAAGAAGATGATAAAGTTATTTAGTTAAAGGACCCATCCTATAAATTTACCAATAAATCTTGCTTGGAATTGTTTAGGCCTCATTCTTTAATAGTGTACAGGTGATTTTATTTGGGCCAAATCTTTAATTCCTAAAACTTTCCTTTATAGTTGACTTGCACTTAGGCAAAGATGAAAAACAAAGGATAGATATCATGGTGTTCAAGTAAATGAATGTTTGCTTTTCCAAATTGTTCCTAAAACCATTGCACATTTCTTCTTTCAATGTGCCAATTCTCAAACTATTTGGTCTAGGATATAACACCTATTACAATTCTAATATGGGGAATTTAAATGGTTGAATATTGTTCAATAGGCAAGTAATGTTGTCAAAGGTATGAAATAAGACGTTTGTTTTCTTAAAATTGCATTTTTATGTTGTATTTATGATATATAGCATAAAAGAAATAACTGATTGCAAAAAGGCTTAGCCATGAGCAAGTATGTGCTTGCTACTAAGATAATCATATGGATAAAGGAAATTATTCTTACAAAACAGGCTCATATTAGAGCGAGTACTTCTATAAAACTTATACGGAACTTAGAGGGCTAGATGTAGTGAGTAACACGAGCTTTAGTTACTTGCTTAGGATCGAATGTGACAGTGAACAAATGTATGATCTGAAATGTGTCATCTTTTCATTTGTAGGTCTCAATTTCTCTGAACTTATGCTAAACTATACTAGAGAAATTTGTTTTCTCTCACTTAATGTTAAATTGCATTAGAGAAAACCCTTATGAGATTAAATACTTATATCCCCCTATGTCATGTCAAAATCCATGGATTTACATATTTGTATCTGTATGCATCTTAATGACATAGACTCAAGGTCAATCTGTATATATATGCCCAATAACCTTTTAAAATGCTTAAGATGACACAATTCTTAAGACTTTCTATTGGGACCCGATCCGGGAACCGGATCCCAACCGAAAAATGGAAGCGAAAGAAGCGAAACAAACAGAACGAGAGGCAAAACAACAGCGGAAATGCAAGCGAATTGAAATAAAGGTAA
>JANVCQ010000232.1:39126041-39139620 GCA_025531925.1 Erythroxylum plowmanianum
AGCATTCATGTGTGAGTTTGTTTTACATTTGAAACTTCTAATAAATTGTTAGTTGTGGGCAATGGTTTGATCAAGTTCTATGGGCTAAACTAGGTCGATTAATCTCTTAATCTTTAAGTCCCTTGTCTACTAAAATACCTATCTCATTCTGCTTACACTTACTTCTCGAGTACCATAATTTAAACCTCCTATCTCCTTTGCTTTAGCTCCTGCCCACTTAGTCTCCTGAATGTACGTCATTTGTATCATATACTTGTCTAAAATTTCTACCAATTCCAAGTACTTTCAAATGAGGCTCCCCATGTCGAAGAGCATATCCTTATTAAACCATCTCCGTCTTTATTCCTGCAAGCTACGCTTACCAACCCGCTTACACAGATTCCATCAGCTCGATTTAAAGGCATCCCTTTTAACTCATGTGTCTACGTTTACGACATGTACTATCCTAGGAAATCCTTAAAAGTTGAAACTAATAAACCCCACCACCCAGCTAATATAATATAATAATAATAATAATAATATAATAATAATAATAATACAATAATAATAATAATAATAATAATAATATAAAAACTAATAATAATGATGATGATGATGATGATGAAGATAAAACTAATACTAATAAGAAACTCAATAAAATGATGATGATGATGATGATGATGATGATGATCATGATAATAATAATAATAATAATAATAATAATAATAATAATAATAATAATAATAATAATAATAATAATAATAATAATAATAACAATAACAATAATAATAATAACAATAACAACAATAATAACAAAATTAATGAAATAAAACTAAGAATAATAATTTGCCAACCGACCTCAGTAAAGCATTTTTAAAACCAGCATGAAAAGAAAAATGGCACGTTTGATTTGAGCAAGAAAAACTGATGTCCCACGTGGTCCAATTGGGTCTAGTAAATCTACTGGTGAGGCATGCAAGTGAAAGTAGACAATGAAACCGGTAAGGTGTGAATTTAATATAGAAAGCTATTTGTAGAAGGTTGAAGTAACAAAAAGAAAACGATTTTAAACATTAAGTACCAGTAAACTATTCAACAATATATGAAAAAGCATACATTTCATAAGGGGCAAGACACTCTATACAATCCATATGCCAAGAAGGCATTAACAATATGTTTTTCATTAAAAGATAACTACACAATAGAGGTATCAATGACAAAATTATAACCTTTTTTGTCCAAAACCAATATAGAGATCAAGTTTCACCTAAAAGATGATAGATAAAATGTGTCATGTAAAACAAGTACAAACCTTATATCAAGGTTCAAATATACATCCCCTATAAACATTACAGAAACTTCATCATTATTGCCAATCATCAGTTTTTTCTCCTTTTTATTTAAGTTTCTCCTGCGAATGAACCCCAGCATTATGGAAGCAACATGATTAGAGGCTCCACTATCAAGCCACCAAGAACTTGATGTGGCTATAGAAAGATTACATTTACGGATCATACAAGCCAAATAGTTACCTAATAGTTCCCATTTTTCTTTCCATGACTTCTATTTCTTACAATCGAACTTTTTAGGTCCAAGCATCTCATACTTTAGCATCTATAGGACCTTTGGCAATATTGGATTGATCGATATTGACATGAGGAGAGAATTTTCCTTAAAGGCTTTACCTTTTCTTTTCCCTTAGTTACTAGTAGGGTCGTATGAGTAGTGTTCTTTGGCTTCTCCTCTTTAGTAACAAATCAAGAAATCAAATCATTGATGTCACAATCCTTATCCTCTAAATTGTATATAGTAACCAGGATACCAAACTTTGAAGGAAGTGTATAAAAGCTCGGTGTATAATACAGGCATTAAGAATAACAATGTTTAACACCTTTAACTTACTCTAGAGGTGGACCATTTTGATAATTCACTCCCTTACTCACCCTTTTCTTATGTTCCTTAAGGAGAATAATTCTTTCATTATGGTGCTTATTTTAGCAGTAGATGATACGTTGTTTTTGTGGGTGACATTGTTCAGAAAGTCCTTAGTTATGTTTGTATCTAGTAGTCCACTTAGTAGTTGATCTGGGATTGATCTCTTGATGGCCAAATAACACATCCTATTTGACCTCTTTTAGGCTACAAAGGCTACTTTAGTATCGTCTAAACTATATGATCTAGGCTTAGGTGGCTTATCTTTAATCATGGATATGTTAATGTGTTCTATCTCTAACATAAACCCTATATCTTACTTCCATTTCATAAAATTGAAACCAGTTAGGGTTTTGATAATGATACTGTTATTATTTACAAAAAAGGTGACTGCAAAATTTATAATCTAATGATTAGCAAAAATGTAGGATAACAACGATACTTAAAGATATAAATAGTAACTCTATTGAGAATCTTATCACACATATCATGAAACATCTATAGGCTAAATACATAAAATATGCAGATAAAATATCCACACAAAGATGATCATAATACACACCTTTGATTATTATAATACTATCACCTATGGGTGAATAGATGATCACTCAAGCAATGACTTCCTTTATCTAATGCCTTTATACACATCTCAAAATCTTATATAAGGCCAACACCTATGGGAAGAAAAGCTAAACACAAGACCAGAGTCATCCCTAAACATGCAAGCAAAACAATTCAAATACTAACTTGAAAGGCCACTGTAGTGACTATATTCTCATCAATACTCCAACAAATCCACAAACATAAGGAATATGCCTTTATATTATTCTCACATTCTGTATGGGCATATAATGTATGATAATGTACCATTAATAAATGCAAATCCTTATTTAGATTCTCATTATCACATACTATTGTTGAAAACATCACCAATTAACTTTATTTGAGACTTTATTACAAGAAAAATCTCAATTGGAGTGATAATCCTGCAATACCAAACAATAAATACACTACATGAGATACCAAAACCTTATGTACCTTTTTCATTTCTAGTCCAAAGTATGAAATTCTACTAAGAAATGGCTTTAATTACCTTTATATGATTTTTCTGGAATTAAACCTTGTTTGTTACTAAATGTAATAAATCAAGAAAAATTAAAAAACTCACTTTATGAATTCATGGAACCTCGAAATAGACCTAAAATAACTTGAGGAACAATTTAGTAAATTCTAAAATTTTTGAGTTTTTTTAGTTACTATAGTGTTGACATCAGCATAGCATTAGTCACTGAAGTCAGTGGTGATCATGGTTGAGCATGGCTGGAGGGCATGTGTAACACACACACCAAGCGTGACACATCTATGGATGTGTCAGGCGTGTGTCTTGCACATGCCACCACACACACTGACGCTTTTAAGACCTTATGGCCTTACTTAAAGCCTAGATATATATTAATTTTATAAAACCTTAACTTCTAGTCATAGTCACAGACCTCCACTCCTTTATTTCTCTATTACCTTGCACATAAATAGCTGGCCTTTATAGTCATAACCTTCATTCCTCACTCTCACCTGTAAAGTTAGCTTTTTGGAGTAAAGATTGCATTTGCATTTAAGATTTGTGAAATTTTGTAAGGATGAAACTTAAGTTTAAGATAATTAAGTTTAACCATCTTATGTTTTATTAAATGGATTTGAAAGGAATTGCATATAAATAAGAGTGAAGTGTTGGTATGCATCCGATAATAAATGAATATGCATGTTAAAGTTTGTTAGTTTTGGACTTTACAGAGTGATCTTTCAATATTATAGTTAAGTTCCCAAATTTATTTATACTTAATTAAATGTTTACTATATAGAAAGCTTGTTAGTCACCAAAGTGACCTTGCTTGAAAAGATATTTAGATATTCAATTATGTATTTGTTTTCAATTGTTCATGTTATGTAATGCTAATAAATGACATAAAAGATGAACTAAAGAATTGAGATTATTAATTATAGTACTAGGAGATCACCTAAAGGTGGATCATTGCTTATAATTAATAATATTAAATAGAGTTATTAATATACTTGGTGAATATGTTTCTATATCCAAAGATAAAATTCATATTAACTTGTTTATCATTATATATATATATATATATATATATATATATATATAGCTTATTATTGTCTGAATCCATTAATTGTACTCAAAGCATTCATGTGTGAGTTTGTTTTACAATTGAAACTTCTAATAAATTGCTAGTTGTGGGCAATGGTTTGATCAAGTTCAATGGGCTCAACTATGTCAATTAGTCTGAGCAAATCTGATTTCAGTTGGCCCTTATGGATAAGGACCCAGCATTAGTTGTTGAGAAGCCTGCAACAATTATTGAGACTAAGACACAAGTTGAAAAGACATAGTTTGATGCTTGTGAAAATCCTAATAGGCTAAGTCTAAACTTGATGCGATTGACAATGGCTAAAAATGTTAAGTCATCAATGCCTAACACGAACAATGCAAGGGAATTCATAATGAAAATCAAGGAGTACTTGATGAGTGAATTGACATCTAAGAAGTTAGATTGGTCTCTACCTATCTATGATCATGTAATAGAAATGTTAAATTTGGCTACAAAGCTGAAAACAATTGGCATGGATGTGAGTGAATCCTTCCTAGTACAGTTCATCAGGAACTCAGTTCCTCCTGAATTTGGTCAATTCCATGTGAATAATAACAATATTAAGGAGAGAAATGGAACTTTCAAGAAATCAAAACTATGTTGGTGCAGGAGGAAGGGGGATTAAAGAAAATGAAGGAACACTCTATTCATCTTACAGTACATAATAAATCTAGCATCAAAAAGAGAAAGCCAAGAAAGAATAACAACAAGAAGGACAAAGCCTTAATGAAGGTTAATAAGGGCCAAACCTATAAAGAGTAGCGTTGTTTCTTCTGCAAGAAAGTCGGTCACCTAAAAAAAGATTGTCTGAAGAGAAGACTTGGTTTGAAAAGAAAGGTACTATGATTTAGCATGTTTTGAATCAAACCTTATTGAGGTGCCCAATAATACCTGGTGGTTAGATTCAGGTGCAACTACTTATGTGTCACATGTTATGCAGGGATTCCTTTCAATCCAAACCATAAATAGAAATGAAGAGTTCCTATATATGGGTAACATAATGAAAGAACAAATATAAGGAATTAGGGCTTACATATTGATCTTAGACACTAGTAGTAGTTTAGATCTTGAAATGTGTCTTTATGTTCCTAGATGTGCTATAATTTTAGTTTTTATTAGTAAGTTGGATAAGATAGATTTTAATTGCAATGTTGGAAACGATGTTTTCTCTTTATATAAACAACAGTACTATTATGATTATGGTACATTAATGGATGGTTTATATCGTTTTAATCTTGATGTTAATTATTATGAATCTCTATTTCATGTTGAACATTATATTGGTAATAAACATAATGCACATAATGAACACTATGCTTACATGCGGCATCAAAGGTTAGGTCATATATCTAAAGAAAGGGTGATGAGATTAGTGAAAAGTGAAATCTTACCTCAACTAGATTTTACTAATTAGGATGTGTGTGTGGATTGCATTAAAGTAAGAAAATCAAATACATATATAAGAATTCGGCTATAAGAAGTACTGAGTTACTTGAATTAATACATATTAATATATGTGGTCCTTTTTATATTCCATCTTAGGGGTATTAAAATTATTTTATCACCTTTATTAATGACTATTTACGTTATTGTTATCTCTATTTACTGCGTGAAAAGTCTCAATCATTGGACTTTCTTAAGGTGTTCATTAATGAGATGGAAAGGTAGTTAAATAGAAAAATGAAGCTAGTAAAGACCGATAGAGGTGGTGAATATGATGGTAAATATGATGAGAATGGACAGTGTCTAGGTCCATTTGCAAAACTTCAACAAAGTTGGGGCATTTGTGCACAGTATAGAATACTCGATATACCACAATAGAATGGTGTAGCTAAAAGGCATAATCATACTTTTATGAATATGGTTAGGTGTATGTTAAGTTACACTAATGTACCTTTATTTTTATAGATGTATGCATTAGAGACAGTTGCATATATACTTAATAGGGTTCTTAGTAAAGCAGTTTCTATGACATCTTATGAATTGTTGAGAGGTAGGAAACATAGTTTGAAGCATCTGCATGATTGGGGTTGTCTAGCAGAAATAAGGATTTATAATCCTCTTGAGAGGAAGCTTGATGCAATAGCCGTTAGTGGTTACTTCATTAGTTATCCAAAAAAATCCAAAAGACACATATTTTATTGTCCTAACCATGGTACAAGAATAGTTAAGTCTAGTAATGCTAAGTTCATTAAAAATGGACAAATCAATTGTAGTGGGGAACTATGAAAGGTGGATATTCAAAAGAATCAAGTAGAAAACCGTTCACCTAGTGTCTCTTCTCAAGTTGTTATTCCTTTTGTTGTATCACAGTCACACAACATACTAGAGCAACAAGTTTATATTCTAAATGTTGGCCCCTAAACTTTTTAATGATAAATAAGCATGATTAAATTAATTTTGGGGTCTCGCTAGATTAATATATGTTGGAATTAATTAGCTTGCTAATGTGGGTAAGATTATATGACATAGGTTAAGGGAATTGAAGTATTAAAGTAGTAAGAGTGTGTAAGGGCAAAATTTGGCAAAATTTGGCAAGTCACATAAGTTTAGAAACCATAAGGCTTTAAATGAAGGGCAAAATGGACATGTGCAATCATTAAGGGTATAAAAGGAGAAGATGAAGGGTGGGCTTGAGTGGGAAAAAGCCAAAAACGTAATTGAAGAAAAGAGAGAAGAGAGAAGCACGAAAAAAGGAGAAAAAAAGAAGAGAAAGAAGAGAGTTATGCTAGGTTTTGATTTTTCTTAGTCTTAAAGAGTGATTTTGAAGTTGAGCAAGAAGGGAAAAAGAAAGAGGAAGATCAGAGCTTTCTTTTGATCCAAGAAACTCATTAAGTGGTGAAGATTCAAGGTAAGTTGGTGTTAAATCTTTTGGATTTTTGGAAAGGTTTTGGTTCAAAGAGCTTAGAAAATGCATGGGTTTAAGTCTTATAGGATCAATTTTATACATATGTTTCTTTGGGTTCTCAATTAGAATTCTTATTGATTGGGGGCAAGAGGAGCAAGAGGAGAGGCACATTTGAGCAAGTTATAAGTAAGGAAATTCAAGGTGGGTTTCACTTTTATAATTAAATAATAAGCCATTAAAGTCTCTTTCAAGAAATGACAATAAATGATTTTTCCAACTATTTCTAAAATGTGCATTTATTACTCTTTAAATGTTTGAGAATGTGCTGAATATTCTGCATATGAATTTTGTTTGATATATGAAAATGGTTTTTGAAAGGATATCAAGCTTAAGAAATCAAGTTTTCGAAATGTGCCTTTTGGGCAATATGCTTTACAAGTCATGAAATACATGTTATGTGAGTTTGTGGTAGTCCCCTAAGTTAAGTCAAGTGCACTTTGATAAAAAGGCTTCTCGTGCCTTTCCGCTAGTGGCATAGAGTTCCTTCATGGACTCTCATAAGTTCACAGCTACGCAAGACCATTATGTGGAAGTGCATAGTACGTTCTGTTTTGGATCCACCTGAACCATTTTGATATGCTTATGTGCTCATGATAAATTGAAAAGAATGATGCATACATAATTTGCATAAATGTAAATTTTCCAATAAAAGTGATTTTATAAATGGTTTTGCTTGTTACCGATTATAAAATTGTTACCCACGGGCTTTACTCTCACCCCCATTCTCCTCCCCATATCCAGATAATGAGCAAGATATCGAGTAGTCAAGGGTCAAGGCATCACTCCGATCTTTGTTTATTTTGTATTTGAAGCAAATCTTGTGAAACAAGGCTTTAGTTGCATTTTGGGCAAATTATAGTTCATGTATCTTTTGTATTTTGAGATTTTGAGATATTAATGTATTTGCGACTTGAAATGCCCACTAAAGCTTTATAAAACTCTTATCTTTTGATGCAAATGGAATATGATTGCATTCTTGCTCAAGACTCTCTCAAATTTGTACATTACATTTTCAAGTTTTCATAAGGGAAAAATTTATGTTCTAACTTCTGGGGAAAATCTGGGTTAGTCTAGGCTGATTTAGGCAAATGTGCCTTTTATAAAGTTGTAGATCATCTTTTTAGCTTTCCAACGGTATATAGTATGAAATTTTTGGACATCAAATTCAAAAGTTAGGGTCCTTATAAAGGGAGATACTCAGGAATATAGATAGTATCATTTGTAAAAGTATATCGTCTGTGATGACGTCATATCGCCTATGATGACATCATATCGTCTGTAAAAACGTATCGTTTATGACAACGTCATATCATTTATGATGACGTCATATCATCTGTGATGACGTCATATCATCTATAAAAACGTATCATCTGTGATGACGTCATATCATCTATGATGATGTCATATCGTCTGTAAAAATGTATCATCTGTGATGATGTTATATCATCTATGATGACGTCATATCGTCTATAGTTGATTTTTTGCTTCTTTTGTTGTTAACCGAAACTTCTCCTTCTATATCCTATAGTCTGCTCCATTTTTGACCCTTTAGATGATAGAATTTGTCTTCAAGATCTTCATAAAAGTTGTAGATGTTGAAGTACTCTTTCAAACCATCTAAAGAACACCCTAATCCCATATCTGTAGGGAAAGTTATGGTAATTTTCCCAATTTGACTGCTTTTTTACTTCGTCTACTTTTTCGTTTAGTTTCATCTGATCCTATTGTTTGCTCCATTTTTGACCCTTCAGACGATAGAATTTGTTTTAAAATCTTCATGAAAGTTGTAGATCTTAAAGTCCTCTTTCAAACCATCCAAAGAACATCTTAATCTGATATCTGTAGGGAAATTTATGGTAATTTTCCCAATTCGTCTACTTTTTCATTTGGTTTCGTCTGATCCTATCGTCTGCTTCATTTTTGACCTAGATGATAGAATCTATCTTTTAGGTCTTCATGAAAGTTGTAGATATCGAAGTATTCTTTCAAAGAGTCCTAAGATGATCTTAATCTGATATCCCTAATGACAGTTATGCTAATTTCTGCAAAATAGATGCAATATGACTGAGGTCAAAACTTTGTTTGATTCTTTCATCCATAACTTTGTTATGGGATCTCTAAATGAGATGATCCTGGTCTCTAAATAAACTAAAGACATAGAGCCGCAAATGTTACTAAACAAGTCAAATTGAAACTCCAGTTGGAGGTTTCCCTAAATCTGTTCGGAAACAGGAGAAATGTGTTGTTTTGATGTTTGTCTTGGTATGGGCACGCCACCCTTGTAGGATATGCGTTCAGATGTCACTTATGACGTCGGGCTCGTGACTCACGAGGGCGGGGTCTCCAACACTAAACCCATAAGAAGAGAATGTCAATAATGAACTAGTAAATAATGTGCAAGACAAAAATGATCAAATGATACCACGAGAAATAATATTGCAAAGGTTTATAAAGAAGAAAAGACCAGCTATATCAGATGATTATATAGTGTGTTCACTCGAGCACGAATGTGACTTGAGCATTAATAAGGATCATGTCTCATTTAAAGAAGCCTCGAAATGTAACAATTCTGAAAAATGGCTCAACGCTATGAAAGAATAGTTAAAATCTATGGATGATACTCAAGTCTAGGAACTAGTTGAGTTACCTAAAGGCTCAAAGCAAGTGGGTTATAAATGAGTCTTTAAGATCAAAAGGGACTCGAAAGGTAATATTGAAAGGCATAAAGCTAGACTTATAGCCAAAGGTTATACTCAAAAGAATGGCACCTTCTCTCTAGTTTCAAAGGACTCTTTAACTATTGCTATAGCATTAGTAGCTCATTATGATTTATAGCTTCACCAAATGGATGTAAAGACTACTTTTTTGAATGGTGACTTAGACGTAAAAGTTTATATGGACCAATCAGAAGGTTTTGTGACTGTAGGGTAAAATATGGTGTGTAAATTAAAGAAGGTAATATATGGTTTGAAACAAGCTTTCTGACAGTGGCATCTTAAGTTCAATGATACCATTACCTCCTATGATATTGAAGAGAACTCTATTAATAGGTGTATCTATATGAAGGTCAGTGGGAACAAGTTCATCATTTTGGAACTGTATATTGACGATATTTTTTTTGACCGGTAATGATGTGGGCTTACTGTATGTTGTAAAGAAATTTCTATCTAATAACTTTGAAATAAAAGATATGGTTGAGGCATCCTATATGATCGAAATAGAAATATTTTGCGACAAGGTATAAGGATTATTAGGGTTGTGTTTGAAAGGATATATTAGTAAAGTATTAGAGAGATTTAGGATGAAAAATGATTTGTAAGGTAGTTTCAATTCATAAAGGGAATAAATTTAGTGGAATGCAATATCTTAAAAATGATTTGCAATAAAAAGAAATGGAACATATTCCTTATGCATCTATAGTTAGGAGTCTGATGTATACTCAGACTTGTACTCGACCAAATATCAGTTTTGTCGTTGGAATGTTAGGTCGATATCAAAGTAACCCTGGAATAAACCACCAGAGAGATGCAAAGAAAGTACTTAGGTGTTTACAAGGCACCAAGGATTACACGCTCATATCAGGAAATCAGATCACTGAGAAGTGATTGGTTATTCATATTCATACTATGTTGGTTACGTAGACTCAAGGAAATCCACGTTTGGTTATTTATTCTAACTAGTAGGAGGGGCAATTTCTTAGAAGAGTATAAAACAATCTATCATTGCTACTTCCACTAGGGAGGTTGAATTTGTGACATGCTTTGAGTCCACTATTCAAGTATTATGGTTGCAGAACTTTGTCTTAGAGTTAGGTATTATCGACAGTATAGCTAGATGTTAAAAATTTATTGTAAAAATTCCACAGTTGTTTTCTTCTATAAAAATGAAAAGTATTCTAAGGGTGCTAATCACATGGATTTGTAATACTTGTCAGTCAAAAAAGAAGTACAAAAATATAAAATGTCAATTAAACATATGAAACTGATGTAATGGTAGTGGATTCATTAACTAAAGGATTACCGCCTAAAATATTTACTAGCCATGTCAAAAGGATGGGCATTATAGATAAGTTCTCCTTAGTATGAGATCATGTTATGTATATACATATGTTTGGTTATTAGCTATTATTGTTTTGACACTTACGAATTCAATTAAAGTTATGTTTTTGTTTATTTGTTAGTTCCCACATTATGTTGTGTACACACATTTTTTTTATTATGATGACAAATTATGTTTTAAGAAAATACTAAAGTTGAGAATTACAGTGTTTCTCAATTGCAATTATTTAAGTTGAGTTGACTGTGTGATACATGGAAGGAATTACGTCGTTAGACGACTTGTAATCGCCATGATCCCATCATTTAAATTCATTCAAGTTTGATAACTTGATAGATTCAATATATGTTGCACACTTATATTGTTGGATTATCAAGTTGTAATATGAGTCAATTAGATGATTGTTAGATTAATTTAATAATAATAAAGGTATAACCCATATTACCTGGGTTGATTCTAATATAAGATGGGCTCAAGATAATGATTATTAGGCTTGTAGGAAATATTAGAGTCACTAAGGTTTTATTATAATTAATAAGAACCCTTCCCTCTCCCTTTATTCAAGTTAACAGTTACCAAAACAACTACATGTACGTTTTAACAGCATTGGAAAAAGAATGAAAAAAAGCAGTAGGAGAAAGTGGATAAACTTCTTTACGCTGAGAAAGTGTTTGCAACCAAAAGGATTAAAGATCTATCATTATAGTCACATATTAAATATGGACCAAGATTAGTATTTCTTTTTCTCTCTTATAGTATGAATTATAATTGAATGTGTTGAATTGATTGTGTTATAAATGATCGTAGGAGAATTCTAGACTTGAAATATTGTTTAAAATATTATATTTTTAATTTATACATTTATGTTTCATTGATTCAAAATTAAAATAAAATAATTTAAAAGCTTGTAAATTCTTGTTATATACTGCAAAATATTAAACTTTGACTTATACTTTAAAATAAAATTTAAGTTAAAAGTACATTTTTGACAATACAACTGCAAACTATTTGTTAATAGGAAGCCCTTTTATTAGCCTATCCGATCAAGAAAACTAATTCATTGGTACTGTAACTTCCTAGTCAAGTATTTAGTACAAGTACATTTATTTTCAAGAATATAACCATATTTAATTTGTACAAAAAACCGTTTTTTTAATGCAGCAAAGGAAGCATGACAATGCCAACTGTGATTGCGAACAAGAACGAATTGGCACACACAGCAACTGATGTAATTGGCATGTTGACCAAATCTTCGAGGCAAAGACACAATGTTGGCATGATTCATAATTATTTACAGATAATAGGACGGAAATTTCTAAAACACAATTAAGGGGAACAAGGAGCGAAGCTAGTAATACTCACAATGGTTGACCTACATTCATGTGCTCTTCACGTGGGACTTTGACTAATGGAATTACTAGTAATTATCATTAATAGTTATGATATATCCTTTACGGTAATGGGGACTAAGAATACTATTTTTTTGTCATAAATCAAATAAATATTAAACGTGAGCTACATTAGTCATTAATATAAATAATATCTATTTCTTCTACCAAAATAAATTTTTAAAAAAAGACTAAATCTACTTGCTCTCTTTTTATTGGATACATACATTGAGCGCTTGGACGGGGACTACTATCGAAGTCTTCGCCTATCTTCTTTGGATGTTTCGACGCCCACCCATCATTCTGCCTCACTGTTTGAGTGTACTAAGCTCCCCATTCAAGTGACAGAGACAGAAATTAAATGGGTCGCGCTTAGAACCTTACTAAAAACCCGATCTTTAGCACATCCCATCTCTGTTTTACCGAAACTAGCTTCTGTTTTTGGTGAAGTGAGTGTATGTCTGCCGCCCCAGTCTCTATCTACAGGTAGTTTGATCTCTGCACTGTGCTTTTCTTGAATGGCACTTTGTTTTTTATGTCAATTTATGGTGTTTCTCAGCTTCATGTCTTGTGAAGCTGAAAGGTGAGTTTGTGTGATGACTCTGTTATTTGATGATTGAACACTTTTAGTTGACCATCTGGCTAGATGGGTTTGGAATGTGAATGCTAAAGGTTGAATTTTTTGGTATGGAGTTAACTGGTTTGATGGTGTTTCCCGTTAGTATCAGAGTAAAGATGAAAATGTTAAAAGGGTTATAAGTGATAAGGGCAACTATTTAAATGACTATTTCTAGTCATTTTGACGATGATTAATCTACCCCAAATTTTGTTACTCTATACTAAAAATTCTAATATTTTCTTCTTGAGTTGGACATAGTGTTTCGTTTTTTAGCTTATTCAATTTTTCTTGTTAGGGGTTCGTGAGGATTTTGAGTTCATCTTTGCAGTCGTCCTCCTGGGATTCTACTTTGGTCCTCTGTTTTTTGTTTTTTAAAGTAATTTCTTGTTTCAGTGTGGTAAAAGAGCTACCGTATTGCTTTTGCCTTCTGTAATCCTCTTCTGTTAGTGCATATCTGTTCTGGAATTAGGTTGAGATTGGATGCATGTTACTTAGTCTTATTAGGATGAATAACTAGTGAAAATATTATAAA
>JANVCQ010000232.1:39141092-39157395 GCA_025531925.1 Erythroxylum plowmanianum
ATAATGAAGAACAGGAAGAAATAAACAAGAAAGAAAAACTTAGGCATGATCAAGATCAAGAAGAAGATGAAGAAGAAGAAATAGTACATGAAGAAGGTTCTAAGCATGAGGAAGAATATAAGAAAGATGATGCAATCAAAGAAGATGATAAGAAGAATGAAGAAGAAGAGCAGGAAGAGGAAACCAAGGATGAAGAGACAGAAGACGAGGGCGGAGAAGGTGGCGATGATGAAATAGACAAACATGATCAAGAAAAGATGGAACGAGATGCTGATGGTGAAGAGGATTTTATTGAAGAAGAGACAGAGAGAGAGGAAAACAGTGAGGAGAAGAAAACTGAGAATAATGAAGGTAAAGATAAGGGGCTTCAAGTAGACCATGACCCTTCTCTAGAGGATCGAGATCATGAGAATAATGCTCATGAGGCTCGAGAGGAGCATTACAAGGCAGATGATGCTTCAAGTGCTGTGGCCCATGATGGTTCAAATACAAGCACTGAACGTGAGAAGTTGGGTGCTGATACCTCAAATGAGAACTCAGGACGAAGTGATTTAGAGCAGAATAACAAATCTGTTAATATTAGTAAGGCTCGAGAGGAACATTACAGGGCAGATGATGCTTCCAGTGCAGTGACTCGTGATACTGCAGCTAATAGCTCAGAACTTGAAGGGGCAAGTTCTGAGAAATCAAATGAGAACTTGTCAACTGATGACTCGATACAGGGGAATGAATTGGATGGAAACAATGCCAAGGATGTTAGAGGGGATCAGACCAACACAACATCACAGTCAAAACAAGGTGTAACAGCTGAATATGTTCCTTCAGGTGAAAATAAAGATGGTGATCTAAGCCTGCGCAACCCTCACCCTCAGAACAAGTCACCTGAAGTTGCATCTGCATCCAATAATCAGCAGCAAACAAGCAATAAGTTGGTAGAAGTAACTGGTGGAGATAATTCCAAAGATGGGAGCACAGGTGCTTCTGGTTCATCTCAGCGGAGTGAAACGTTAAATAAAATATCAAAGTCAATTGAAAGTCAAAATGGAACAGTTGATGGTGCAACTACCGAGGAAGTAGCTAGCCAAAAAACTATTGAATTAGAGCATAGTAACGACAACACCGTTTCAAACAGCAGTCAATTGCAAAATAATTTGGTGGTTTATGATAAAACAGAGCATATAGAAGCAAATGGCGGGATCTCCTCAAATTCCTCCAGTAATTTGGATTCATCTGATAAGACGATCAAGCCTGATGTAGCTGCTGATGTTGACATCAATTCTGAATCTTCTATTCAAATAAACAAGGTTACAGATGCTGCTATAGAACTGAAATCTGGCAGTGACAATGAGTCGGCTGAAAAGGATAAAACCCCAGGCTCCTCTACCAACAATGTGATTGGAACAGCAGATGCACATGAACATGTTGATTCTTCTATTGACGAAGATGGGAATGACAATCGTATAGACCTGGATACCCTGCCACAGCATAGTATTGAAGGGATCAATAGTAGAGATGCTGCATCAGAATGAGAAGTCTGAGAAAATATGCCACCTGGTTATGGCCAACCTTTCACACTGTTTTCATGTGCAAACATGGAGGTTTTTTATTTTATTTACTTCCACTGACTATGCAAGAATATGTTTAACTTTGGACTTTTTTTAGGCAGTTTACGATGTTAATGGCTTTATGGGTGTAATTATAAGCCCTTATCTTGAGGTCCTTTTCTTTCTCTTTTTAATATTTCTAAGCTTCTTTTGTAATGGCTTTATGTTACTAGCTTATTCCTTTTCATTTTGTCAATCATTACAAAAGAAAATATTGAATAAAATAAGAGTTGTGATAATATTTACAAAAGAAAATATTTAACAAAATGGGAGTTGTGATAATATAAAAATTCAGTGACAGAGAAATTGAGACTTATCAATAAAAGAACATTGTTTATAGTTGTTTCAACTTTTTAAAGCTACAATTGATCATGGTTCAAAATAATTATTTTATCAATCATATATTTGATGTGATATTAAATATTTGTCTTTCCTTACGATTTGTTGATTGAAAACATGTTTTTTAATTAACCCTTATTGTTTACCAACTTTAGATACAATTTAAATTTTAATTAAACAATAGCTTTAAGAAAATAAAAACCAGCGAAACAAGGTAACGCAACATTTGTGGTTGTATTTAATTTAAAGTAATAGGTTTAGATGCAACAAATTAGAACCTCTAATTGTTACAAATGATCAAAAGAATTGAACTTTTACGTATTCAAACTTTAATCCAGTAAATAATCATTTTGATGAATAGAATAATTACATACATTAGGAATCAATTTAAAAAAACATGGAAAAGCAATATAATACATAAATAAACAAAACACTTTCACATTAAGACTTAATTACCTCGCAATTTTCAAAGTTCCAAAAAGCCTTCACTTCCTTCAATTAAGATAAAGAAAATTAGCCAACAATGGTCACAAAGATAACCAACTTCTAATTTCAAAAAAATTTTCAACATCTACTAAAGGGGAAAGAGACTTTGTGAAAAGATGAAAATTATAATGGGAACTTGGACGCTTTGCTCCTCCACCTTAATCCTATTTATAACCACTTTAATTCTATATAGAAATCTTTTTTTAATGTAATTCTTTAGATCTTACAAGTGATATCTTGACTGATTTATATCCATATTTGACTAAGATAAAATTTAAATAACTTTTAACATATTTTCTCTCACAAATTCAAAGTCTGGAAGTTGTAATTGTTACTGAGCATGCCTACGCTTAAGATCATGCTACACTATTTCACCAAATTTTTAACTTTACTCCAATAATATGATCTAAATATGCCAATTAAAACAATTTTTTTAGCTCAAATCTTTTTTATTCTTCCTTTGATTATTTGATAATGTTGCTCTTTTATTTAAAATTTTCGATTTTGAATTAAGGGTTAATTCTTTTCCAATCAAATAACATCTCCACCCCCTTTCCTACAAAAGTAAACAAAAATATTGAGTTTGAATACAATAAGATAAGAATACGGAGGATTTAAATGATAAAAATTAGGAAAAAATTGTGACACCAAATTCTCCAACATATAATAATTGCTTTTCCCTAAGCAAATAAAAAATTAAAAAAACAAGATAGCCTAATACCAAACTACTTTTCATGAGATTAAACCATGCACACTGCTTAAGACATAGACCAAAAAAGAGTTAAGCATTAACATACATCAAAGTTGATTTTCACCAAAAAAATATGAAAAGAGACATTAAAAACAATCTTAATCAAAAGTATGCACAAAGCCTTAGTGAACTGTCTTATGGTGTTCCCTCTTTTACATAAGCGTTTAGGCTCAAGTGTATAATTATCACAAATGACAAAGAATCACACACCAAAGAGAAATGGAGAGACAAAAGATGTTTTTATCATTTAAGGTTCAAATGCTCACAAGTTTCAACTAAATTCACCTAATCCTCTTACAAAACTTTATCAATCAATTGTCTTGCTTTGCCTAAATGCATACCATAGCTATTTAAAGTTATCAATGTGTTTAGCTTTCATATTAATTAGTTTTAATCCAAATTCACACACACACACACACACACACACACACACAGACCAATCATTAAAACAGTTTAGAAAAAATTCTTTAGCACTTCTTATTTCATCAATTCCTGAAAGCATTATGCACAAAAAAGAATGTGTTCAAACAAGGAAAAATATGACCACCTCACATCCATTTAAAGCATTGTCATAATATTTAATAGTAAAATAAAAACACAACAAATAGGAAATGAAAGAGGGAAGATGAAGAAACCACCCCATTTTTCTTTTTGTGTTAGGTGGGAGGGCAACTCATAGAGAATGTGAAAAAGGGGGCATAACCTACGGTCTATAGAAAGGTCATTGGATTATGCTCCATTCAATATAATTTGCTCTCAATCCTATCCAATCATGTTTAAATAGTTTGTTGAGTTAAGGAAGAGGAAGGGCCATCTTCTTGTTGGTTGCTAGATGGTGGTTCTACAATTGAAGGTACGTTACATTAGAATGTCCTATAATACTAGACAACTGGACCAAGTGGAACAAAATTGAAACTATCATCAAATTGTTTTTTGATGATCTGCATCCTAGCTAAATAATCTAAATCCTAGGATTCCGTCTCATAGGTAATATACATATCAATTTTATATAAATAAAGTAAATCTAAATTAACTACTAGTTAAGTTATATAGGAACCTAAGATTAAAGGTTTATTGTTCTTTTGAATCATATAATAAAGTGGATCTCACTTAACTAAATTTGTGTGATTTGAATGAGGAAACTCATGATCACATGAATTTATAGGGTTGAGAAAAACATATAAGATATATTTTGGCAAGAGTTGTTACCTAATGGATCTAAAAATCACATGAGATGTGATTAATAAAGTTGTTATCTACTAAATTTGAGTTTAGTTGATTTGTTGAGCAAACTCAAGATTAACTAAATTTGAATGGGATCTTAGCCCACTAGAAAGATTAGAGTAATCTTTGTAGTAAGTTATTGATTTACTAAAGAATTTATTCTAAATTCGTTGGATTATATTGATTGTCTTTTTGAATAGTAATGAGGGCTATTATTTCAAATAAAAGAGGGGAGTAAACAAATACATTATTAAAGTCCTTATCCCATTTGGCAGTCATAGAATATAATTAATTACTTGCTTATTTATATTTATATTCTATTCTAAGTGGATTTTACCTTGTTTAGTATAGTTAATACTAAGTTAGTAAACCAAATTTCTTAGATATAAGTTATGTTTAAGAAGAGTTCTCAAAGTTAGATAGAAAATTTGAATGTCTATTATGCAATTTTGCTATAATCCCTGTTGAGGATTCGGTAACAAAGGTTTAGAGATAAGTTAAAATCATATATATGATAAAATGTTTTAACATTTTGAGTTGACTGATGTCTCATAAACTTTATTAACAACATGTATGACGTATCTCAACACCATGATAGCAAGGTTTAAGAGGTTACATAGATTAGAGTTGAAAGGTATACTACCTTAATGAAATTGTTTCATTCAATTTACTTTACTAAAAGCATAAACATTGACATCAAGTAATGGCTTTGTTATAGTATGATAAAAGCTGTCATAAGAAGAAAATAATTGCATAACTTTTCTTGCCTATACGTGATATGATATAGATCATATGTATTTTTAGTTCATGCTTATAAGTATTTGATACTGAATTTAGATTTAACATATTTACAATGTTCAATGCATGATAAGAATTATATTGTTGAGTAAAGTAGTTGATCCAAGTTTATGCAGATAGTTTATATGTGTTGGATTAAAGGAGAGTTATGCTTGACATAACTAGCAAGAATATTATAGTCGAGATTATCTTTTATGCCATGTTGGTTAAATCAGCATGGTGAGAATCATATACTTATATTTCATTAAGTTACTAATGAATTTATGTGATATATCCATATGTATTAAATGAAATAATGATTTAAAATCTTGAATATAAATCTAAGTAGAAATTAAGCATTGAGAAAGTCGAAGCATTTCGATGAGATGGATTTGGTGAGTTTTAAATTTTTAGTTATCTATATGGAATGAGATTCTCTAGTGAATACCTTCATATTACAATTCCATATAAGTATAGATTTTTAAAGGTAGGAAAATACAATATAAGATATTGTATAATGCAATATTATTTTAACTATAGTTATATCTAGTATAATGACTTACCTTCAATAGTTCCAATTGAATTAACTAGTGAGATTTCATAGTAGATATAAAACATTAATTCTTTGAAAGAGTCAAAGTTAATGATTTAAGGATATGATGCTTAGATGATGTATGTATTATCCACTAAGTTTAGAACTAAATTGGTTAATAAAATCTTGTGAGATATCTAAAAGGATGGATATAATCTTACAAACCTATTGAATAAATTGTTTTTTTCAATGCATACTTATTGGAGAATGGTTCTTAAGATAAGTACTGAGAGTAAGATGAAATTTGAAAAGTTCAAATCTCAAAACAGTACATCTAATTGGAACTACTACTTTCGTTGATACTTTTGATGTATAGTTGAAAGGCTATGAGACATTGAAAGATTCACTTTTATTACAAAATCAAAGAGTTTATTTTAGAGATGATTGTAAATTTATCATGTCTATAAGAAGGTTAGTGGGAGTATAATTGTTCTTTTTAATGGAAGTATGTAGAGATATATTACTCACAGAAAATGTATTTAGGAAAATTTTCTTAATTATGATGATAATAAAATGAAAGTTATAAGACTTAAGTGCTTACCATAGAGAATCTTGTAGAAATATTTTATTCAGTCACCGCCTCAGTAGTAATAAGATTGTCATATGGTAATATGGTATAAGATACATAAACCATCAACGTAGTGTAAGTGAGAGATTGTTAGTTTATGCCCTACAACTAATCGGTTAGTTATAGTTTAGTGAAAAATAATTTAAAGGTATTATTTATCTTGTACATATTTAGATGTATATGATAAAGTTTATGGAATAATTATACATTATAAATGAAATTATAATGAGATTATAATTATAAGATTCAAATTGCATTTATGTATTATCCCTAAATTGTTTCTAGTCATTTTTTTAATTAAGAATGGACATTAACAAAACATAAAAAGATTAGCACACTTTATTTTTTCCCTATGACGGAAGTAGTCAATCTTATAGACTAAAGTATAGGGATACTTAAACAAACGTATTAGTACATAGTAGAGAACAAGTTCATTTAACTGACTTCATATGACAAAACCATTTGGAATATTACTTATATGTCTATGGAAATTCTCATTTTGATGATTGTATAAAAGATATTTTGACTTGAAATCTCCTAAGTTATCATTTATAGGGATTGCTATATTTTGATACTACTTATGACTTGTCCTACTCAAGGATAGTTCAATCGGTAATCAATAAATATAACATGAACTATATAAAGGTAGTTGAGTGATCAAGACAGGATTCATCACCCTAAAGTAATTAGGGATACTTTTCTCTTATTCATAATTAGTATTAATTTGGAAAATCCTTGGACAAAGTATAATGAATTTTTGTAAATAGTTTACAAATTTCATTATTTGAATTAATAAATAATAATGGAGAACTAATATGATTGGACTTAAAATAAAGTAGACATTAATTTCATGCTCTATGTATAATCTAAACATTGTATGATAACATGATTGAATTATACAGAAAATTCATTCATGGACAAGTTAATCAAAACCATTTTGACATTCCTAAATATTTGAGTGGTGATGATGTGCTTCTAAATGCCAATCTTGATCTATAGATATAAACTATTTAATTAGAGACTTAAAGATAAATTGAAGGAGTTTAATTTATCTAATCATAAATATGATTTAGGGTTATAATTTGTATCCATTTCTAATATATTGGGGAACCTAATATGTTACACAGAAAAAAAAATAAGTTAAAGAGAGCAAAGATATTTTAATCAAGTTGGACTTGATTGTAAAGTTTGAGAAACTTTATAATTAAATAAGAGATATTTAATAAATAAGGATTAATAAGAGATATTATATCTTATTTGGCATAATTGGTGTTTAATTAGAATTATTTATAATTCTAATTAAAGTTTAATTGAAAGCAGAATTAAAATTTAATCAAATTACTAAACTGTTTAGAACCTATTGTAAATAAGCTTAAGCTCTAATGGAGCTAGCACTCCTTGCCTAATCCTCTTTGTAATAGTTGCAAAGTTCTCTTAGCTTGTCTTGTAGATACTATTAGAATCTGAATACTTGTGCGATTATGGTGGTTGAGATGAACAAATTTCATAAACATTTCGAAGGATATAATAAGAATATGATGAAGTTTCGAATTAAGGTACAAATTATAATTCTTGCTTTATTATGATTTATGTGTTAAAATCATTTTATAGAATTTTAGTGATCTTGACTTTCGAAAAATTGAACGAAAAAAGTTTCATATTTATTCCGTTGCATACCAGATTAGATCCTAATATGATTTCTCAAAACATGACGATTACAAAGGCTACGAAAGCAGCAACTGCATCCTTGTAAAGTTTACATGTTGCGTCCTAATTTCAATCTTTGGCTTACCATACTTTTTTTAAAAAAAATTGCTTACCATAGTTTTTATTACCTTGTATAATTGATGACATAATAAAATCTGTAAACAAAAAATGCAACAAGACCATAGCCATGACCCAAAGTTCATAACCATAGATTTAAAGAATTAAGTTGTCAAATTGCAAAGAACAAGCAAAAGAAATATTATTTAGTAGTTAAAACTTTTAAAAATTAAGAATAATAGTTATAAGGTTGCTAAAATATCAAATTTCATGTTTGAATTTTAATTTTAACGCTGAAATTTTTTATAGTTGAGTATGATTGGATTGTAAGGTTTGATTAATATAAATTGAGGTTAATATTTTAAGATTTAATATGATTGAAATTTAGGGTTATCTTTGCTGGAAAATTGGATTAAAATTGTTGGAATTTTGCAAGGAACACAAACAATAGAAGATAAAAAATTAAGAATGAATCTTTAAGTCTCATAATCACTCTTAGAAGAAAGCATCACACCTTTTGATTGAAAACTCAAGTTTATAGAAAAAAATTAAGACATCTTCTTATTAAAGTGTTGAGTATATACATATTTATAAAAAATTCTAAAAATCTTTATTCTAGTAAGAAAGATGTTCCTAAATAAAATATCCAAAAAAATTGAACCTGATTCTAATAACCATTCTTTATTCTTCAATAAGTTTAAGTCTTAAAAAAATTACGGTAATATATTTAACTTATTATTATTCCTATCTAATAAAGAAAACATAAGTAAATTTCAGCTCTTATTATCTTCCTTGTCACTTCAGCTCTTACTCTTCATTTCACCAAATTAGCTTGTGATCAACTAATATTTCCTTTTTATATTTCTTTTATAAACTTTTAAATCTCTTTTGCATCAATTATTCCCCACTTAACTAAAGTTGTTCTCGGTGTAAAATGTGACAATTATTGATCATATAAGCCTACTTTCAACTTTTAAAATTTAGATTCTAAAATCTAAGTACTATCATAAATTGATTTTTTTTATATTTGACAACAAATTGTTGATATACACCGGCTCCTGTGACCATAATTTGTTCATCTAGAACATCTTCTATGTCCTCTTTAAGATAAGGAATGGTTGGGATTCTTATAGATGTAGTAGGAGATTGTATATCATCAAGTCCATAATAAATAGTTAAGTCTGTAATAATAAATATAGGAGTAATTCTCATATCACTAGGCAATTCCAAAGTGTAAGCATTTGCACTTGTCTTCTTAAGAATCTTATAAGGTCTAATACTAAGAATAAAGTTTATTCAAATGTCGTACCTTCTCAAATATATCCCTCATGTTTTGTACAAAACTTTTAGCTTCAATATTAACCTGTGTTGCTTATGGAACCGAATCAATAGGCTTCCTTAGTTGAATTCTCAAAACTATCTTAAAAGATATATTACCAGTTAACTTATATCTAGAACTATATTATGCAAATTATTTTATAATAAGAACTAGGCTTTAATTATTTACATTATCTTTATATAAACATAATAATAAGCCTCTTAAGTTTTTATTCACAACCTTTTTGGGAAAAGAACGAACTTGAAAATTGAAGCTTAGTGTTTAATAGTCTTCATAGAGTTCTCCTAACAAACTTATAAACTTTAAATCATAATTAGAGAAGATGGTTAAAGATAATCCATAGAAACATACAACCTCTTTGAAAAAGAGTTTAATGATATAAACAAAATCATAAGTCATGACTATTTTACTTGAGATAGTTTCATAACAAACCCAAGTGACTTACTTAAAACATAAGTATCAAGAACATACATATTGTTGCTTCTTATAGTCAAATACACTAAGTTGGCATCATTATTGAATTTTGACTTTTTAAGTGCACTCAGAACTTCTCATTTACATACATTTTGCTAGTTTTGAATGTTCATTGAAATCTACTTCCCTTTTATCACTCACTACAACATAATTTTCATCAATTCGATTTGTTATTTTCTCAACACTAAAGATACAATCAAGTTTTGTAGGGTAATCTTTTCAACTCCCTGTTCTGTTAGTTTAGCTTATTTCTTATTATTTCAGCCTGTTGTCCTGTTGTTCAACTTATTATTATAGTGTTTTGAATTGTTTTTCAAGTGTTTTAGCTTGTTGTTTAGGTGTCTCAACTTTCTATTTAAGTGTTTCAACTTGCTATTTAGGTATTTTGGTTTTAGGAGGAAAGAATTCACTTCCCCCTTCTTTTCTTCAACTTTAATGGTATGATCATCTTGCATTGTCAAATTGTCTATATCATCAAGTACCTAATCACCTTTTTCATATAGGCTAGAATATTCCATTTGATTAGTTGAAGAAGCCAGTGTGTAATAGATTTAAAGAATCAAAATTTAGCGTTTGATTTTTCAGCAAAGATTTTTCGTTGCACTACATACTATTGATTAATATCAACCCTTCATCTTGCCTATTAGCACATTTACCATTTCTAGCATTAAGTATATATTGTTGGTTTGTAGATTTATTTCTTTGGTGGGTTTTGAGTTTTATGGAATGGATTTAAAAATTGATTAACCTCCCTAAAAATATCAAACATACTTTCTTATGGAAGTTGTTACATGTAAGTTGATTTTAGAACACATTATAAACAAGAACCATTGATGCCCAATTTTTTTGCAAATATTGGGAAGTATTTCGCCTTGCTTTAAATCACTTAATATTCTTGTATATACTCTCTTGTCATGTGTTGTTAATAGTTAAAACTCACATAAACTAGGAAATATGACTATTATTAAACTGTTGGAATATCAATTTTCATTTTTGAATTTTAGCTTGGAATGCTGAAATTTCAAATTTATGTATAATTGAATTTTAGGATTTGATTCATAAAAATTTACACTAAAATTTTTAGGGTCTGTTATAGCTAAAATTTATAGTTTTGGTTGTTAAAATTTTGGGCTAAAATTGTTGGAACTTTATGAGAAACATGAACAATAAAAGATAAGAAATTAAGAACCATTCTTAAAATTTAAAAATCACTCTTGAAAAAATCAAACCTTTTATTTTAAATCTTAAGTTTATAGAAAAACATTCATGACATCTCTTATTAAAGGATTGAATAAACATATTTATAGAAATTCTTAAAATCGTAATTCTAGTATAAAAAAAAGAGTTCTTAACCAAAATATCCAAAATAAAATTGAATTCTATGGATTTCTCTATTCTCAATTAAACTTAAATCTTTAAACAAATTAGAACAATATATCTAACTTATTATTGTTCCTTATCTAATAAAAAAACTTAGTATAAATAAATTTCAATTCTTGTTTCTTTTGTCACTTTAATTCTCACTCTTCTTCCATTAAATTACAACTTGTGATTGACTAATTTTCCCCTTTTTATTTCTTTTGTAAACTATAATCTCTTTTGCGTCAAAAAGTATGTATGAGAAAGGCAATATCAATTAAATGTTGAAGTCAATTGACTCTCTAGAACTAGAAATGTCCATAATAAGGCAAAAATATATTTTAAACCCTAATTTTTACATCAAAATATAAGTTCAACTTTAACATATCGGAGCATTCAATTTGAACCTCAATATTTTAAAAAGGTCGAACTAACTTTATAACGATGAAAAATATAACATGAGTTACCCTCCATCAAAATATCACGTCATATTTGACATAGTTTTTTTTTTTTAAATTGCACATTAGTAGGACTCAATACTTAGCGATGTTGCATTCTCATATTTAAATCAAAGTGGTTCAGAACTTCAAAACTCACTGTTTAAAATATTCAATGAATTACCAGTCATTGTTCGTCTCTCACCACAATTCTGTTGCTCCTCGGCAGTCGATTTCTCAAGTCTGAGTCGATGTGTTATCAGAATCGCTTCTTTACATTCAAAAATTCAGAGGAAAGACTTGTAGTCAAGTACAAAATTGCTGCTACGAAGCAGTCAAAGCTTAGAGCATCAGTGGTGGGCGACCTTGTCCTCCTCTCTTGTGTGGGTCTGTGTCTTGTTCTTGTCCATAGCAAGGCGCCAGAGATCAACCACTAGTTTAAGCATCTGCAGATTGAGCTTGTGTTCGAAGATAGGCTCCGTGTCACTGATGCAAAGCAATGGAGATTATGTCGATGATATTGGTGGGAAAGGCCAATAAGGATTTGGTTTCACACATCCATAAAGCTGGCGCCATTGTCGTTGGTCTCTTTAGCATGGACGGGCAGCTTTTGGTGGCACGACCCTCCTCGTTATGGGTCTGTGATCAAAATTTTTAAGTTGAGAGGGTGAAGTTTGGTTAGGAAGAAGAGGGTTTTTCTTTCTTCGACCTATGATGAATGTCCATTTAGATTCATTAGAGAGAACCTGGACCTCTTGAATTAAAATACTAAAAAACTTTTGGAAAATTTCTCTTTCATCAACGATTGAAAGCTTGAAGGAGCGTTGGAAAGACCGAAAGGCATCACCAAAAATTTGAAATGTCTATGGTGAGTGCGGAAAACTGTTGATGTCATAGAAGAACATGCGGACTTGGTGATAGCCTGAATGCAAATCCAATTTGGTGAAATACTTAGCTCCTCCCAATTCTTCCAACAATTCATCAATAACCGGAATTGGGAATTTGTCTTTGATTGTTTTGACGTTTAATTCTCTGTAATCTACACAAAGATGCCAAGTTCCATCAGATTTTGGCACTAAAATCATTGGAGAAGAGAAAGGGGAGTAGCTGGGTCGAATAATTCCTTGTTGCAACACAACTACACATTTTTGTTCAATTTCATCTTTTTGAGAGTGAGGATATCGATAGGGACGAACGACTACTGGAGTTGTTCCAGGGTCAAGGGAAATTCTATGATCACAAAGACGTTAGGGTAGGAGACTTGTGGGTTCCGAAAATAAGATGGAAAAACTAGTCAACAAATGTTGTAATTGAGGTTCACGATTAGGCGAGGCTTGAATTTGGTGGAATTCTGTGTGGGAGAAAAAATTGTGAAGCCCATATAACTCGAATTATTGCCCATTTAGATTGAAAGACATCTGCATGTTTGAAAAATTCCAAAGGATTGGGCCCAAAGTTCGCAACCAATTAACACCGAGTACCACATCAATTCTACTTAATGGAAGCACAAATAGATCAGCAGTAATGGAATTGGCCCCCAATGTTAATGAGACTTTCTGACACATACCTGTGCTACTCACTTGCTCTCCATTGGCCACTTTAACCCGTAACCCCTTTTTTAATCCACAATCGCCTTAACCTGTGTAACAAGTTTTGCAATAACAAAACTATGAGTACTCCCATAATCAATTAAAATAAGGACTATTTTATTGTTCCAATCTCCTTTCAAACACATTGCCAGCGGATTGCTAGTGCCGATAATGGCATTCAATGAAATCTCAGGAAATTGGTTGATGGATTGCTGCTCATTAGGATCAGGCTTAGGACCTTCTTCTTCTGTTAACTCAACCCAAAATAGTTTCTTACATTGGTGTCCTTGATCGAATTGCTCGTCATAATTAAAACAAAGGCCCTTACGACGCTTGTCCTCCATCTCCTCACGATTCAGCTGTTTGATCATTCTGGAGTTGACCTGTGAAAGAGGTCGAGTGAAGGACTGTCTCAAAGAACGGTGAACCCCGCTCTTCTTCTCATACAATTTGGACATACTCATAGCAGTAACCAAATCTCTTGGGTGGTTCAGTTCAACCTCCACTGAAATATAATCCAGCAATCCGCTAAGATAGAGTTGTACCTTTTGATTTTGAGACAAGGAACCCACATGAGAGACCAGTATCTCAAATTGTGTTTGGTAATCTGCCACAGTGTCTGTTTGTTTTAATTTCACAAGCTCTCCCAATTTGTTACTTCGAATGGGTGGATCGAATCAAAGGTTGCATTGGTGTTTGAACTCTTCCTAAGTGGGATCGGGGGTATCTTCCATAAGTTGGCAAAACCATAGTTGAGGGTTTCCTTCTAAGTGGTAAGATGCTAAACTGACTTTCTCCTCTTCAGCAGTTTGTTGATGAAGAAAAAAGTGTTCACAGCGGCTCAACCATCCCAACGGATCATCTAGACCATTGAACTTTGGAAAATCAAGCTTGGAAAATTTTGGAACAAGAGTACTGCTAGTAACAGCATCAGCACCTAATCCAACAACTTCCTTTGTTCTCCTAGCACGAGAATTATTGCTCCCTTCCTGAGTAGAATTGGCAGAATCACGACTGAGGGCTTCCAATTTGGTGTTCACCTCTTCACGATGAGCCTTGTTGGTAGCCTGCTCTTCAAGGAATAAGGCAAGTAGTCGATCCAGTTGCTGCTGAAATGAATCCCCATAACACGGGCACATGCCAATTATTGCATTACTAGCTGCAGATGAGACGGGTCAATCTTATAACATAAATACTAACACGGTGGCGATATAAATAGTGGTGGCATTAAGAGTGAAGAAGTTGGGAACAGATCACCTATTTTCTTTATTTTGTGTCTACCCTATTTTATGAGCATCTATCCATCTAATAATGAGACCTGCAGAAACTAGGTGGTTGTTCAGAATAATATGACAACTGTTTGTCGATCGCAAAACGTCGAGCTTCTTGACTAGGTAATAGCAGAAATGTAAGGTTACTAAAGCTTGAAGAAGAAAGAAACACAAACATGAATTTGCAAAAAGATATTCAAGATTGGACAGGGGTAAACTAATTCCATGATATTAAAATAATAAAAAGCTTTAAGATATTATTCAAATTCTTTGGTTTGATTCATGTAAACCAGTAAATGTGATCTCTACAAACAAACGAAAATACATCTGAGTGCATTAAAATCCACAACAAAAGATTAGAGTCTGCAATGTCAAAGTGATTCATATTAAAATCTGGAAAAGAAATAGAGTCCAATCCAAAATATAAATGAATTAAAGGCCATATAAGGAGTAAGGAATTCGAGGTGGAAATCTACTGAAGAAAAAGGACAGAAAGATACGTGTAAGTGCCGACGAGAGGAGCAAGGAGAAGGGTGGCGCTGGTCCAATTATCGGAGACCTTGTGGTGGATCTTGGAGGTAACATCTTTCCACAGACCTGTCATTACTTTCTGCTGAAACGGTGACAGTGCGTACACTACTGCCTCCATTCTCACTGGTTGCTTCCCCATGGATGGATGGATGGATGGATTGATGGAAAAAGCTCTAATCCCCAATTTCTTCCTCTTTGCTCGATCTCACCTCTCCTCTCCAAGCGTCCAAGTTTCCTCATATGATCAAAAAATACAGGCCATAGATATAGCTGTCGGGCTTCCTTTCTAAACCCCTTTGCTCCACAAAGAAATCAACAATAACTTAGAATTAGAAGCCTCAAATGTATCGACTAATCGTACGTATATTAACTGATGCAAAATACATACATACATATATATGTGTATGTATGCAATTATTAAGTTTTGCAGAACATTTGAGTTTTAGTAGATCCGTTGACAAAACACGCAATTAAATTACTATTGGCAAGTAATCATGCAAATTATACAAAACTCAATTTTTAAATGAAAATAAGAATTACTGAAATTAATCACTTTTTTTTTAGAAAATAAATCTCATTAACATAGAAATGGGATCCAAAGGATCCTGACTATCTAAACCACGATACAACACAATATTAAAACTATTTACAAAATCACTCAACACTACAAGAAAAAGATGTAAATAGCGACGGAAATTTAGGAACCGATAATGTTCCGTTGATAATTACCGACATAATAACAAACGCGTCGGAAAAAGAAGACGGGAAGCAATCATTTACCAGCGGCATATATTCCGTCAGTAAATGGCATTGGCAAAAATGTTTGTAAATCGTCGTCTAGGAGCTGGAACAAACGACGTCGTTTGGTGATCCCGAAACGGTATCGTTGTGAATAATTTAGAAGCTAATAAAAACGACGTCGTTTGATTAAAATCCAAATGACATCGTTTTGTTATGTTCTAAACGTTTAAAAAACTAACCAAAACGACGTCGTTTTGGTTAACGTTTTAAAGCTACAGAACCCTCCTCTCCCACTCTCGTGCCCTCTCCTTCTCCGTCGTCTGTGGCCACCGTCTACTCTTTCCATCGTCGTCGAGGCTTGCGTCGCGGGTGTTGGACCTGGGGGGTGCGAGCCCACACCGCGATCCAACTGTTGGGTGTACCGGGGCTTGGATCCCCCGGCCGGGCTTGGCTCCCC
>JANVCQ010000232.1:39170621-39186139 GCA_025531925.1 Erythroxylum plowmanianum
TGGGATCAGTATTTGGCACTGATAGAGTTTGCATATAATAACCAGTATCAGAGTAGTATTGGGATGGCACCGTATGATCATTATCTTCGGAAACTACTAACAACCCATATCCCAAAAGACTTGGTCAATCTTTGAATCACATCTCAACACTCCCCCTTTAATTCAAAGTTGCAGATGCCAGGTAATCCTCTAAGGTAGCAAAAGTTTTCTTTTGATAAGTCCTTCATAAGTATGTCTGTCAGCTGCACATTGGTGTTACAATACTTTAAGGCTATTTCCTCCTTTGCAACGAGGTTACGAATGTAATGGTGACGAAGTTCAATATGTTTTGTTCTGCTATGAAATGTTAGATTCTTTGTCATAGAGATGATTGCTTTGTTGTCACAAAATATCTCTCCTTCTTGCTTTTATTAAAGATCACCTAACATTATCCTTAACCAAATGGCTTGACAAGTTGTTGAATTTGTTGCAACATATTTAGCTTTCGAGGTTTACAATGTCACTGTTGATTGCTTCTTTGAACTCTAAGTGATCACTCCTAATCCTAGAGTGAAAACATTTATTGAAATACTTCGTCTATCTGTGAACCTACACAATCTGAAATTGGAAGCTTTAGAGTACCAAATTCCATACTCCATAGTTTTAGCAATGTAACGCAAAACCCGCTTTGTAGCTCCATTATGAACCTTTGAGGGTTGCTGCATAAATCTTAAGATAATACTAATAGGAGTGTGAGTTAGATAAATCAGTCCTCCAGCCAAGCTTCTTGACCTTCCAGCAATTGTAATTTCCATTTCATTGTCATGTTGTAATTTCTCATTAATGTTTATGGTTGTAGCTGTAGGCTTGCAATTTAGCATACCAAATTTGCCAAGAAGGTCTTTGGCATATTTCTTTTGTGAAATAAATATTCCATTTGCACCTTGATGGCCTTCAAGGCCAAGGAAATAGTCAATAAACCCATATCTGACATCTCAAATCCATTCATCATTTAATATTTAAATTCAGCCACAAAAGAGGTAGAAGAACTAGTTTAAATAACATCATCAACATAAAAACAAACAATGATGAGATCATTTTTACCTTCTTTCTTCACAAACAAGGTGGATTTGTTCTCACTTCTCATATATCCTCTTATTTGAAAGTATCCATCAATCTTGCTATACTACACTCGAGGGGCCTACTTTAATCCATACAATGCTTTTTTTAGCTTGTACACCTTTGCTTCGTCACCCTTCTTTATGAAGACCTCAGGTTGTGTTACATAAATCTCTTCTTGTAAATCTCCATCAAGGAATGTTGACTTAACTTCAAATTGATAAACATGCCACTATAGTTATGCTGCTAGCACTAGAATAGTTCTCATAGTTTTAAGGCCAGCTATTAGAGGAAAAGTTTCTTCGAAATCAACTCCTTGTTGTTACGCATACCCTTGCCACAAGACGAGCTTTGTGGTTCTGTATGCTTCCATTTACAATAAATTTTGTCTTGAACACCCACTTCAAGCTAATTGCATTTTTGCCTTCCGGTAAGTCAACCATCTCCCATGTTTCATTCTTCTCAATAGCTTTCATTTCTTCTGTCATTGATTTTTTCCACTCTTCTTTTTCAGCTACTTCTTTATAGTGTATAGGGTCTAAAATGGTGAGAGCAAACTGACAGGATGCATATATGTCAACTAAAGATCAAAACTTTCTGGATGTTGTCTCATCTGAAGACTCTTCAGGAGAAGAGTTTCTAATTGGAGAATATGTAGGAGTTGAAGAAGAGTTTCCAGTAAGTGAACTTATAGGAGTTGGCTCTTGTCTTTCATTTAGAGAAATTCTAATACGAATCTCTTTTTGCACCTGCTCTTCATTGAAATTCCAACTTGCATTTTCATCATATATTACATCTCTACTTATTAAGGTCTTGCAACTAAGAGGGTTATACAATCTATATGCTTTGGATTGAGTACAATAATTAATAAAAATGCATTTTTGAACTTTTCATCAAGCTTTTGACAAACTTGAGAATTTACCAAAGCATAAGCAACACATCCAAAAACTCGTTGATGACTTATAGATGGTTTCCTTTCATGCTAAGCTTCATATGGAGTTCGATTCATGAGAGACCTTGCTAGTCAGAGATTCAACAAATTGATAGATGTTACCCACAACTTCAGCCAAAAATTGGTTTGAAAGTCCCCTTGCTCAAAACGTGCTTCTAGCCATCTTCATAATAGTTTGATATTTTCGTTCAATAACATCATTATGCTCTAGCGTGAAAGGAGTTGTAACTCTCTATGGATGTCATTTTCTTCGCAAAACAAATTAAATTCATTGGATAAGAACTCTTCACCTCTATCCGTGTGAAGAACTTTGATGTGGCAACCACTTTGGTTCTCTACCATAGCCTTAAATTTCTAGAACTTCCCAAAAGTTTATGACTTTTTTTCTTGAAAGTAAACCCAACTTATAGGACTATAATCATCCGTGAATAGCAAGAAATAACTACTCCCACCCAAAGACACAGTTTGCACTGCCCCATATAAGTCAGCATGAATTAATTCTAGGCATTGTGAAGCTTTCTAAACTTTTCCAAAAAGAATTGATTTCCTAGTTTGATTTCCATAAATGCATTCTTCACATAAATTGATGGAGTTAATTTTTGGTAATCCGACAACAATACCTTTATCACTGAGTAACTTGAGGCCCTTTATGTTATGATGCCCGTATCTCAAGTGACATAGCCCCGAGTCATCCTTTGCATTTGCAACAAGAGCAAAATTCTCCATGTTAGAAACATTTAGCGGAGACATCTTATTTGAGGTCATGCTAATATGAACTCGTTGGCCTAATTTCTTATTTTTAATGACATATGTGTTTTCATCAAATATAAGAGAATATCCACTAGACATAAATTGTCCAACACTCAATAAATTGTATCCTAGATCAGGTATAAATTGAACATTGTCCAACATTTTTGCTTTACCATCTTTACTATCGACTTTCACCATGCCTTTTCCTTCAACCTACATTTCCTTTGTGTTGCCAAGCTGCACCTTTATCTTGTTCATCTCATCAAGCTCCTGGAATAAGGATTTGGTGCCCGTCATATGGTTCAAGCAGCCACTATCTATAAACCACAAATCACTTGGTTTTGCGTTAAAATTAACACAAGTTATAAAAAACTTGTTTTCTTCATCTATTCATCTTTATACCAACAATCAGCTTTTATATGCCCTTATCCATTACAGTGATAACATTGAATGCCACTTCTCGTATTCCCTAGCTCATTAGACTACCTTTGCCCATCATTTCTTCGTCTGCCTCCACCATTACCACGTCTATGACCACCATAAAATCCTGCTCTCTCTCCACCTCTGCCTGCTAGATAGTGATTTCCTCCATGTTTTGTGGGTGTCTCCTTAACTTGAAATGCCTTCTCTTTGTTCTTTTCTAATGATCTATTAATTCATGACTCATGAGCTTGAAGAGATCCCATCAGTTCATCAACGGAAAGAACTGACATATCTTTAACTTCTTCTATGGCAGCCACCATATGGTCGAATTTTGGAGTCAAGCTTCTCAATACTTTGACAACAATTGTTTTATAAAAAAATAGCTCACCACATAAGCGCATTTGATTGACTATTGCCATTGTTCTTGACAAAAGTTCCACAACTGATTCACCATTTTTCATAGCTAAGGTTTCAAAATCATGCCTTAAAGATTGCAATTTCACTACTATGACCTTTGAATCACCTTGATACTCCTTCTGCAGAATTAACCATGCTTGCTTCGACGTGATTACTGCTGCAATTTGAGAGAAAATAGTCTCATGGACTGCTTGCTGAAGAATGAACAAGGCTTTGGCATCCCTCTTCTTGGTTTCTCTCAACCTTTCCACCTCTTCTGCATTGGGTTCAAGTATATCAACAAACCCATATTCCACTAAATCCCATAGTTCCTGTGATTTGAGCAACATCTTCTCCTTGATGCTCCACCACTCATATTTCTCACCATTGAAAATTGGTATGAGTGGTTGAGAGGAAGAAAAGTCAGCTGTTGTTGCCATTCTCTTACAACTTCTTCCAAAATGTAACTCACACCTGTATTTCCCGAACTACCCTAAAGTGTTTCTCTCAATAACAAATGGACCTAAGCCTCACATTTCACTCAAAAATGCCCAAAGGACTAAATATGGCTCTGATACCAAATTTGTTGAAAACAGAGAGATCAATAAACTTTGTAGATGTATTATCACCTTTTATTAACTGGATAATTTAAAATGATTGTGATGTACTTATATATATAGGCTTACATAAAAACAAAAACACAGCAAAATCGGAAACCACTATTTTACTAGAGTATTATTAGCAATAGAACCCACTAAGCTATTAACTAAAACAAACTCATTATCTTTAGAAACTACTAACAACCCATATCCCAAAAGACCTGGTCAATTTTTGAATCACATCTCAACACTACTAACAACCTATATCCCAAAAGACTTGGTCAATCTTTGAATCACATCTCAACACTCATACTATAACCTAAAAATTAGATGTAATATAACTAAATTGTGTTTAAACTGAAACCTTACTAGTAACTGTCCACAGATTTTGTTAGACAGATCATAATGATAAGGAAACCGTGTCAGTTTGGCTGTTGGGAGTTAGGACACTTCTGAAGTTCGTATCATATTAATGAAAGAAACCATTGTTCCATCTCAAGTGGAAAAATGAAAGACTAAGTAAGCAGAGAATGCTCACAATAGTTTTGATTCTTACAATAAATAATAAGACACCAACACTGAATATGAATGAGTTCACTTAAACATAAGGACGGGCGAAGAAAAATAGTATGTGGTGTCGAGAAAAGAGTTTCTGCTTAAAGAAAAAACACCTAGTAAAAACCGCGTCCATATCCGAGGTTACATGATCCGTGGCCATGAGGCATCATCGTGTTTGGATTGAAGTCATTGAGCAAAGCAGGGTTTTGATCAAAATGAATCATCCCAATGGTAGCACTCCCAAAAGGTTGTTGCTGATGATGCATAGGGTTAGGTGTATTGTTAGAATGTTGGATGAGAAGGTTATCAGCTTCTTTTGCCACATTCTTCTTCAACTCCTCCAATGCCACTGTTAATTGCTCCAATTGGGGAATGTTAAGTGCATCAATTGGCGCATCCCACCAGCATTGACTTTGGCTTGCCTTCCTCATTTGGCTAAGCTCTTCTCCATGTTTCTTTTCCATCTCCAACTGCTGGAGAACCTGGCATAATAATCTTCCATTATTAGTATTCTTTTCAACTATTTTTTTTTGCCTATATATATATATATATGTATATGTATATATCTTATCTCTATTTATATTGTTTTATTTTTACATAAATATAGTTGGACCAGTATTTATTTTCTAAATCATGGGTCATTATATTCTTGAATTGGTAATTAAATATCATATTTATGATTTTTTACCTTTTAATTAATAAAAAGACTATAAAATTATTGCACTTATTTATTAAAACTATTACTATTTATTTTTATAAATAACTTTTAGTCACTTTGTTATATGTTATCTTAAATACAAGAGTAAACAATTTCCAATTTCCAATTTCTAATTTAAAATTTAAAATTAATCCATTTTTGTAAAAAGAAGATGTTCATCTTTTAAAAATTATATGGAACTCCAATATCACTAATTTTAACGTTATAAAATCTATCTATACATAACAAACTTCAACTGACTATTAATAACATTAGAAAACATGTATGTCCCTAACATCACTCCCAAAACAAATTTACAATATCTCAAACAACAATTTTACTAGAAAACATGTTCACATCTATCAAAGATTTTTGTTTGACCATGCATACACGACCTTATTCATTGAAATATTATTTGCTCACAACTTTAGTAATTCATATATACAAGCATTAGTATTTTGCCTCCTTTCTGTTAGACTGATTAATCCCTAGTTGGCATCAAAACAATTATAAGTGAGAAGCAGACCCTCAAGTTAAATTCAAAGTGCCTGATTCAAAGCCTCACCTAATAAATGGGCAAGGTTATTGGTTTCTTGATTGTATATATTCGTCTACTTTGATTGAACTAATACCTGAGTGAGCTGCACATTGAGTTGACGAACACTAGCATTGCGGTGAGCCTCAATAAGTTGCATGGTGGCAGAAAGGGGTGGAGTGCTGCGGCTGAGGTAACGATCGATGAGAGTTTTAACACCAGGGTGGCCAAAGGAGAAAACCTTTTTCCCAGGTGAAAACACGATGATCACAATCTCAGCACCACAGAGTGTGCAGAGTTCACTTGCCTTCTTGAAAAGCCCTGAACGTCTCTTTGAGTATGTCACTTGCAGATTGCTGTTTTTCATCATTTTCTCCATCTCCACCTTCTGTCGACCGATACTCTTTCTCTTCAATACAGGTGACGCCATTGAAGACCGAAAGCAAGAAGATAATTGATTACGATATTATCTCACTCCTCGATTTTCATACGAGGACTAAGTAGGACTATTTCAGGAGAAATGGGGATGGGTTTTCGTAGCAACTTGTCTGTGTTACAGATATAGCTGTCTCCTGGTGGCGAATCAACCATGACAGTGCTTGAATTGAATGATTTTCTTGGTTTGGAGGTTGTAGAATCCTTTCCAAGTTAAAGTACAAGGCAATAACAGCAAATGCAAATCAAATGTTTAGAATTGTTATCAGGCAAGTAAATAAATGGTCGGGTTTCTTGCCAATTGGATACTGTAAGTCATCTTTTTTGTTTTCTTCTCAGAGTTTGATTCTTAGTTTCTTTTACTAAAATCAAAATCACATTAAACCCTTTCTATCTATAACATATTCATATACTCATTTACTGTTATATTCTCCGAGGAAACTCATTTCTCTCACGTGCTTCATCTGGACTTATACCTTGTCGGTGGTTCCGGTGCAAGTTTTAACGGTGTCTCAGCCAATTATCTCTTCCGAGATTGTCTATGATTCAATGAGTAGGCAGACAATAAATAATACACGCAATTATTTATCCATCATATATAATCAGCTAGAAGACTAACACACTCTTCGACTAATCAAGTAATGATTTTTGTGGCATTTGGATAATAGGGTGGGACTGAATCCTCTACTAAAATTTAACTCGGAATTATTTAATAGTTAAATTCATTTCAATCTTAAAAATTAATTACTATTTGATCGATTTTGTTTAGTTAAAATAGGAATTGGTGAATTTGACCAATTTTTATTATTTTAAAAAAGTTGTAAAATTGATTATTTTTAATTATTATGTTAAATTAAATTAAATTTTAATAATTAAATATGACCCTCTTGTCACCTTCATTTTACGCCTCTATCAATATTTTTCAGACATTAGATGAAACTCATTTATATTTTTTGCTATTAATTTGCTTCTTTCTCATATTTCTATTCTTATAACAATGACTTCAAAAAATTACTAGGACTTTAAAAAATAATTAAACATAAATAGAACTAATTATTGATAATTGCCCCTATAGTAATGTTATTTTTAAGGTAAAAGACATCAACTTCTCCTATAATTTCATCTACTTTATCAAAATTTCATTTGATCTAAAATTCTTGTGGGAATCTTTTATGTTTTAAGAAAAAATTTTGAAATCAATTCAATATTTATTTGAAATCACTTTTTAAAGTTTGGGTTAGTATTATAAAATTGAGCAAAGTTTAGGATTTTTTATAATTATTTCTTAATTTATTGTTCAATTGTTTAGTTGATTTATAGTAAGCAATTTTCTTATTCTTATTTATATTAACTATTAGTAATTGAGTATATTGGTTAAAAAAGTGTTGAATTTCATGAACACTCAATTCATCCACTCCCCTCAAGATGTAAGTAGGATAAATTAATAAAATAAAATTTTTTTTATATTTTTACTTATTAATAGCAAAAATTCAAATAAAACTATTTATAAATTATAATAAAATTAGCAATCACCTTATTTATTAGCATATTATCATATTAAACTAATGAATATATTATTGTTATTATCTAATATAATTAATTATTAGTAAAATAAATATATATTCCATATTAAAAATTACTATATTTTTAATATAAGTAACACTACATGAATGAGATAAATAAAAAAAAACAATTTATTTGACATGTATATCCCTATGATTTGTTAATTCTCAATTATCTCATTTAACGTGAACGTCGACATAGTTGTGTCACATATCCCAATATCAGGTTAGCAAGAGTCAACGATAAAATTTGATAGATTAACTGATTGTGAACTTTTTATAAAACATAAATATTTCTCGCATTGTAATTGATGAAGCTAAATCAAAGGTTAATATCTTTTACCTTTGTTTTTAATTGAAACAAAAAAGAAGAGAAATTTTAATTTATATATGTTTATTACTATTTTTTAGAATTACACAATAGTATACATCTTGTTATAGGAAAAAAAAGAATTTAATCATATAATTTTATCTTCCTTCATTAATAAATTTAGTTTCATCTTATTAATTTTATCAATATATATATGTTATATATATTTATTCATTATAAAGTCTCAAGTTTTATGAATCAATTGAAACTAGTAACCTTAACTAATTGAGTTGATCAATTTATATATAATCTTTTTTTAATTTTCCATTGAAAGAACTCATTCTGAAGTTTCCCTTTCGAAACCCAAGTGGACCCTCTCGAAAATCTCACGGTAGCCTCTAACAATATCTAACTCAACTGAAGGGTGTCCACAAACCTAAATCATTCAATTGCTAAAAACCTTGTTATATTTTAAATGTTAAAAGCACGAAAAATAGTTAAAATTTATTTTAACTTTCTAAAAATTCAGCAATATAACCACTGCTTTTTTTAAGATTCTTAAATTTCAAAAACCAACATAACAAGAATTAAAACACTCATAGTATTTCATAAACCATCTCAACTTCTTGAAAGGAACCTCAGGTCCATATCACAAGCAACCAAAAACATATAATTCTCAACATTTTAAAAACATAATATATAAACATTAATTAAACAATATAAATAAAACACATATATTTTCATAAACACGTTCAATGTTTCTTAAAAATGGTTGGGCTTGAGTTTGAGATTTATGCCCAAACGCTTACATACCTCATTTCTATTAAGGATCAAAGCCCTCATAATTCATTAAGTGTTTGTTTGTTTCAGCTTTTGAATGATGAATAAGTACTTTTTTCTACCGCAAAAGCTATTTTAAAAAAAATTGAATGTTTGGCTATAAAATTCAAAATCACTTTTTTCATAGAAATGACTTTTATGGAAGCTAAAATACAAAACTTTGATAAGTTTAAATTTAGAGCTTTTCAAAAAAAATACTTTTTAAGGTTGATTTTTTAGGTCAATTAATGAGCCTATTTTTTAGTCCCCTTTACCCTTATGTTTTTACACATAATTCCCACAATACCCACAAACACATCTTTATGTTTATTTTGAGATTGATTTAATGTTATTTGACTTTTCTTATATGTTTTAATATTTATTTTTAATATTAGTTTTACTTATATTATAATCCATATAAAAGATTTGGTTAGATATATTTTCATTATGATTCATATAGTTAAAATTATATAATAATTAATATATTATGCTTTGCATATTGTTTAATATATTTTAAATAATATTTATATGCATAAATAATTTTATTACAAAATAAAATATAGTTAAAATTAAAAGTACTTTTTATTTTTATGTTATTAAACAGTCTATTGTATAAAGCTCTTTCAAAAAGGCTCTTTTTTTAAATGACAGCCAAACAGTTAACTAACTTCTTAGAAAAGCTCTACTGATTAAAGCTCTACTAATATAAGCCTATTCAAATAGCCACTAAATCTATATTGAAGAAGTCTTGAACTAAAAATTGCGATTTCATGTAACAATCAATGTGTGAGATTCAATGTGCTGAATCAAATGCCTTTTAACAATACAACATTCAAATTCTTGAGAAAATGATGTTTTTTAGAACTTAGAAATGCCCCCATTAAATTTATAATTATGACTCCTTATATAAAGTAGAAAAGGGCTTATTGGTGTCTTAAAAAAAACTTTTGCGGTGAAAAAAAATGCTTATTCACCCTTTAAAAGCTCAACCAAACAGGCATGTAAGCAACAAATTCACTCGTTAAATGAAAATTACATGTCAAAATGAATGAAATCATAACCGTCATAAGTCTGAAACAACTATATTCTCTCATCTTGAACACCACCACATATATGAATAGCAATGATAATGAAGACTATTTATAAAGGCTAATTAGTTAGAAAAAGAGAAAGAAAAGTGGAAACTTAGGTTAATAAGGAAAAACTTTTTTATAGATCAAAAGTACATTTTAGAGTTTAAATTTTTTCAAAAATAAAATGAATAATAAGGAAAATATTCAGTACAACACTATCCTTCAACAAGAATAACAAAAGCAAGTTAAAACGATATCGCTGCAAAGAGCATTTGCTCCAAGTGTGGAAAACAACAGCAAGTGAAATCCTTTTAGAGTTTCCCAAATTGCATTCTTATAATACCCTAAATTTGCCCCCACTAAAAAGCCTCCAGCATTTTCCAAATTAGGGCTTGAAGCTTCATCAACTCTTTCTCCAGACGATTAAGGAGGTAAGTGATTTCTGGTTTGATCTTCGATTCTTCTCTTCACATTCAACCTTAATTCAGTTTCTCTAATTAGGGCTACTCGATGGGTTTTCCACAGGTTCTAAGGTCTGGCCAATGTTTCATCACGCGAGTACTAAACTTTAGAAACCAATATAAAGACCTCACGGGGGGAGAGATCCCGAAAGGTAAGTGCTTTCCCTTTAGATTCCAGCAATTATTGTGTGATTGGTTATATGGAAATAATTATCTATATAAATTGGGTGTTCTTGGAGATTCGTTAGAGTTTTTAAGCAACTAGTCTCTTACTGCATTTCTTCTCCATCTAGTTTGTGACTAATTGTTCTTTTTTACTGTCAGAGATAATATATGTGATTGCATGTATGCCTCTTTTCCTTTCTACAAACCTTTTGTTATTTCTCTCCCTTCATATCTCCTGAATGCATGTTGTTATGGCAACCATGTACACTTCCTTGTCATGTTTGGAAGCATGGCTCAGTAGTATCTCATGGATTATACCGTTCAGGTTTCTTTGATAGTAGTTAGGAGAACATAGGGAGGAAATATGACACCATACTCTGTTAGAGAATTCGCATTTGAAGAATAAGTGGTCTCTGTCTTCTTTCTCTAGGTTGCAAAAGATGCATCTTTTACAGGAGAAGAGGAATTTTAGTCTTGTCATAGTGCTAAGTCTATCCTTCATTGCTAACCAACTCAGGAAGCTAGCATTAGGCTTGATAGGGTTGCTCTAGATCAACTTACACCAACCAATTCTTGTGTTTGTTCGATACTTAAGTTGTTTAGCTAGTCTATTTGTGATGTCCAAAACAACTAGCCCCTTCTGTAGATATGTATCCTCTCCTTCATTGAGTCTATAATGTGGTATCGACAGAGATCTAATCTCCTATTAGGAAAGGTTCCAGTTGCCATCTGCAGCTAGTTCTTGGATGTTAGCTTTTTTTGACAATCTATCTAGCATCTCCCTAGCTATCAGATTGTGAATTAGTGCTCTTTGACCTGTCCAATTGTCATGCCATAGTGAAATTCGATCCCTTATTAATGTTTCATCAAAATAGAGGTTAGATTTTAACGATTTAACACGTTCAATAAGAACCATAATACTTTTAAAATGTTAAAAATAAACCTTAAGTAGACGGCAAAATAAACAAATTTTAGTTTGTGCTCATTAAGAGTCATGCCATTATTAATGTGATACATATTTATTTTTTTAATCACTAAGTGGACCTCGTTGCTATATGTATGCAACATGAAAGTATAGACCTCATATGTATGATTTAAAAATTTTAAATTCTACTTTAATAATAAAAATTAATTTAAATTAAGTACAATTAGGCATAATTAATAATAAATTAGTTGTAATTAAGTTAATGCTAACTCAAATTCCTAGCCCTAAAAAATTAAACCTCTTACCAGCAATTTTTAAAGCCCTCTTGTCATTTCTATTATGTCAACAAACTTTAGAAGTTTAAGAGCTTACATAAGCACTAGAAGGCCTCTATGGTAGACAATATTTTCTTTAATATGAGCTCTTACCATAGTTAATTTCTCAATCCTTTGAGCTCCTACTATGTTTAATTTGTTGGTCCTTGTTGCCTTCTAATTCGTTCTTAACTCCAATCCCTACTAATATAAAGCCATTGACTAGAGCCTTAATTAGATTTTTTTCTATATTCCATATAATTATGATGTTTTGCGTGTTTTTTTAATTATTTATTCTATTACAATTTTCAAGTGAGCAATAAACATTTTAATAGCTTCTTGAGAATTCTCTTTCAACATGAATGTTAAATTTGGTTAATTTTCTCTTTTATTAGTGTAATTGTAATACACACTACAACATCTAGTTAGATTACTACAAATCATTATGGATAATAAATGTGACATGGAGTGCGACAAATTATAAGTATCTGTTTCAAGAACTTTATCAAAAAATTGGGCATCGCATGCTGTAATAAATTGTTAATGGTGCTCTGTTATTAGTAGATTTTCAGAAGAAGAAAGATGTTGCAAGTGTCTCTCCTTATATGATCTTTTAGGTTTAGGCAACTTTTATTTTTTAAGGTTAAGGTTTCTATTTTTAGGTGTTAGGGTTTTAAGTAACATTAATCCAAATATTATTAACTTATTACTAATTAATAATAATTGTAATTAATTATAAGATTAATTACTAGAAAATCTTAAACTTTACACAATTTTGTAATTATAGCCTGAAATTTAAAAAGTGGCAATTAAATACCTGAATTTTCAATTTTCTCAATTATAGTTCAATGTTAGTGTCTCTATTAACAAAGGTGATGTGGTTGTTAAAGTAAACATAAGATGCCATGTATAACGTAAAATTTTCATTTTTTCTCTTACTAACTTATTTTGTCTCTCTGAAAAGTTCCCAAGCCTTGGTGACTACTAAAATTTCCACAACCCTCTACAACCAATAGAGGAATAGATGATGCTAAAATCACCACATCAACAATAACAAATCGTTACTTTGCCTCCCTATTCTAAGGCATTTCATAAGTAATATGTTAATTAACTGCCATAAAAGTTCCAACCCATGTTGGATGAGGAGGGCCCATGAACGACTACCAAACAAAACTAAGACAATGTGGTGCTACACCTCTAGCAACTAGTGCTTTGAAATGGAGAGATAGACCACCAAAGGTGAAACCAACGATAGAGTCAGTTACTTCTTAAGTGAAGTGGTGTAGATAGAGAGAGTAGAAGAAAAAGAAGGACTTAGGCTTTTGTAACTATTTATTTATTTTTGCACAAATTGTGATATATAAATCCATAACACCTGACATCTTACGTGTCATTAAAAATGTCTGACGTGGCTTACCACATTAGTAACGTTAACAAAGACACAAACATTGGATTATATTTGAGAAAAATTGAAAGTTTGTGTATTTAATTGTCACTTTTTAAAGTTCATGCTATAATTAAAATTTTGAGAAAAATTTATAATTTTTCATTAATCTTTAATTTTATCACAAAATTTAAATTAAAACTATTTTAAGTTTTTCAATTCAGACATTAAATTCACATTGTCACGTAGCATACACGTGATATTGGGTTCTACTTAACAATTTAAAAAGGATAAATATATATCACGTTAGTGATGATGCGATATTTAACAGATAAAAATTTGATCTCATTTAGTTTTTTATTTATTTAAGGTTCATTTTGAAAATTTAAAAAAAGACCTTATAATTCAAATTGAACTCATTAAACATTAAAATCTAAATTTTATTTTAATAAAAATATTATTATTAAAAATATTCTTTTGGCCTTTTATATATAAAATTTCATAAAGGTTAAATTTGACATATATATGTTAATATTAAATTTTATTTTTAAATTAAAATTAGTTAGTTGTTTTAAAGCTTGGAGGAAACCATGATAAAAACATGCAAAAATGATGATTACCAATATAAAATTTAGTTTGTCAATAAAACATATAATATATATCAAAACTAGGGTCATTCCTAACATTTTATAGGCCCAAGACAAAGTAAAAAAGAAAGGCCTCAATAAATCAACAATATACCAATATGTAAACTTTAAAAGCATATTTTCATTACTAAAATTTGATATCCATACATCAATGACTCAATTCATAAGTCGATGTACTCAGCAAAATACTCAATGATCATAACGAAAGCTTACACTATCTTACAAATGTCAGCATCAATAAAATCACTAAAAATAGTAGCAATAGCAACAACTGAACAACAATTTCATATTTCAAAACAATAAGAGAATTGCACTAACAAGCACATAGATGATTATGAAAAATAATTTCTCTGTGCATTTTTAGATACAAAATCATTAATAAAAGTATCAAGATCAATATTGTCCAACATATCATTCTCGATACATATAATAGCTAAATCATTCAACCTTTCTTGTGACATTGATGACTTCAAATAAGTTTTTAATATTTCAACTTTGAAAAACTTCTCTCAATTGATGCTACAGTCACATGTATAGTCAACAAAACTTGATGAGTAATTGAAACATTTGGATAACGATCTGCAACTTTAACAAATTCAAGAATTTCAACTAATGACATTAACTCATTTGCAAAGTCATTCGCAACACTCTTAATTCAAAAAAAAAGATCATCTAAATCCACATTCTACACATTATAATAAGAAATATTTATTGTAAAATTAGTGCAACATTCTCGTAACTTATTATCATCCAACGACTTCAGCTTCTTTGAATCAAATAAGAATCCAAAAATATTTTCAAATGTCATTAATTGTCTAAATATGTTTTTCAACGAAACAATTGTCATATCCATATGTGACACCCACATACCCCCTGGAAGGATATATAAATGCCACACAAAACAATATAAACAAATCAAAGCATACGAAAACTTCCAGTAAACAATTCAGGCAATCATACGTTAAATTAATGTATTACATAGTACTTAACACAAACTCGCTGGAAAATTCAAACCAAATTGAAGTATCATAGTTACAAACTCACCAATAAATTCACATATACATATCATATACAAGCCCAAAAGTCAAACAAAAAATTTTACATTATTTTCAAAACAAAACTCAGACTTTATTGGCCGTTACGGTTGTCTTGTCCCAGTCTTTATAAATGTCGCTCAGAACCTACACGAGGCAAATCCACCATACTAAGCATATAGCATGGTGAGTAATAACTAAACTATGCGTAATTTGACAATTAATCATACCGAATCAAATTATAGCACAAGCAGATATTTAAATTTCAGAACAGTTGCATAGTTAACAGAATTGAGTATCAAAAAAGGCACAATCCCTTTAGTTCAAAACATCATTTTGTTTATTTCAAAATCTAACATATATCAGAATACACAATCAAAT
>JANVCQ010000232.1:39202120-39219009 GCA_025531925.1 Erythroxylum plowmanianum
GTTTCATGTTTCAATGCTAAGAAGATATCGGTCTGATGCTTCACACAAGATTCCTGTGCAAGAAATTCAGGTACAACAGGTTTGTCTTATAAAGAAGGGTCATTTTTGACATTATCCAGAGAAGTTAAACAACTCAGGAACAAGTCAGTGCCTTTGGTAAAAGTACTATGGCAACATCATGGACTTGAGGAAGCAACATGGGAGCCTGAAGAAACCCTGAAAGCTCAGTATCCACAACTATTCAGATCAGGTAAATTTTGAGGACAAAATTTCTTAAGGAGAGAAGATTTGTAACGCCCCATATTAGGGGTTAGAATATTAAGGAAATTCAGTACTTTTTATGCTTTACATATTTGAATATTTGCTTATTTGTGCATAAGCATTTTGGTCACATACAATTATTAAGCATGCATTCATGACATTTTTCGAGTAAAATGGATTGATAAATGAGATTAAATTGTGATAAACTCATTCGGAGACTATTGGCATTATTTTAGAATTTTTGGGAATTTTCTGGAAATTTTGGAATATCTAGAGAAATAGACCAATGGCTTAATGACTTGTAGCACCTTATTTGCATGAAAAATGGCTCACATGAAATGAGCCATGTGTCAAGTTAGTAGCAATGCATGTGGTAGTAACACATGTGAGTACTTGTGCTGAAGACGAAAAAAATCATAGAAGCCTCGTTGTTCTTTGGGTTTGTTGGCGTTCTTTGAAAAATCACCGAAGTACTGGTTTTACTCTTACATCAGTGTTATCCTTTGCATACAAATATTTCAACCCAACTGATGTTGTTTTTGCTTATTCTTGTTGTTCTCTTTCCCCATTCACCGAAACCTAGCTTTTCACTATCACTGCTGGGAATTTAGCTAACTCATGTAAGTTAATTTTAAGTTTTATAGTTTTGTAAATGGTATCTTGATAATGTTTGAATTGGACTGAGAAAATGAAAATGATACAGAAGTTTAGGAAAACCAATGAATTTATATACTCTATTCTGGTTATATGGTTGTACTGTTCATGCATGTATATGTGAAGTGTTTATGGAGATGAGTTTAATGTTATGAAATGAAGATTTAGTGAAAATCGTGGTATAGAGTTTCTCATGAAAGGAAAGAGTAGAAAAGTGAAAAGCAATGTATTAGACGAAAGTAGAGAGAGAAAGTTAAACAGGATTTCACGTGCATGCATCCGTTTTTAGTGTTTAAATATAGATGTGATTTGTTTGAGTTGTGATGGGTTGAAATGGAAGTAGAAGAATTGGTTTAAGTGTGTTATGTTTTTATTGAATAAGAGGGAAGTGAGAAAATCTGGGAAAAGAATGAGAGGAAGAAGAAGTTTTTAGCACAGTAGAGTTCGTTGCGGCCAACTCAAAGGAATTGATTTCTGTAAAAGTTCGCCGCGTGAAATTTTGGCTCATCACGGCGAAGTTTCCTAATAGCTTAAATATACTTTGGTATTTTATGCATAACTTTCCTTGTAGTTATCTGAATGGAGTGATTTTTTATTTGAAGTAAACTACAGACATAAAGCTACAAATTGTTTGAAGAGATTAAATTGTAATTCTGCCTCTAAGAATTTCATAATTTCATTGGAATTGAGATAATAATTTTGATGAAGCTCAAGAACAACCTAAAATCTTTTGAGTATAACTTTCAGTATACTAAACCAAATTGGACGAACTTGGTATCACTGGAAACCTAAGAAAAAGAGGGACAACTTTCTAGAAGGAAGTATTATGTAATTACCTCAACTACCTAATGAGAATAATTTAGCAATGTGGACCCGAAAGTTGAGTGTGAAATAAATTTGGATTGAGGGTTTAAGTATAGTTTCACATGATCGATAATGTGATAAGGTTAGGGATAAGAAACCAGGATTTTTGTCATGAACATGCATCATACATATTCAATATACATGAGTGTGCATAATTGAATTCATAATTGTGCACAATAGTAATATATGTTTGTATTGAATGTTTTAGAGGAACCTTTAGAGCGACCGATTCCAGATATTACTGGGACTTCGAGGCAATAAACAATAAGGGAGCTTTTGTAAGTAATTTTAGATGGTATTTTTATAAGTAATTTAGATGGTCAAATTTGATTGTTTTGTTTGCTACTGCTTTTGGTCCATTAAATGATTTGCAAAGCTGTCAAATTGATATGTTGAATTTTTGGCATGAAAGCCATGATTGGCTAATTATGTTGAACATGAAATGAATTTGTTTGGTTTTAAAACTGTCAAGTCCTAGTCGTGGGTAAATAGGCATGCCTAGAAGGATCTACAGTTGCTCCTATTATTGACACCTCGATGTCTCCTGGATTGACACTTTGGTGTCTCCTGTATTGACATTTCGGTGTCTCTTAATATCGAGACATATGTCTCTCCTGCTGATACCAATCATGGTATCTCCTATATAAGTCTCGTTACCCGCTTCTGTAAATGGATTTAATAATCATATGATTTTGTATTCTAATTTCTGTTTGACTATGATATAAACAAGAAATTATGTTCTGATTATAAAGGGTTTATACCCTCTTTTGAGACTCAGTTCTGTTTTCTGTACATTCTATTTGAGATCCAATATTATATGTTTGAATTGTTCGTTCTGATAAACTGTTAATGCATGCTTCTGATATATCATGATTGTGTATAATTAGTTGTCAATTTATGCATAAATTAGTTATTACTCACTAAGCTATATGCTTAGCACAGTGGATTTGCCCTGTGTAGGTTCAGAGAGAAGTACATAAGGACTGGGACGAGTCAACCGCAGTGGCCAATGAAGTCTGAGCCTTGTTTTGTTAAAATTGTATTTTTGAAGTTTGTTTTTGGCTTGCCTTTGATGTATATGAATTTGGATTTATTTGAAGGTTTGTAATAACTTTAATTCAGGCTGATTCCGGTTTAGAACAAGTTGTATTTAAGCTCAGTGTATTATGATGTATGTTTTCTCCGAATTGCTTCTGCTTTGAACTAATGAAATTGCTTAATCAATGTTTGGTATGTTTTGGTTTTGTTTCGGTTCTATATGCATGTATGTTATATTGTCTGCGTGGCATCCCCGTATCCTCCCATGGGGTATTAGGGCCTCACAGGTGGAAAACCATAAATAACTTGAAATAGAGTAGTATTAATAATTGAATGAAAGGCAGTGTTCTGCTACCATTTTTCCATGGATAACCATCTACTCTAATTCATTGGACAATCAGAAGGCATAAATTGAAGGTACGTTTTAAGGGTGCGATTGAGAACTTATGTTTGTCCATCCAATTGTGGATGGTAATTAGTGGAAAACTAGAGCTTAACATCTTGAAGACAAAATAACATCTCTATCACTCATGAAAATGGCATCTTTATCATTAGCAATTGTTTATGGCATACTGTATAGCTTAAAAATATGATCCATAAAGAGTTTAGCAATCTTTTTCGTAGTATAAGGATGACATGAAGGCAAAAAATGAGCATATTTTCTCATTCTATCAACAACTAAAAAAATCATCAAGTATTCTTCTGACAATGGTAAACATTCCATAAAATCCATGCTAATGTCAATGCACAAATGTTGAGGGATAGTAATGGTTGAAGCAATCCAGGTAAAGTAGTGGTTTCATTTTTATTTCTTTGACAAATTTCATATTTACGTACAAACTCCCTAAAACCTCATTGCAACCTTCTCTAAAAAGGTATACACTCAATCTTTTATACGTTCCTAACCTGAATGTCCTCCTTGAGTAGATGCATGTGATAGATTAATTAGCTTGAGACGAAGAGGTATTGAATTACCAACCACTAAATGCCCTTTCCATCGTAAAATACCATTAACCTAAGTATGCATCGTCCCTTTATACTCACCTTATTGAATTTGCTGAATCAATTTTTGAAGAATTGTATCTTGCTACCAGCTTTCTTTAACTTCTGAGAGCAACCTTGTGCTTACTTATGAAAGGGTTAAAGTGAAGAGCTTAGTACTACTCACCTTGGATAATGAGTCTGTCATATAATTGTCAATTCCCTTTTATACTTAATAGAAAAATAAAAAAACATAACAACTTTGACAATCAATTATATTGGAAAGAGGTTGTGATTTTTGATCTATCAAACATTTTAAATTGTGATGATCCGTTTGAATCATGAAATGTTTCCTAGTTAAGTAATGTGATCATTATTTCACGACCACAACCAACGCTAAAAATTCCCTTTCATATGCTAAGAGATGTTTATATTTGCTGGACAATACTAACAAAAGGTATAGGATGATTATCTTGCATGAGTACTGCACCTATACCCTCCCCATTAGCGTAAGTTTTGGCTACAAATTCCTACACAAAATTAGGAAGAACTAATATATGAGTTGTTGTCAATGCTTGTTTCAAAGCTACAATTGCAATCGTTGCCTCATTTGTCTAGTGAAATGAATCTTCTTCAGCAAGTTAGTAACAGGTTTACTAATCTGCCTATAACTTCTAATGAATCTTCGGTAATAACCATATAAACCAAAAAATCCTCTTAAGTTGTTTAATATTTTATGGCTGCGGCCTAGTTGCTACTGCCTAGACTTTCTTTGGATCCATCGAAACACCATAACCACTGATGATATGTCCCGAATATTCTACTTGGGAAACTTTAAAAGAACATTTAGAGAGTTTCACAAACAATTGTTGCTTTTGTAAAGTCTCCAATACCAATTGTAGATGCTCTAAATGCAATTCAAAAGAGATACTATATATCAAAATATCATAAAAACATAAGTACAAACCTTCGCAAATATTTCTTGAAGATTTGATTCATTAAGTTTTGGAAAGTAGCTGGGACATTGTTAGCCCAAAATGCATTACAAGGAATTCAAAATGTCCTTGATGGGTAAAAAGTTGATTTGTAAACATCTGCTTCATGGACACATATTTGATGGTAACTCGCTATGAGATCTAAGTTGAAGAAAAATTGTGCGCCATTTAACTCATCAAATAATTCTTCCACCAAAGGAATAGGAAATTTGGCTTTTATGGTGCATTGTTTTAGTGATCACTAATCAACATAAAATCACCACAATACATCCTCCTTCTTAATTAAAATCACCAAAGTTTAAGAAGGGGTTGATGCTTTGTCAAATGTTTCAACATATCGTCCACTAGTTCTTCCAAATTGCATTCCTATACTTCGAAGTATCTATAAGGCCGAAGATTTACAACTTATGCTCCCTCCTTTAATGGTATTCGATGATCATAAAAACTAGATGGAGGTAATCCTATTGGTTTTTTGAAAAAAACACTAAACTGTTTTCGTAACTTTTGTAGTTGCTTACGAAATTCATCGAGTTGATTTGTTACCTTTGCTTCCATCAGTGAGTATCTCAATTCCATCTGTTGATCATCTTCTCCCTTAATATAATCTATACACTACCATAAAACAACAAACAACATCTTTATCACTCCACACCTTTGCTAATTTCTTCTCAGGAAACTTCACCAAGCTTCTGTGTCCATCGCTCACTAATTCCATCTCTTCCCATTTCCAACATAATTTCATGGTTCCATTTTGATAATTAAACACAATGTTGTTCAAATAACCACTGAACCTGTAACATCATATTAGTACCTCCTATATCAATCACCAAAGTATCCAAGCAGAATTCTCTACCTTCCATCTGTCGCCTTAAGTTTCTCTGCACCTGGATGCAACTCAAATTCATTCCTTCTCCTACTATAATAAACAGCTCCTTCACCACTTCTAACTCTGTTCCCATTCTAGATATTAATTTTTTATCTATAAAGTTAGGTGTACTTCCCTCATCCACTAATATATGAATTACGTTTCCATCTATCATACCTTGCACCTTAATCTATTGATAATTAGTTATAATCACCCTAGACATGGTGTACAAGAATATACTTCGTAACTCTTCTTCTTCAACTTCATTAACTTCCCCATTCTCCACCTTACCTTTTACCACTTGCATCTGCAACATTGTCTTCTTGCATTTGTGATTAGGGATGTACTTTTCTTCACACTAGAAACACAACCCTTTAACTTGTTGTTCATCTAATTCCTTACTCAAAGTAGTCTTGCTCCATTTCAACTCCTTGTCTCCTTTATAATTTCCATACACAAGAGTAGGTAACAGGCCATGTGAGGATTTTACCTCATTCAATGAGTTTCTAGCATAATTTGACTCTCTCTGCTGGAACCTTCCCATCATTCCACAATGCACCACCACTATTTCATACTTTCTTGGCAAATAGTATGACTGTTGAAAAGTCCTCAAGTTCCATAACTTCAGTGGTATTTAATCTCTACCTTCAAATTTTTCACAAACATGCTAACCAAATAAGACTCTAGCATCACTACCTTTGGTGATAACATATAAAACTTAGTGAAATATTTATTCACAGATCCTATCTTCCTCAATTCTTTTAATTCCCCCACTAAGTCTTCAAAAGCTACTTCTCCAAACCTTTGTTCCAATGCCAATATATATTCTCCCCAACGAAGAGGATCTTAAGTTAATCTATTCCTTACATACAACTTATGTCAAACCAATGCTTCACCCCCCAAATACATTGTAGCCAGACCTAATGTTAACTCTACCAATGTTCGATCCAATATAAAAAATTGTTCATACTTAAACACCTAAGGTAGAAAATTTTCTCCCTTAAAAATCGATAATTCAATCTTGCTACACTATGTAGGAATGGTGTAATGTCCCCTATAGTAACCGTCTCCATTTCTAGTTTCTATAACCCTCTGATCAGCATTTCTGTGTACACCATTGTCAACATGATATTTCTGATACAGCTGAGTAATCCACTCTTTCAACTCTTAAACACTTCATTCATGCCTTAACTCTAACTAGTGCATCTAATTTCATTGGCCTTCCTCCATTCACCTCCATTCTTGACCTCTGGTTCCTTTTGCCATGTCGTAGCATCTGCTGTAGTCTAGAATCTTACTCTCATACCAATTTATGTTACAAATATTCGTAGAGTACTTAATTTTGGGAATTTAGGGTTTGCAAACACCAAAGAGAAGAGATAATAAAGAGATAATGAAGAGAAAGAAAACTGAAGAAGCAATAAAAAAGAACTTAGAGAGAAAAAAATCAATGCTTATTATTTGTTTTTCTCTCCACCACCACCGACGATTATATTAACAACTATAATAATCACTAGTCATTGACAATCGTTACGCAACACATTTATTATACACGACATCATTTTAGTATTAACATATTATTCAATACTACTTTGTTTACAATCAACCATTCCCACTTCACTCTTCAACTTACACACTCTTATCAATTGCCAATATTCCTATTCACATTGTCTTCTTTTTTTCACACCATCTTCTTTCTCACTCTTCATTGTCACCATCTTCGTTCTTCCTCTTCACCACTAGTTGTTCTCTACAGAGTTGCTTATAATGATGTTAATAGTGAAGCATATCCAACTTTACAATTGCTCTAAAACGTAAAGGAAATTGCAATTAAGATATATTTCTTGTTCTATCCTCTATAAAGTTGTTCATGGGGATGTTAACAGCCATTCGTGCTTTATATGTCAGTTGGTTTGAGCATATAATTCTATCATACAATGCAACTACTAATCATGATTTAATTTGGATAGAAAAGGAATCTCGAAGGGTTATTAAGGTAAGTTCCTGATTATCATCTTGTTAAGCAAGTAACTGATTTATTTATGAGTTTATGTGTCATTGAATTTATTTATAGCTCTAGATTGGATTTCAATAACTATTTGTTGGTCTTAATTATTTGTCTTTCGATAATGAAGACAAATATGTTGATTTTGTTGCATCACCTAATCTTACTCTTCCAGAAAGGTTAAATACTCGTTTCAAAGTAAGCCCTATTATGTTTAAGGTGTTTGTGTTCTACTTCTAATTGATTAAAAGTGAAAAAGTTAAAATTTGATAATAGTATATATAAATGTATTTTTGATATGTACTTAAATATTAACTACCCATTCTTTATGTACTATATATTTCCCAAAAGACATTTGAACAATTAAGTTTAGGATAAAAGCCTAAATTAGGGCTTGACCTTTTCGAGTTTGATCATTTTAGGACTAAAACTTGAAACTTGTTCAAAGAAAGGCTAAAATTTTATGAGTTTACTCAATTTAAGAATTTCGTGGATGGAATTTAGGATGTGTTTACATGCACCATTACATGCAACAATGTGGCATCGTTACCCCCTTTTTTAAATTCCATGTATAAAAGAGCAAAAAGCTTTAAGTTTTAACCTTAAAATTTTGTAAATTTCCTAAATTGTATAATTCGTAAAGTAAAAAAATAGAAACCTAAAAGCTACAAAAACCCTAAAATCCTATTGTCGCTCCCTTCTCTGACACATCTTCAACGTCAGCCACTCGGCTACAGTCTTTATGCAAGGGTTGTCTTGCATGGTTTACGCGTCAAAACCGCACAAGATCCATGCTTTATCCTTCATTATAGGGGTTGTATTGCTTAGTTAATGCATCGTCACCGTCCCTCAATCTGTGCTCCAATCTTTATTGAAGGGGTTGACTTGCCTAGTTCACGCTTCATCTCTTGAAACTAAGGTAAGTCCTAGAATTAAGTATTAGACATTAGACTTAAGGGCAGTAAAACATTTGATTCTGAGAGGTCTGAGGTTAGAGTGGTAAAAAGAAGAAAGTGCAAAGGTTAGAGTAGTCTAAGGAAGATAGTATTAATGAGATGGGCAGTTGTAGGATAGGTAGATGTTAGGACCAACTACTTTTCTATTGTGCTCTAATTAGTAGGAAAGATGAATTTTTCTACCAATCAGAGCACAATAGAAAAGCAATTGCCAATCAGAGCACAATAGAAAAGCAATTTCCAATCAGAGCATAATAGAAAAGTAGTTGGTCGTACAAAATCTTAATTTTATACTTTTAATTTCATTACCCTCCTACATCCTTTTTGCTTTACTAGTGGGAGTATTTGTCGTATGAGTGTGTATTTTTTTAATTGCAACTAATGTATTATTTTTATATTGTTGTTTACAATACTTTGACTATCATTGATGATAATAGAAAGTTCTAATTTTGTTATTCTGGTAGTAACTTAAATTTGAAAGACTCTAATTACTAGTAACTTAAAGTTGACGTAACAATTGAATTGAATAAGGATTGCTTTTAATATGGATATTTTTGAAACATTGAGGCATAATAAAACATTAGGTAGGTATATAGGTTGGAAACCAGTGATGCAGCTCCTATGAGGCTTATAAGTGAAAATTTCCATGAGCCTAGGAGCCACAGCGAGAACATGTTTCTCAATTCACAAGTGTAAACAACGTCACATTTCTTAATTAATAGAACTTAGTAAGTTGGTTGAATGAATATGTTAAGCATCATGTGCTGTGCTAGGCTTTAATTTTTCACTTTCACTTCAGTTTTTCCTTTCAACATTCTGACTGAGTCTCTTTGTTTTCCTAGAGTTGGTTTTTCAGTTTGGCATAATGACATTTGAAGAAGTAACTCTGAGGTTTCACCATGCAGGACGTTTTGTTAATGTGCGTGATAATGTTATGTATGAGGGTAGTTTTGTGGATGAAATTGAATTTAATCCTGACTTACTGAGCTATTTTGAACTGGTTGATGTATGTAAGAGAAATGGGTATAATAATATGAAAAAGATATTTTATCTTATGTCTGGTTTTATACTATGTAATGATTTGAGAGTTATACAAGATGATGATAGTGTGTTAGATATTGTTTATTCAGATGATGGCTATAGATGGTATTGATATTTATATTGAACATGGTGTGGATAGCCCTGTTGAAGTGATTAAGATGAAAGTAATAAGGTTAATCAGGGTAATGTAGTTGAAGATAATGGTGAGGATGTTAATAATGAAGGGTTTGGAGGTAATGTAGGTAATTTAGATACAAATGTGGAGGATGAAAATGATGCAAATATGGAGAATAAAGATGATACAAATATGGAGGTTAAAGGGGATGAAGAGGATTTAGAGCAAGGAGATGAAGGTAATGATCCAGGTGAAGATGTAAAAGAGGATTTAGAGCAAGGAGATGAAGGTAATGTTCTGGATGAAGATGTTGAAGAGGATTTAGATCAAGGAGATGAAGGTAATGGTCCGAATGAAGATGTTGAACAGGATGTAGAGCAAGGAGATGAAGGTAATGGTCCAGATGAAGATGTTAAAGATAATGGACCGCATAAAGCTGATGTAGATTAGGAAGATGAGGTAGTTTTGTCTGAATATTATGACAATGATGAATATGGAGAACTTGTTAGTGATGTAGATGATATAGTAGATGATGCTACTAGGAGGAAAGGGAAATACCTTGTTTATGATGAAAATGTAGTTGAGCCTTACACTAAATTAGGGGTGATTTTTCTTAATCATTTGTAATTTAAGCATGCAGCGAGTTTGTTGTCCATTAAAACAAAGAGGTCTATCATATTTACCAAAAATAATCCCAACTTTATCCAATGTAAATGTAGGACAGAGAATTGCCTTTGGTATATATATAGAGCATTTGATAGGAAGCTGCAGTCATTTTAAATTAGGAAATTCAGGAACAATCATAATTGTAATAGGGTATATACAAATCCTAGGATGAACACCAACATCTTATATGTTGAAGGATAAGCTTAAAAGGGAGCCAATTTTGAAGAATGATGATATCAAATTTTACATTAAGGATTGTTTAGGTGTTGAGGTGTCCATGAGTATGGTGAGAAGAGCAAAGGAAAAAAAAGTAGACAATGTTGTGATCAACATTGAAGAGGAGTTTAGGAAGCTTTGGCCTTATGATGAAGTGATTAGGCAGACCAACCTAGAAAACACTGTTACATTGACAATGTCTCGGCCAATTCCAACATCTCCACCTACATTTCAAAGAATGTACATATGCTTAGAAGCTATTAAACATGAGTTTAGGCATGGATGCAGGCATTTTCTTGGCCTAGATGAATGTTAGCTAAAAACCAAAACTAAGGGTGAACTTCTATGTGATGTGGGAAGAGATGGAAACAATTAAAAGTTTCTCGTTGCTTGGGCTATAGTTGAAGTTGAGTTGACAGTCACATGGTGGTTCATTGAAAGGTTGAAAGAAGATTTACCTCACTTGGACTCCGAAATTGGTTGGATTATAATGACTAACCAACAAAAGGTAAAAGTTTCATATCGATCTTGTCTTTACTTTCATTAAGAGTGTAACTGTTATGAAATATGTAGAGTTGCATCCACATGCCTATTTAAATGGTTATGTTTTCTATTGCTGGGACTTGATAGAGCCATTGTCGATTTGTGTCCAAATGTTGAGCATAGGTTTTGGGCTAGACATGTTTGTGTGAATTGACATGGAAGAGGACAAAAAGCGGAAGAGATGAAGGAGCACTTTTGGAAAATTGCAAAATCCTTCACAGTAAGGGAATATGAAATTTTTTTTGGATAAACTCAGAGCGAAGAAGCAAAGGGCAGCAGAAGATATTGAGAGTTATACACCAATTCAGCAATGATGTCGAGCTTTCTAGAGGGAAGATTCTATAATTGAGTTGGTTGACAATAACTTATGTAAGGCATTCAATAAGACTTTGGTTGATACAAGGAAAGCGTTAGTTTTAGGGTTATTTGAGCATAGTAGAAGAGAATTGATGAAAAGGATTGTGAGAAAAAGGAAAGATGCTGCCAAGTGGAAAGGTAATTTAGGGCCAAGAATATGGGAAGCAATTGAGAAGAGTGTCATGATTGCTCAACATTATTCAGCGCATCATTATGGAGAAGGAGGGTATGAGATTGTTCATGGACAGAACATATATGTGGTGAGGCTTCATAACAAAATATGTTCTTGTAGGAGATATACCCTCTCTGGCATACCTTGTGCACATGCCATATGTGCTATTAGAGACAGTAGGGTTAATATTAAAAAGTACACTTCTAGTTGGCTATAGAAGACTGAATATGTCAAAGCATATAGGAAGGCAATTCAACCAATGCCTAGTATGAAGGATTGGCCCATTAGCAATGAAGAAACTATTAGGTTACCAAAATTCAAACAAGGGCCTAGTAGGCTCAAAACAGCTAGAAAAAAGGCATTGATAAGCCTCAAAAGAATATAAAAGTAAATAAAAAGAAAAATGTTGACCACGTGTATAGGAGGGGCATGATCATTACATATAGCCAGTGCCATACAAAAGGACACAATAAAAGAGGTTGTCCTTGGAAGGGTCGAGAGGTAATTTCTAAGCTATTTTTTTCTTTTTATGGTATAACTAAGATTCTTTTCCATAGTAGTGGTTATCTTCTAGGTTTTTTTGTTCTGTTATCACTGTTATCAATGGCAGGTTCTAGCCCAGTTTCAAAATTCGACCCCAGACGAGTCAACTAATTTCCATGTGGAGCAAAACACAATGAACTCATAGTCAACCCCCAAAAACATATCCACAGTTGAAACCGACATTGACAACCTAGTAAGTGCCTCTAAATCTATATCCAACACTGAAAGGGGAAAGAAAGGTAAAAGAAGAGCAAAAGCCTCTGCTTTTGCCTCTACTACTATGTCTATATCTGCTAGTGCCACAACTACTACAGGCACTACCAACGCCTCAAGTACTGCTCATGTATGTGGAAATGCAAATGCAACAGCTTCAATTGTTCTCCCACCACCTAGAGGTGCTTCAAAAACAAAAAATATCTATCCATTTTTAAAGGCCACAACTAAGAACCAATTCGAAGGGAGAAGAGGGCTTGGTTATGATGTTACAGATGATGGAAGTAGATTGAGGATATTGGCAGCTGGCAGATGTAGTCCAAATTCTCAAGTGAAAATTACAGGAAAAAAGCCTGTCACATTCTCTTCTCTTCAACAATAAGCAAATAGGAAGATCAAGAAACGAATGGAAGGGATGCGGGTATACACAAATGAAACCATAGTGTTGTAGACACCAAATGTAAGTGTTAAATATTTACATTCTTACTAAACATTAATTAATTCATACAGCTTAACAAACATTTGCATTTTATGTGCAGTCTAGAAGGAGAAGTCAGAGACTAGTAAACCTTGGGCAGAAATCAGCAAAGAGGAAGGAAGTTGTTACTGCGCATGTGAATTCAAGCCAACAAAGTCAAATTGCATCTTCAAAAGGAAAGGAAAAAATGTAAACTTAACATTTAATTGTTAGAAACTGAACAATTTTGTGATATTTGTGAACTGAACAACAATAGATTGTAAGGATCTTGTTAGGATTAATGTTATTAAGTAATGAATGCAATGACTAGCAATTTCAGTTTGAATAGCATTTCTTATAATTTTTTTCCTTTTTCGTTGAAGTTCATGATGGGTTATCGAGGGTGATGGAAGGGGATGGAAGCTTGGTTGGAATTGTCAAATTCTCTGCAATTTTTTGTATTTTTTAGGGAAAACTTAAAGTCTATGGATGGAAAGAGATGATCAACTTTTGTTATAAAGTGTTGGTTTCCTTTATTTTCCAATAAGTGTGAATTACATTTCTTTCAGGTTTTTCCATTTTTGTTTAAGTTCGTGAATGGTAGAACATATACATTGTTAATATAAAGAATTGGAATTGTAGGTTTATTAAACATATTTGTCTCCTCATCAATAATGTGATGACTTATAAAACAACTTAATAGTTATGTTAATCATTGGATTGGAGGCAAAATATGGTAACATTTTTCAGAGTAGTTAATTGTTGCATCTTTTAACTCTTTTTTACTACTAATGAATACTCCATCTCCATTGATTAAAGATCCTATTTTGTCACTAATCTTCTTTACTAAATGTTGAAACATCAAGCATCTTTAGGCTAGTACATCAAAAATCTTTAGGCTAGTACATAAAACATCAAACTTGTTTAAGCTAGAACATCAAATTAGTAATACAGTAGATGTTAAAACATCTAACACTTAGCACTTTCCAATATCAGGTTAGGTGAAGAACATTTACACATTGTTCTAGTACATCAAACCATTTCCAGGTAAGGCTTTAAAGGTACAACTATTGCCTTTTTTACCTTCATTATTTAGACTAACAAACATAACCAAAACTACTAAACACAAGCTTAAACAAGCAAACCATTTCCAATACTTAACTTAATGTGTTTCATAACTAGTCCTCGTGGTAACTAACTCATTTTTCAACTTCAATTTTCTACAATCCTTTCAGCTTGCAAAACATTTACTACATTCTCTCTTAACTCTGTGACTTCAGCTTTCAATAGATTATTTTGACGATATAGCATCTTCTCTCTATTTTTTAACTCTAAAATAATCTATTTTGCTCTTGGGCAAAATCTTTGATCATGCCATTCATGAAATCCACAAACATTTTCACTCAACTATCAAAGAAAAAGTAGCAATTCGTTAATGAAATTTATGGACATATTTAACTTAAACAACATATAAATGTACGAAAATTATTAGAAAGAGTTGACAGCCATAAAACCTTCTTCCTAGATTTTCATCAATCCATGAAGTCCATCTAGGTGCTTTCAAGTTACAGTAACAATATTTAGCCTCTCTGTTATAGTCTCATTCAACTGGTTAAGTTGAAGAAATCAACTTGTATGACCTCATATCAAGCTTAGAACGCGTCCCTCTATAGTCAAAGTTGAAAATTTCAAAAATTCCAAACCAACACAAATCACAACCAAGAAAACAACAAACTGAATCCTCTAATCAACCTCATTACCCTGAAGAACTACTACTTGAGCTCATTCTCAAGTATTATAGCACAATGTTTTAATGTTGATTGTACACCCCCTGATAGCTAAATGATGTCTATATAACTAAATTGGTTTGCTCTTAATAATCTGCACCTCTTCCATGAATGTCATACTTTATCTTTAACCCAGTGGATAGAGAAAAACAAAACATGGATAACCACCAATGAAGCTAAACCAAGTAACACAAATCATATCCTACGTATAATGTCAAGTACATGGGGAACAGAAAACTTGATCATATCCTATATATGAAAAAACAAGTATCATCTACATGTTATTCAACCCAATAATCAAACACATTTAAAGAAGATAAAATGATTTACATAAATGTAACATTGTTAAGGCAAAGGAATAAAGTGAATATTAAAACATCATAAATTTATATACAAAAATTAGAAGGGAGCATGACTCATTACCTACTTCGGTCTTCAATCACAGCACATGTATTTTTCATATCTCTAAAAACCTTACCGCCCATTCACCTCCAATGCCAAAACAGAGATCGTTGCTAAAAATTTTTCCTACGCTTTGTTTTGTAGCTAAAAACTGTTAAGGACAATTTGGGAAATCATTGCCAATATATTTTGGCTACATTTGATTTTCATAGCTAAAAATTATAAAATGTAGCCAAAAGTTTTTAGCTATATTTTAAGAAACGTTATCAGATATTTTTAGCTGCATTTCTGAAAAAGTACCTAAAAAGTTTCACCTACTTTTTTAAAAATGTAGTCAAATGTTTTTAGCTACGTTTTATAAAATGTAATCAAATTTTTAATATTTATTTTAACAAAATGTTATACCATTTTAATTATAATTATTTGTGACATTTTAAATCCATATTATTATATATGATATTTAGATTTGTTGTTATTAATTTATTATACAAAAATATTGTACATAAATAATTAATAATTTGAAATATTGTATATAAAAGGTAAAATATCATTAAATTATACAAACAAAAAGAATATTTTTTGTATACAAGATTTTAATTACAACCTTAACAATTCTTATAGACAAAATAATAAATACAGAGATCAGTTTACAAATTATAAATGTTGAGATTACAAAAAAAAATACAACATAATTGGGACGACTGTAGGTTTGTTCATGTCGATGAGAGCAACTTCATACCACAACCATCATATACGAAAGATAAGTCATGATAATCATAAAAGCAACTTCAAGATCAATAGAGTGCCTTGAATTATGCATTTAGAAATATTATATATTTATTCACTTTCATGTAAGCAAAATGTCACTAATAAGAACTTGCTAAGGTAGAAAACTAAGATAGAAACAAACTTCACTGGCATCTTTTAACTGATGAGAATCATCTTTCCTTAGCCAATAAACTAGCCAACATCTTGTACAATCGAGAAAGAAAGAACAGGAAAAAATGAGTAAGAAAAATAGTAAATAAATTCTTAAGCATGGGATAACAATTTTAGAATTTTAACCATGCCACAAACCCAATTGTTTATTATTTTCATCTTGCAAAGCAAAAATCAAATGATCAAATAACTTATATAGGAAGGTGATCATTACAAATAAGCCCTAAACTGTGATTTATCATTTCACATCACAAAGATATCTGATATGCATAATATGGAAATTGAGGCTAATAATTAGGTGAAAGGAAACGAAGAAAAGCCACAAATAAACCTACAGGACCATATTTGTTTGTATATGCTCAGGCGAGCAGTTGCAAACTTTTTCATATCCAAATAAGGGTATACCTTGACACAAACTATCTAAGTACTCTTGTGCATTCTTCATAGTGCTAAACTGCTAGATGCCTAATAATTCCTTGTTGAAGGCCTTCAGTTTTTATTTCTAAATGGAAAAGAATACCATTCCAAGTAGATAAAAGAAAGCTTATAAACCATAAAAGTCACCTTTCCTTTCCCAACCGACAAGCTAGCTCTTTAGCCAGGGCTTGCCTATATATGCCAGCATCTATGGCTAGGACAATGCAAGATACCTATGTTGCTTTGTAATGAAGATAAAACAAAAGGTAGAAATAAGATATGTAAATCCAAAATGAATGTAACGCCCCCTTACCGTAGGGTACGTACCGGGACGCCCGTGGGTCATTCCGACGCATATCCCACAGCAAGGAAGTGCTACTAACAAAAACGATCTCTAAACAC
>JANVCQ010000232.1:39235859-39270467 GCA_025531925.1 Erythroxylum plowmanianum
CCAAAGCTGGAGAGAAACTCCAAAAACATCTGTACACACCAAAAAAAGTGGATGAACTTTTACACACAATAAAAAGTTGATGGAAGTCGAAGAAAAGACACGCAAACAAAAAAAGAAAAACGAAAACGAAAACTTACCACAGGTGCAGAGAAACAAAAGCAAAAACGAAAACTTTCCAAAGCTATAGGCCATCTGTACACATAAAAAAATGTGGATGAAACTGGAAGGAAAAAAACCGCACACAAAAAAATGGGCAAAAATGAAGGAAAAACGAAAACCAAGAACGAAAACTTACCCAGGCTCGAGAGAAAACCGTAGGCCGTCTGTGCACACAATCAAACATGAACGAAAGTAAAAAACGGAAATATAAAACCACGGTTGATACCAAAGCTGGAGAGAAACTCTAAAAACATCTGTACACACCAAAAAAAGTGGATAAACTTTTACACACAATAAAAAGTTGATGGAAGTCAAAGAAAAGACACGCAAACAAAAAAAGAAAAACGAAAACGAAAACGAAAACTTACCACAGGTGCAGAGAAACAAAAGCAAAAACGAAAACTTTCCAAAGCTGTAGGCCATCTATACACATAAAAAAAGTGGATAAAATTGGAAGGAAAAAAATCGCACACAAAAAAATGTGCAAAAATGAAGGAAAAATGAAAACCAAAAACGAAAACTAAGAACGAAAACTTACCTAAGCTCGAGAGAAAACCGTAGGGCCGTCTGTGCACACAATCAAACATGAACGAAAGTAAAAACGGAAATATAAAACCACGGTTGATACCAAAGCTAGAGAGAAACTCCAAAAACATCTGTACACACCAAAAAAAGTGAATGAACTTTTACACACAATAAAAAGTCGATAGAAGTCGAAGAAAAAACACGCAAACAAAAATAGGAAAAAGAAAACGAAAACAAAAACGAAAACGAAAACTTACCACAGGTGCAGAGAAATAAAATCAAAAACGAAAACTTTCCAAAGCTGTAGGTCATCTGTACACATAAAAAAAAGTGAATGAAACTGGAAGGAAAAAAATCGCATACAAAAAAAGGGGCAAAAATGAAGGAATAAACGAACACCAAAAACGAAAACTTACCCAGGCTCGAGAGAAAACCGTAGGCCGTCTGTGCACACAATCAAACGTGAACGAAAGTAAAAAACGGAAATATAAAACACGAAAAAGAAGCGAGAAGGAAAATTGACCACAGCTGGAAACGAAAGAAGTGAGAAAGCAGAGGAAGGCAAGGGCGGAGAGGAAAAATAAAGAGAGAGAAAAGACACAACATTCAATGAACAGATATAAGTCGTCACAAGGGCATGGATTGCGTGGTCGCCTGCGTAGTTACCTGACAAAATAAGCCGTCAGAAGATTATTAATTAAGCGGGATGGATTGCGTGGTTAATAAGTAAATGGACGGGCGGGATGAATTGCGTGGTCATCTGCGTGGTCATGTGAGGACACAACATTCAATGAACAAAATGAATGAAAGAATTAAACAAAAAAGAAACAAATATAAGCCGCTCAATTAAATGGACGATGGGGATGGATTGCGTGGTCATCCATCCCAACTCGCTCTTAGTATATATACTTAAAGAAAACGAGATTGAAAGGGACGTAAGGGAGAAAAGAAAAGTGAGCAGGGGGTGTTATGTTTAACATAAAATGCAGCGAAAGGGAGAGTCACATAAATTAGGGATTTAAAGATTTTTAGGAATTCTGAAATCTTAAATTTTCAAATTAATTAAAAATTAATAATTTATTACAAAAAATATTCACATAAGTAATATTAATGGAACGATCCATTCAATTAATGTTTATTTTAAACATTAACTTTTTTTATCACTAAATTTTAGGATCTAATTTAAAATTTAATACAAATATTAAATAATAAAAAGTGGCTTTAAAATTTCTGAAATGATAATATACATTTTATTATATAAAATTAAAATTTAAAAATTTTAAATTAAAAAAAAAACCAACAAATCGAGAAATGATAAAAACAATTGAACTTATGAATTATAAAATGCAAAGGTGAAAAAATAAAAAAGAGTTATCGCAATAAAACAAAAAAAAAGTATTCATATAAAATCTCTATTTACCGATCCTATATGACGAGTTTAGACATTTACTTTAATTTTTTACAGAACACGGTGGAGTCTCTCGTTTAGGCTCTTGGTCTCTTCTCTGGAAATCACTTCTCTACTGCACAGCACTGCTCAAATCCATGTCTTAAGCCAAGAAAATAACCTAATTTATTTTGAACCATATAATCCAAGCGAGAGCCCTTTAGGGTTTCGGGATTTGGTGGTGAGACCACTAGAATGGCTTCTGCGTCCCAGGCCCTCCGATTTCTGGGACCCGTCTCCGGCGCCGACACTCTTAATCGCATACTCGCTGATCTCTGCACACGGGGCAACCCCAAGGTACTCTCAAGACTCTTCCTTTCGCTTAATTGATTGAATTTGGGGTCCAAAAAAAGTGAGCTTTTTTAAATATAACTAAACAGGAGGGGGCTGCTTTAGCATTCAGAAGACATGCGGAGGAAGAAGCGCGTGATCTTAGTGGAGAGGCGCTTTCGCGGTTTATGGATCAGTTGTATGAGAGAATTTCTAGTCTTTTGGAGAGCAGTGACGTGGCTGAGAATTTGGGAGCTTTACGAGCAATTGATGAGTTGATTGATGTGGCACTCGGTGAAAATGCTTCTAAGGTGTCCAAGTCCTCAATTTACATGAGAAACGTGTTTGAAAATAAACGGGATCCTGATTTATTGGCTCTTGCTAGTCGAGTTCTTGGCCACTTGGCTAGGGCCGGTGGTGCAGTGACTGCTGAGGAAGTGGAGTTTCAGGTATACTAAGCTTTTTTGGTTGTTGTTCATGATGATGTTGACATTAATTCTTTGCAGTTAGTATTATATATGTCTATTTGTTGTTTAAGGTGAAAATGGCTGTAGATTGGCTTCGAAATGATAGAGCAGAGCACCGGCTTTTTGCAGCTGTCTTAATATTGAAAGTAAACTTTTTTGGCCACCTTTTGTTTTAGTTGCATTGAATTGGTAATTTTATTAAGTTGCTTCTCTTTACTTTATGTTCTTATTATTGCAGGAAGTAGCAGAAAATGCTTCCACTATATTCAATGTTCATGTTGCTGAATTTGTTGATGCTATCTGGGTTGCACTGAGACATCCAACCCTGGCAGTAAGGGAGCGGGCTGTGGAGGCTTTGCGTGCTTGCCTTAAAGTTATTGAAAAGCGTGAGACTCGCTGGCGTGTGCAGTGGTCAGTAATATATTGTTGCAAGTTGTAATTGTGGAAATATCTAACATAAAATAATGTTGCAATTGAAAAACCTGTGAATATACATACCTACTCTTACATCCATTTTGCATATTTAAACACTTCTTCATTTATCTAATTTGCTCATATCGAATGATAAAGTCTTATACTTGTTTAGTTCATATCCTCTTTTGGATTTGATTTTTGCAGGTATTATCGCATGTTTGAGGCTACACAAGATGGTTTAGGTAAAAATGCTCCTATTCACAGCATTCATGGGTCTTTACTTGCTGTTGGAGAGCTTCTGAGGTTAGTAACAAATCCACTTACAAAAATCTGTTTCCTATCCACCAATGTTGAGATCAACAGAATTTGTTCTTGATATACATCTCACAAATGATCTGCCTTGAGTAAATTTGATTTTCGATAACTGATTGCATGTTCTTATTTCCAGCCAAAGTCTTTTTTCTTTTTCCTTTTTTTCGTCTATGATCAATCATCTTCTTTTATTAGATGGTGTTAAGAGCTGTAAATGCTTTCTGTGTCAGATGACCAGCTATTGCTGCCCAATGTGGGGCCAATAGAAGCATAACCTAGGTAAATCCATGATTGAGAATTTGTGACTAGATTTAATGATGCTAGTTGTTATTAACGTTCTTAAATAAATTCACATAAGGCCCTTAACATGTCTCTTTCCTTATTCTATATGCAATATCCTATTTCTTGCTTACCCTTTGCAATTGAAAGTTGCAAGGGATGAGATTGTGTCGACCATGGAACTGCTTTCTTTTTTGGAAACATGTATCCTTTGCATGCATTGTTTAGTTGCTTGTTAATGTTTAAAAAGTTTGGTTTAATTGCATTATATGGCAGGAATACTGGTGAGTTCATGATGTCAAGGTACAGAGAAGTTGCTGAAATTGTTCTCAGATACCTAGAGCATCGTGATCGACTTGTTCGCCTTAGCATAACATCATTGCTACCTCGCATTGCTCACTTTCTGCGGGACCGATTTGTTACAAACTACTTAGGGGTTTGTGAACTTCTCTTCCTCTTTCAAAAGTGACTACTTTCATAAACACTTTGGACCACATTTTATAATCTGTATTTTCTCAAGTTTGTTGAATACAATATTCTTGTATCTTGCAGATATGCATGAATCATATTCTTACAGTTCTGAGTATACCTGCTGAACGTGGCAGTGGGTTCATTGCCCTAGGGGAAATGGCTGGTGCTTTGGATGGAGAACTTGTTACTTATTTGCCGACAATAATGTCTCACTTACAGGATGCGGTATGTAATTGATTTATACTTTATCATGTGGAACAGTATCATTGACTCAAAGTCCTCTTTCCTTCTTAGATTGCACCACGAAGGGGTAGACCCTCACTTGAGGCTTTATCTTGTGTTGGAAATATTTCAAAAGCCATGGGGCCAGCGATGGAACCTTATGTTCGCAATCTTTTAGACATAATGTTCTCTGCTGGTCTCTCCCCCATGCTTGTTGAAGCCCTTGAGCAAATAACTGTTAGGTATACTCTAGCATTCATTTCTAATCTGTAGAAGTACATTTTTTGTTTGTTTTTGGAGACATAATAATCTTTTGTGCCATTTGTCTTTCAGTATTCCATCGCTGCTATCGACTATTCAAGACCGGTTGCTTGATTGCATTTCACTTGTTCTTTCAAAGTCTCACTATTCTCATACAAGGCCAGCTGTTCCACTCGGTCGTAGTGTAGCAGCTAATGCACCTCAGCAAATGTCAGACTTCAGTGGTTCATCTCTAGTTCAACTTGCTTTACAAACTCTGGCTCGTTTTAATTTCAAGGTTTGTTAACATGTATCTCTCGGTTGAGAATGTGTAAAAATCTACTCTCTGCTGATGGTAATTCATGGTCCAGGGTCATGAGCTTCTTGAATTTGCTAGAGAATCTGTGGTTGTATATTTGGATGATGAAGATGGAACCACACGAAAAGATGCTGCCCTTTGTTGTTGTCGATTAGTTGCAAACTCTCTTTTCTGTATGGCATCTACACAATTTGGTTCTAGCCGATCCAATCGAACAGGAGGAAAGCGACGTCGCCTTGTTGAGGAGGTTTGTTTCTTCCTTTCTCCTTTGTTGGTATATCAAGTGCTCAGTCTATATTGTTTCTCTCCACACCAATTTTCTCTTTCTTTTCATCCTACAGCTTGTGGAGAAGCTTCTCATTGTGGCAGTAGCTGATGCTGATGTCACTGTTCGCCATTCAATTTTTTCCTCCCTGCATGAAAACAGAGGTTTTGATGATTTTCTAGCGCAGGCTGATAGTCTCAGTGCAGTTTTTGCTGCTCTCAATGATGAGGTATGGATGTGGACCTTTTGGGAATTATTTTGGGTGGATTCATGTTGTTTTCCCATTCTATATGCCTGTTAAAGGTACCTAGTGAAAAGCACTGTTTCTTGCACATCAGAGGTATTTACAGTAGGAAAAAACAGAGATCTAATGTGATTTGGGGTTTCATTTGTTAGTATTATCTGTATAAGCAAGCTCTTTGGATCTATATTTCCCTCCATATATTTTGTTGTGTTATATCTTTTCCTCAATATTGTGAAAGCTCTCTAAGTCCCTCCTCCCCTCTTTCTCTTGTTGTATTTGAGCATATTTTTCCTTTCCTCTGGATAAATATAATTGTCTTGGCCTGTTTGATATCTCTGACCCCTCAGAAACTTCGTAGATATAGTGACTTGTGGTATGTATAAACAGCTTTTTGGATGCTCAGTTTATGTTGTATTTTGTTTATTTTCTGCTGAAAAGTGCATTTACTTGATAATGGTGGATATTCTTACAAGATTGTCCCTTGCTTGAAACCATTTAATGCTGTTTTCCGCCAATAAACTATGGGGTGTTATGTAATAGGATTTTGAAGTTAGAGAATTTGCGATCTCAGTGACGGGCAGATTATCGGAAAAAAATCCTGCATATGTTCTTCCAGCATTACGTCGACATTTGATACAGTTGTTGACTTATCTAGACCAAAGGTGAAATGAAAAGAGCTTACTTGCTAGGCATCTATGATAAACAGTGCTTACTTTTGCTCATTGGTTTTAACATTGTTTCACATTTGTATGTTGATAAAAATTCTTATGCTTATCAACAGTGCAGATAACAAATGCAGGGAAGAAAGTGCGAAGTTATTAGGCTGTTTAATACGCAACTGTGAACGGCTTATACTTCCATACATTGCTCCTATACACAAGGTTCTTTTGTCTTTTAGTTGGAAACTGTCTATTGATTTTCATTTATTTTCCTGTCAATTAACTGAATGGTACTTTTGCAGGCACTTGTGGCTAGACTACTTGAGGGAACTGGAGTAAATGCGAATAATGGGATTATTAGTGGAGTCCTTTTAACTGTTGGGGATCTTGCTAGAGTGGTGGGTGAACCCCGTTTCATGAATTTTACGTTCTGCATTCTAATGTGTCATTTCATGGTTGTTTGGCATAGTTTATGTACAGATGTCTTTTGGAGTAATATTAGCTGAGAAGGATACCTTATGTGATTAGCAGCTGAGTGTCTTAACTTCTTTTGATTCTAGTTCATTAACATGATCATTTTATAGGAAAAAAATTACTAATTTTCTTTACATTTGCAATGCTTTTAATGTGAATGTGCGTCTTTGTGTTTTTTTGGGCTTACAAGGCAAAACATTAAGTCCACAGAATATGAAACAAAGAAAGCAAGAAGAATTGGAGGCAATCTCCATAACAAAGAAAAAAAACTAAAAAAGAAAATCCAATTGATTGGCCTGTTTCCAGATGCTACCTTCAATATAACTCCATTGAGGGAACAACAATTGTTAGATTCTATTGGCTAGCAACTTGTAGTAAATTATTTTCAGTGATACTTGTTTGAGACTGTTGAAGTAGACTGTGCTTTGTGATATTCTTTTATCTCTCTGTCCATGGTCTTGTGCTTTTGCCTGGCATCTTTGTTTCTTCCTCTTTCTTTCACTCTCATACTTTTGTGGTGTGTTGGATACATTGTTATGGTTATTTTTACAATTTTCCATTTGCTTGTGTGCTACTTATTCTATATACATGCGACCTAAATAGGCTAGTGTTTTGTCAAGTTGTTTCTTATAGCTCTTTTCCTTAATTTTCTTCTGCGCACTTCATCGATGTTACTTTATCTGTGTTTATTTTCCATCAACTCTGTCGAATATCTTAGCCTGATTGCTCATAACTAAGTCATTTTGTTCCCTTTTTTCTGGTGTTTGTTTAGGGTGGTTTTGCTATGAGGCAATATCTTTCGGAATTGATGCCTTTGATTCTTGAAGCACTGTTGGATGGAGCGGCAGCTACAAAACGTGAAGTAGCTGTTTCAACACTTGGTCAAGTTGTTCAGAGCACTGGGTAGGTGAAATGCTCTTATTCTACTTTGAGATCAATATGATTCTTCTATATGTAGTGACATTGGCCATTGAGTGTTGTTGGATCATTTGGAAAATTTCTTCAAAATTGTTTACTGGTAAGTATTTATTCATGTAAATATGGCAAACTTGGCCCAATGTTGGTCCGACGCCAGGCCAAGTTTGAGCCAAACCTTTAATATGGTGGTGCATTACAAAATTGGAAATGCCAATCAAATTTCGAAAATGGTTCCAAGCATTTCTAACAAATGCTGTTGAGAACTGCTATTGAGCGTCGAGGTGGTAGTTGATGAACATGCCTGAGATAGTATAAAACCCCCCGTGGTACATGTTTTCAGTTTCTTTATTGTTTGATCTTAAGGTTATAAGGTTGCCTTAAGTTGCCATTTCATTTGTATGAAGGTGTCTTGATGCATATACAAATGAACTGAGGATTTGGAGAAATCTGTTTAGATTTGTTCAAACCATTATTTAAAAAGAGGAAGTACTCTTGTATTGTTAGCATATTTGATTGGTATGGACTTCAAACCATTTGCTCCACTTCTAATGGTAGACAGCTTCATCAATTGACAAGGTTGCAGTAGAAACTAGTTTTAATGTTGTCAGCTAAATAATAAAATGATGTCTTCTGCTTTTAGGTTTTAGTGAATGTTTACTTTATCTAGATAATCTTTATGTAGTATGATGGCAAGTCTGTGATATTTGAAGCAATTGTTTCCTTTTTTTCTATTGATAGGTATGTGATAGCTCCTTATATTGAGTATCCACAATTACTTGGCTTACTCCTAAAATTGTTGAATGGTGAGTTGGTGTGGTCTACCAGACGTGAAGTACTAAAGGTAACCTTAGGTCTACTCAAATAACTAGTGTGTCATGTGGTTGTTTTTGATGCACTACATATCCATTGGCTTCATCAGGTTCTAGGAATTATGGGAGCCCTGGATCCTCATGTGCACAAGAGAAACCAGCAAACACTGCCTGGGCCACATGGGGAGGTTTCCCGTGCAGCAAGTGATTCTGGTCAGCACATCCCATTGATGGATGAATTACCCATTGACCTTTGGCCATCTTTTGCTACTTCTGAAGATTATTATTCAATGGTACTTCTGGCAATGCATTTGTCATTCTACCTATTTCTTTTCTTTTGCAGTACATATTTCTTGTGTCAAGCTTGTTTAAAAGCTTTTTTTATTCAATAAACTCAGGTGGCTATTAATTCTCTCATGCGAATTCTTAGGGATCCTTCACTTGCTAGTTACCATCAAAGGGTGGTAGGATCTCTTATGTTCATATTCAAGGTATACTTAATGTTAGTTTGTTATTTCTTTGTTACTTTTCCCAATTTTTTAGGATTTATTTGCTCTTATTGTTGGATGTCTGATGCCACTCATTGGTTAATGTGTTTTGCAAGATCAGTCTATGGGCCTTGGTTGTGTTCCATACTTACCAAAGGTTGGTGCCCATCTTCCAGTTGGATGTTGTATTTCTCAGCCTCCCTATAACACCTCTTTGGGCATTGTTGGTATCAAAATGAATAAAAGTTAATAATGGACATGCTTAGATGATTTAATTGTTCTACTTTACTGAAATATAGAAATGAACCTTGTTTTGATAAGATAAATGTTCATCAAGAAGTTGGAGATGTCTATCCGTTGTATAATATCATTATTCATTAATGTGAACATACAAGATTCTCAGTAATTTCTTGTATTACACTCCCATGATCACTGGATACTTGTTTACTGGTCATTTGTGTCAGACATTGTTGTTTGTATTCGAAGGAAATATAACTTGTTTTTGCCTCCTATATCTGTAGGTTTTGCCTGATCTATTTCACACTGTTCGCACATGTGATGATTATCTTAAGGATTTTATCACATGGAAACTTGGAACTCTTGTCTCAATTGTGCGCCAGGTAAATAGGAGTTCATGGACAAACATGTCGCAGTACTGCAGAATGTTTTTGATTCAATTTGAGTTTTTACTGTGCTTGTGCAGCACATTCGTAAATATCTTCCCGAGTTGCTTACTTTAATATCTGAACTGTGGTCCTCCTTAAGTCTGCCAGCTACCAATCATCCTGCTTGTGGCTTCCCGGTAGGTTGATTCTTCTTCTTGGTTATTCTTTTATTGGCAACATTTACTTGAATGAGATATATCAATTAGTTTTCTAAATATTATACTCTTTCCTACCCCCTTAATTTTTCTTAGGCTTATTGTAAGTGCAATTTTTGTCTCAGGTTCTGCATTTGGTGGAACAGCTTTGCTTGGCTCTTAATGATGAATTTAGAAGATATCTTCCTGCAATTTTGCCATGTTGTATTCAAGTTCTGAGTGAAGCTGAACGATGTAATGACTATACCTATGTTCTTGACATACTTCACACGCTTGAAGTGTTTGGTGGTTGGTGCTTTTTCCTCCTATGACACGTGCATTATTATCGATTATGCTGATAATTTGTTGGAAACTTTGTTGTACTAACAAAAACCATTGACATAGCTCTTAAGGATTATAGGATGCTTGTAGTCTTTAAATGTGTTGATAAGGAATTAGCTGCAATGCGTATTCTACCTTTCAGTATGTGGTGAAAGGAAGAAACAGTAGTATTTTCTGTTGACTTTTGGCATGAATGATAATAAATTGTTTAATTAGATCTAGGTGGTGGGAAGTATTCATATTTTCTGCATAAGACGTAAGTCTACTGTCTAAGTTTCTACCTTTGAAATTTACTAGTGGTGCTCCATGACCGTAATCACGAAATTGAGTGGAGTCTTAGGTTTTAGCTTTTAGTATAAATTCATATTGCAATAAGAGATTCATAATTTTAGATTTTGCTTCATTTATGGTACATTTTAGATTTTGTTTCTTGCTAAACCTTAAAGAATTTCTAACTGCTGTCAAATGATGTAGGAACCTTGGATGAACATATGCATTTACTTCTTCCTGCACTTATTCGACTACTGAAAGTAGAGGCTTCAGTTGAGATAAGACGTGCTGTTATCAAAACATTGACAAGATTGATTCCTCGTGTCCAGGTAGGCTCCTCAGCTTTTTAGCTAACAACACAATGCATTATCGCTCTGAAATTTTTGTGGGTACTTGAAGGAAGATGTGTATGAGAGATTGGAGTCGTTTGCTTTTAGCTGATTGGCCTATATAAATTCTCTGCTAACCATGGTTATATCTTCCATGTCATAAACTCCTTAAGGATGTGATTATATTGATGGATGTAATCACTTGCTTTTGCTTATTTACTCGATCTATTTTAGTTTGTGTATTGACAATGCTTTTGTGTTTCTTTGTTTCACCAGGTCACTGGTCATATTTCTGCACTTGTGCATCACTTGAAGATAGTCTTGGATGGGTAGGTCAATTCCAGCCATATGGGTATATAATGAATGCTTTTCTTAGTATTTTTAACTGTTTTCATTTGTGTGTGTATGAATTTTGCTCTTTCATGTTTAGAATCCACTAAATATTTTATTGTTGATTTACAGGAAAAGTGATGAGCTCCGAAAAGATGCTGTTGATACACTTTGTTGTTTGGCTCATGCTCTTGGAGAGGACTTCACAGTTTTTATTCCATCAATTCACAAACTAATGTTGAAGCATCGTTTGCGGGTCTAAGCTTTAACCTTTGATATTTTCATTTCACTGATTGATTATTGAGGTTTCTCTTGTATCATTTATATTTTCTCCTTTTGGTAAATGGTTTTATGTAATCATTTTCTCTATGTAATTTTGAAACATGAACATATTCTGCTTTCAGCATAAAGAATTTGAGGATATTGAAGGACGTTTGCGCCGACGTGAACCTCTAATTTTGGGCACCGCTGCACAAAGGTTGAACCGACGGCTGCCAGTGGAGGTTATTAGTGATCCACTAAATGATATGGATAATGACCCATATGAAGATGGAACTGATTCTCAAAGACAGCTTAGAGTTCATCAGGTATCTTTTGTTATGAACATGCTCAGTAGTTTATTTTCTTGTTCTTTCTTTTGACCCTGTGCTTTAGATGTTTGGCTAGGCTTTGTTTAAAGATGAAGAAAACATAGCCAAGTGGATTCTTTTCGAAACCCTAAAGCTGAAGCAACTAAACAAGAAGTTGAAACTCTTAAACAACAAGCTGGAATGCCTAAACAAGAGGCTGAAAAACTTGAACAAAAGGTTGAAACCCTTGAACAACAAATCAAAATGCAAGAACAACAGATTGAAACAACAGGGAAATAGGATGAAAGAATAGGACAGCAAGCTAAAATAACATAATAGGGAGATGAAATGATTAACCAGCAACTACTTGGGGTTCCAGAGCTTGTTGGCTCAAAACCTGATGATATCCTTGGTATTGTTATGAAGATTATGTTGCAGTGGGTGATGAAGGAGAAGTAGATTTGAATGAAGATGCGAAATTAACATAACATAGGAAAAAGGAGAAGTTATGAGCGCACTTGTAAAGTCAAAATTTAGTAATGATAGACAGTTAATGGGTTTGACTACAGGATGCGACAATATGTATGTTCTTGATGCCAATGTGATAGTGAAGCGCTGTGGTTTTGTTATGAAATCATGTGCAACTATAATGGTCAAGACTTATGGACATTGTCCATACTATTAAACTATTTTTCAAAAAGGTATACGTCTCTATGGATTACCTTTAACCATTGTCTTTGACCTTGATGTGAAGTTTATGAATTATTTTTGGAGGACTCTATGGAAAACGTTGAACAATAAGCTTCAATTTAAATCTTGAACACTAAGCTTCAATTTTCAAGCTCTTTCAACCCCCAAAGCAATGGACATATGAAGGTGGTGAATAGAACCTTGGTGGACTTGTTAAGATGTTTGGTTGGAGAATATGTATAATTGGGACCTAATGGAAGAATTAACATATGAAGGTGGTGAATAGAACCTTGGTGGACTTGTTAAGATGTTTGGTTAGAGAATATGTATAATTGGGACCTAATGGAAGAATTAACATACAACAATTCTACATATAGGTCAACTTGTAAGAGCTTTTTAAAGATAGTTTTGGGGGTTCAGCTAAAAAAGCCTTTTGATTGGCTCCTTTATTGCAAACAACACTAGTTAGTGTTAAAGCTGAAGGTTTTGTGCAACATATGATAGATATCTTTGATGTGGTATGACGAAAGATAATCACCAACAACTTGACTTATAAAAAAATGCTGATCAACATTGGGTGGAATTCATTGAAGGGAATATGGTGATGATAAAGATTTATCTAGATCGTTTTCCAAAAGGAAAAATATAAGAAATTTCATTCATAGAATGCTGACCCTTGTAAGATCTTCAAGAAGATAAGTGTTGATGCTTATGTTTTGGGATTACCAAGTGACATGGGAATTAGTCATATCTTTAATGTTGCGGAGTTAACTATTTATCATGGATATAATGATACGCAGTCTTCTATTACAACTGTAAGAATTTCAACCACTCCTCATCTTAAAGAGGAGATCGAGGATGTTCTTGATGAACAAATTGTAGTCACAAGAAGTGGAGGATACTGACAGTTTCTTGTCAAGTGGGAAGAAAGATCAAATTTTGATAGTACTTGGATTTTAGAATTTGAATTTTAGGGTTTGAATCCAGACTTATATGATTAGTATTTGGCACATTTTACGTCAAGGACAAAGTTAGACAACCCGTGGAGAATTGATACAAAATAGTTTTAAAGTCTATAAAGAAATAAAAGAGAAAAAATTAGTCAACCGCAAGCTTTAATTTGGTAGGATGAAGGGTGAGAATTGAGTCGAAAACAAAGACAACAAGGGCTGAAATTTAGATTATGTTAGGATTTTTTATTATATAGGAAGTACTAGTAAGATAAATATGTTATTCTAGTTATAGATATGTTATCCTATTTGTTTAAGACTTTAACTTATAATACTTTTATCAGAATATGATTTAATTTTTTTAGGATCTTTATCCTCCTAAAGAGTTTTAGTAACTTCTCTACAAATATCATGTACCCTTCAATAATAATATATCCTGAACCTTTTCGTCGAGCTTGAATTTTCAACTCGGTATAATGCTTTCTTCTAAGAGTGATTCATAGGGCCAAAGAGTGATTCCTAATTTCCCATCTTTGTGTTCTTCACTAAATTCCAGCAATTTTAACCCAAAGTTTCAGCCAACAAATCCCTAAATTCTAGCCATATCAAATTTAAATTCCAGCTATATTAAACCTTGAAATCCTAGCCTAAATCTTCAGCAATCAAACCCTAAAAACTCAGCTATATTAAATCTAAAATTTGAGCATTCCAAGCTGAAATCTAGAATCAAAACTTGATATTTCAGCAGTCTAACATCACATATTTCTCAAATTTTGTGAGTCTAGCTACTAGTTAACATTTCTTCAATTTGTCTTAGGTAAATGCATTAGTAACTGAATTGCATGATGTTTAAGTTATAGTCAGTGAAAGGCTGCAATGCCTGCAACCAAAATTGAAGAATCTCTAACAAAGAAGTAGAGAACATGAAGGTTGTGGAATAAGTGGAAGTATTCACCATTTAGTATCAACCACCTTGTTTCTTAAAGCTGGAATGGTGTGTTAATACACAGTTGTTTTACAAGTACTAATTCTTGAGACAAACATGTTAGATTGGGCTTGGCATGGGAAGGGAATTAGTTCGGATTGTGTTTCCTTTGCCTGACTGGTTACAATCTTTGTTGGGCATTATATTATTGTTCTAGATGTGTTTTTAAGTGTTTGAAACAAGTTGAGATAAGTATTGGCTTTTTTGCACTGTTGTCTAATGCAAAGTTATGTGGCATACATGTACAATGGTTATGATAGGATGGGGGGAAGAGGTGTAAATTATGGGGTTTTGTTCTTCTACACTGGAGGAAATTCCAACCTTTTAAAGGAATGAAATCTGTTTGCCAAACAATTATTTTTTGACTAATTGATAATCATCAACAATCTGAACTGTTAAGACTTTCATCTCCACTAAACACACTACGAATTTATTTTATATAGAGAGATGAAAGTAACTAAATAGGCTATGGGATGTTGAAAATTGATGTATGTAAAAGAAAATTTGTTATAGTGCTTCTATATGTACATTTATTCCACTTTACATATATTTAGCTACATAAGGCATCTAAACTAGGTGACTAGGAAATTACAGTTATAAATCTTGCTAAACTCCTCCTTGATTAAAGCCTTAAATTCCTATATTAGCCTAGAATAAATCTAGAATATTTTAAAAGAATATTTCCTAATCCAGGGCTCTTCAAGCTCGCCTGTAATGTCTTTCATTGGCAGCTTGTTTATTGAATTATTTTTCTAGCAGACCTTGGGGAGTATATCAACCACATGTGGAGAGATAGGAACATAGATTCGCCTACTTTCAAGTTTATCCGTGACAAAGCTCCTATCAAGTTTAATATGTTTAGTCTGATCTTGAAGCATCAAATTATGAGCAATTGAATTGGTCGCTTTGTTATCACAATACACTCTCATAGGAAGTGATACATGAAACTTTAAATTTTCTAGTAATTTGTTAATCCACATAGCTTCTCCCCATGTGTAAGGGATCTATTTTGATTCAGCACAACTTTGAGCCATAACATTTTGCTTCTTCCTTCTCTAACTACCTAGATTTCCTCCAACAAATCTGTAATATCTAGATTTTGATCACTTGTTTGCACATTACCAGCCCAGTTAGCATCAATATAGACTTCCATGAGAAAGTTGTCATGTTTTCTTGAACCCGTTCTAGGAGTCCCTTTCATTTACTCTGGTATCCTAATGGCAGCTTCCAAGTGTTCATCGCTTGGCATGTGCATGAATTGACTTATCATGCTTACAACAAACGCTATATTAGGCAAGTCTGTGACAAATGTATAAGTTTTCCCAACAAATGCTGAAATTTCTCCTTTGCAATCACATCTTCACTTTTAGGACTATTTAGATTAAGATTTACCTCAATTGGAATCCCTAGAAACTTGCCGCCTAGAAGACTGGTTTCATTTAGTAAATCAAAGATATATTTCCTTTGATTTACAAAGATCCACGATCTTGCAAATTCTATGCTCAAAAGTATTTCAATTCCTAGGTCTTTAATCTCAAAGTGTTCAGCTAGCCTCTTCTTCAATCTTGTTCGTTAATATCATGTCATTAACATATACAATGAGAAATTCTTTTTTTCCCTGTATTAGTGTGTTTGGTAAAAAAAGAGTATGATCTGCCCAACTGTAATGATGCCTATATCCTTTTATGGTTTTCTCAAACCATCCAAACCATGCATCTGGAGATTGTTTGAGGCCACACATTGACTTCTTAAGCATGCACACTTCATTCTGGCCAGCAAACTTTTCAAAACTAGGAGGCAGACTCCTAAAGACTTCCTCTTCCAAATCACCATTAGGGAAAGCATTTTTCACATCTAGTTGGTACAAGACAGAATTGAAATTGACTGCAAGAGAATAAAACACAAACAAAATTAAGTTTGAGTAAACCATTTAACCACAAGTCTAGCATTATATCTCTCCACACTACCATTTGCCTTGCAATTCACAGTGAATAAGTATGTAAACCCAACTGTTTTCTAACTTTTGGGCAGCTCTACACTCTCCCCGTATCCCATTTTTGTTAAGCACCGTCATTTCCTTCATCGCAACTGTTCTCCAATTTGGATCATCAGTTGCTTCCTGAATATGTGTCGGAACAAACAAGCTAGAGCTTTTTTGATGCAAATGTGTTATGTTTTTGAGAGAGACAGTCAGTAGCAAAAATATTTTGCTATTTTGTGATTAGTGCAGGAGCGAGTTTCCTTTTCTAAGTAATAGGAACATGAAGATCACAAAATTCATGAGATGTTGTATTGGGTCAATCAGGGAGTGAAACATAATGATTTGTATTTTGAGATGTGTCTTGAGTACCTGATTCCGGGTAAAGGACTAACTAGATGCTAGAGGAACAGTAGGTTTGTTACCCTTTTGATGATTCCTTCTCCTTGCATAAACGACGACCTCAGGTTCCTTGGGATTATTTTGTAGTATCTATTCCTCTTTCAAAGTTTCAACAATTTTTGGCAGAATAGTATTCTTAATAGTAGAAATTGATTTGCTTTTAGAAATACTAGTTGTAGAGGCCACTGTTTGGGGTAACATAGAAATGATAGGTAGTTGTCTCATCTATTTTCTTTCTTGAAACTCACCCCTTGAAGACAATTGTTTTGAAAATAAGACTGATTCCCCATTTGGTTTGATGCATAATGAATGAAAACATATTTTCAGCCCTTGGATCAAGCTTGAACTGATCCTTATTTGATAAATTAACATAAGATTTGCACCCAAATATTTTTAGGGGAAAATTGGAGGAAATTTGGCTTTCAGGGAAAATTTTTTTGAAACACTCAAGAAATGTGATGAATTTAATTACACGGGTAGGCATTCTGTTTATCAAATAAGCTGTAGTTAACATCCCTCCCCCCTCGAGATACTTAGGAGCATGCATATAAAACGTAAGAGACTGGGCCACTTCTAATAAGTGTCACCATTTTGTTGAGGTTTATCAATACAAGTTGATTGATTTGAATGCCCTTGTCTCTCAAAAAATTTCAAGAATTTCATTAAAATAGTTAGTACCATTATCAGTATGAAAAATATCATTTTTAGTTTGAAATTGTGTTTAAATCATGGTATAAAAATTTTGGAATACTCTCTTGACTTCAAATCTATCAGCCATTAAATATGCCCAACACGACTGAGTGTGATCGATGATGAAAGTTGCAAACCAATTTTTTCTTGAATAAGAAGGAATTCATGAAGGACCCAAACATCATTGTGAATTAAATAAAATGGTTGTGAACGTTGATAAGGTTTTGAAGGATACATATTTTTACAGCTCTTTAATAAAGTGCAATGTTCACAGTGAAAAATAGATCAATCTGTTCCTTTCATTAAGGTAGGAGAATTTTTTAAGACTTAGAAAACTAGGGTCCTAGTCTATAATGACAGAATTTATTTTATTTTTAATAGGGATGGAACTAATACTACTTAGTTCTTGAGGTCATTTATCGTTAGAGATTTCTTCAAAATAGTAAAGACCATTGATCATTTTAGCACTGCCAATTTTCTTCTCCTAATTCATGTCCTGAAATACATAATAGGAATCAAAGAAAGTGACACTACAATAGGAAACTTTAAATAGTTTGCTAACAGATAGAAGGTTGCATGCAAGCTCGGATACGTGCAGAACATATTTAAGGGATAGATTATATGAAAAAATAACCAAACCTTTGTTATCAATAGGTGAGAAAGACCCATCTGCTACATGTCCTTTTGTGACCCAAACAAGGAACATTAGCGTGAAATAAATTTGAAAAGCTTGTCATGTGGTTAAATACTCCAGAATCAATGATTCATGGAGCACATTGAGATAAAGAGTAACACAATGAAGCATTTAAATCATTACAATTTTTGTGCCAAAGAAGCATTAAGATTAATAAATAATCCATAATTAGATTGAGCAGTTTTAGGATTTGATCAACCTTCTGTGGAATGAAAGGGACTGTCTCAACTTCACTAGCAGTAGGATATCTTCTGATTTTTTTCCTTATTTTTTTATCCTTCCAATTTTTTGGTTTCCTATGGAGTTTCCATGGTATACCTTGGCTTGCTGCAATGGTCACAGTATGGGTTCTGTTATCATGTTTCTTTGTAGCCAATCTGTCTGTACGGGTGTTTATGGCTGCTAGTGCAGGGTTTTCTGTTATGCTGCCCGAAGCCTGTTTACCCAACATCACTCGTCAATGACTCTCGTCATGATGACCACAACAACTTCTACAATAGATGGAAGGGGCTGTCTTCCAATTATTTGACCCCTAACCTCGTCAAACTGCACATTGAGACCTATGAGGAATGTGAAAATCCGGTCATCCTCTATCTTCTTGTAATGGTTGCAACCCTCAGAAGATTTCAATTCATAAGAATTGAATAAGTCCAGGTCTTGCCATTGACCTTTTAGAGAATCAAGATACTTTGTGACATTGTCCCCACCTCGGCTAATATCTCCAAGTTTCATCTTTATTTCATATACTTGGGACTGGTTTTCCAACTCGGAATACATTACATTAACATTATCCCACAATTGCTGTGTGATAACACATGTAATTTAAACTGATATCCTCTTCCATAGTATTACTAACCATGTCATAACCATGGAGTTTTCTGCATCCCAAATTGGATAGATCAGATAATCCAAGTTTGGCTCCTTCCCATCACCTATTAAATAACTTTTTTTCCTCTGCATCGGATGTGCATGTGCACAGACTATAGATTGGGACCAGTGCAAAAAATTCTCTCCCTTGATAGTAGTAATTTGAATTGAATGTGAAATCTGAAGATAAGTCATGAGGATTCTTTTTGTTATTGACAAAATCCTTAGTTTCAGGAGAGGTTGATGGATGAACGAGGGTGTAGCATCTAATGTAATTTCAGACATGGTGGTAAGGAAGGAAAACAAGAAAAAAAAATAAGATCTCTTGTTCAAAAAAAAAAAAGAAAAACCTGCTATGATACCATGAAAACTGATAATAAGAAAACTTGCTGTATTGTTGCTGTATGCACAGCTATTCTTCTTTACATATATATAGACATATAAGGCATCTAAACTAGGAAATTACCACTATAAATCTTCCTAAACTCCTTGGTTAAAACCTTAAATTCCTATATCAGCCTAGAATAAATCCAGAAATTCTAAAAGAATATTTTCTAATCCAACAGATGTTCATTCCTGAGCGTGAGGATTGTGCATGGATACCCTTGCTTTTGGGGAAGAATACAGAAGCAACAGAGGATTTAACTCTTTGTTGTTGGATTAAAAGAAACAAGATGCAAAGTTATGGATTAAAAGGAGATTACAAGAAACAAATTTTAGCCTTGTGGTAGGAATGACAGTATGGTATCTTTTAACTAATGCTCCTTGTTGGAAACACAACTAACTCTTGGAACATAGCCTGTCACATTTAATAGTTCCATGGAAGTTCCACCATTTGACATTTATATAATTTTTGTCTCATATCACCACTAGATTTATGTTGGTGTTTCATGCAACACTTTTTCTTTGTCTGTTGAACTCATAACTAGCAACTTTCAAGTTCTTTTCTAAGAAAAGTTCTGATAGGTCAATGATGGCCGGTTACGCACTGCTGGAGAGGCTTCTCAGCGTAGCACCAAGGAAGACTGGGCAGAGTGGATGAGGCATTTCAGCATTGAACTTCTGAAGGAGTCTCCATCTCCAGCATTACGAACTTGTGCAAGGCTAGCTCAGTTACAGGTGTGCCTCATATTGTTTGATATTGCATCTCTCCAGGTACTGATTCATAGTTTTTGCAGCCTTCTGTTGGACGGGAGTTGTTTGCTGCTGGTTTTGTTAGCTGTTGGGCACAACTGAATGAGACTAGTCAGAAACAATTAGTTCGACATCTGGAGATGGCATTTTCATCACCGAATATTCCTCCTGAGATTCTGGCCACTCTTCTGAATTTGGTATATCTATTTGTGATGTGACTTATTGTTGTCATCTGTATGTCTGTTGGTTATGCAACAATGTACTAGAAAAATAAGTTCTATACAGTTGCAACAGTTGTGGCGTTATTTTGATCCAGGACTTCTATACACATATAAGAAGTTATGTTAATGCACTTTTTCACTTTGGCTAAGCATACTTTACAATTAGCATTGCATGTTTCTGACTGGTCAATTATTTGATAGTAATTAAAATTATTGACTGATTTGTGTATGGCTTAGTTATGCAACAATGTACTATAAAAATAGGTTTTATACAGTTGCAACAGTTCTGGGGTTATTTTGACCGAGGACTTCTATGCCCATACAAGTTGTTATGTTAATGCATTTGTTTACTTCGGCTAAGCATACTTTGAAATTAGCATTGCGTGTTTTTGACTGTTCAATTATTTGATAGTAACTAAAATCATTGACTGATTTGTTTATGGCGTAATTGGTTCTTTTCTTCTAGATTTTCGGTACTCACTATGATAACAAATCTGCTATTGTATAAATCAACATCTTTTTGTCACTGGTCCACATATGAAAACGTGGTTTGGTGCATTTGTGTCCAAACTTCAGGTGTGTAAATTAATTGCTTGCTTGTGATAGAGCAATTGCTATCTGGATGAATAAGATGAGATTGTGGAAGTGCAACTTTCCTGTAATTTGACCATTTCTGATATGGACTCACACTTCATATCTCATAGTTCCTCCATATATGTTATCTTAGTTGAGATAATTAATGGTGAAGGATAATATTCTGTAACATGTTGGGAAACTAGAGTCGAACTTGCATTGCATACTATTAGGGTTTAATAGGTAAGTGTATCAGGACTCTATTTGGTATTGATATTCTTATGGTGTTGATACTCTTATGGTTCTAAATGTTCCTTGAGTTTCAGTATATGCATAATAAGGTGGGTCATTGGTTTGTTTTCAGTGTAGTATAAAGATGGGAGAAGAGAATTTGAAAGCTCCTTATGCACATAGCTGAACTTTTTATTCATTAGTATTATATGAGGTTTCGTCTTTTTTGGCGCTTTTGAGTGTTGTGTTGCTTATACAACTGAGATGCTACTTTGCAGGCAGAGTTCATGGAACATGATGAGAAACCTCTGCCAATAGACATCAGGCTTCTAGGTGCCCTTGCAGAAAAGGTGTTCTTTTGGCTTTCACAGTTCTACATTGATGAAAATTTTATCATATGATAAGTATATTAAGATTTTGTATGTCTGCTTTTTTCAAGTGTCGTGCATTTGCGAAGGCACTGCACTACAAAGAAATGGAATTCGAAGGTGCCTGCTCTAAGAAGATGGATGCCAATCCTGTTGCTGTAGTTGAAGCTTTAATTCACATAAATAATCAGTTACACCAGCATGAGGTCTTTTTCCTTTGTGTCATGCTTTCAGATTATTATTACCTGCTTTTCTGATTTTAGCTTAGTTCTCTATCATTCTTACACTGTATCCATTGATAATATTTAGGCTGCTGTTGGAATATTGACTTATGCACAGCAAAATCTGGGTGTTCAGCTTAAGGAATCTTGGTAATGATAACCGATCTTATGGAAGGAATACTAATTCCCTACTCCATACATAAAACTTCACCATGATATTGCTGTTGATTTTTTTTTTTACTTTTGTTTAGGTATGAAAAATTACAGAGATGGGATGATGCTCTCAAAGCCTATACTGCCAAAGCCTCTCAAGCATCAAGTCCACATCTCGTCTTGGAGGCTACTTTAGGTTTGTATTACATACTTCAAATATCTTATATTTGCAATGCTTCCTTTATTTTTGCTGAGTTTTAAGGTTGTAATATCACATTAGTGACTGTTTTTAATATTGGATCTATTATTTTACTTTCTATATGTTTTTTTTTGAAAAAGGAAAAAAATAACATTAATAAAGAATGAAATTACAATGTCAAAATGAGGTTCAAGGGAAGTACCCTTCCACATAGGATAAAGCACATTGGAAATGTCTACCTGAAGTCAGAGATTACAATGCATTACTTTGGTTAAATATTTAGAGAAGTAGTAGACTGGATCTGCAATTTGGTGCTAAATTCTTCAGAATGATTAGCTCTCTGGTTCCATTGATAACGTGTGTGATAAGTGATGCAGTTGATTTAAACTTGGACTCAAATCTTCTGGAATATCTTTCTTTCCAAATGATCTGCACACAAAGACCCATAGCTATTATGTAGATCTGTTTTTCGGCCTTAGGAAGAGAAGTTTGTGTTGATAACCAGTGAATGATGCTGGAGAGAGAGCTTCCTGGAACAGTCCAGACATTTCTGCTTCACTTGTTCCCAATTGACATTTGCTGCTGTGCACATGAAGAACAGGTGATCCCTTGATTCTTCATGTGCTGAACACAATGGGCAGGATCTATTGACATCAAGATAACTATGTCTGTCAGCAGTATTGAGCCTATTCTTGATGGTGAGCCAGAGAAAAAAGAAACCTTAGGGGGTAGTACTTTATGCCAAATGATTCTTTGCCAATCAACCACTGGAATCTTCATTCTAAGCAGATCCTTAGTGAGCTTATTCGACAGTTTGTAAGTTGGTTGATCCTTCCGGTAAAAAATATCAGGTCTGGATGGGTTTGGAGAATATTGAGGCTGCAGATGGCTGAGGTTTTCAGGAAACTGCCAGGTGTTTCCATTGATGAAAGAGTTTAGTTTAGTGTGGAGGGGAAAGGTGAGAGAGTTTAAACCTTGACCAGACCAATTGCCGAACCAAATGTTACTCAAATGATAAGGATTGCTTAAGAAGTTAACTGCTAGAGGTTATACTGAAGCTTGATTTATTTAGTGAGCATAGCATGTGCAAAGGCATATAACACATTAGTATGGTAGTACTTCCAATTTCTGTATCTACTACTCGTAAAAGCAGGAGTCCACCACACAGTTTCTTGTCTTGCTTAATCCCCATACCCACCATTTTCACTTGCCTTAGTAACACACTATCGAAGTCTTCATGACAAACATTTCAAGTCAGATATTTCATCTTATTTAACTTTATGTTTCAATTTTGCATGAGGTTGTGAGCCTGTTCTTTATTCACATTTTGACCTAATGGATTTCTGCTTGAGAGGCTGTGTTAGACTTAATATATGATCTAGTTTTAGGCCTTATTTAAGTATTTTCAGTGATTTCTTTACAATGAATAGCTTACTTGACCTCTTAAAATAGTTGCATTTGGGCCATCTTTGGAACTTATACGTTTTGTTGTGATATAAGTTACTGGCTATTCCTTCTCACTTACATAGGAAATTCCCATTCTTTATCCAAGCACTTGAATAGAACTTCAACCTTTTCCCCCCTTTTTTCTCTTCTTTGTCACCCTCAAGGATTTATGATGTAAATGATTTTTTTCTTCTTTTCAATTTTGTTTCTAGAATTCTGACATCTTTCATATTGGTTGTTCCCTGTGTTGATTCAATATCTTAATGTTTCATTTGTAGGAAGGATGAGATGCCTCGCAGCATTAGCTCGCTGGGAAGAACTAAACAATTTATGCAAGGAGTATTGGACTCCAGCAGAACCATCTGCTCGATTGGAAATGGCACCAATGGTGGTTTTCTGTTTTTATGGAGTAGTAATTAATAATCTTGGTTGCTTCTTATAGTGCAATGTGTTTATCTTAGGCTGCTAAAGCTGCTTGGAACATGGGTGAGTGGGACCAGATGGCTGAATATGTGTCACGATTAGATGATGGGGATGAATCTAAGCTTCGGGGTTTAGGAAATACTGCTGCTAGTGGGGATGGAAGTAGTAATGGTACATTCTTCAGGGCTGTCTTATTTGTTCGTAGAGGAAAGGTATTTATCATGCTAACTTTTCTTCTTACTGCAAGTCTTTTCCACTTTCTTTTCTGTTAATCTGTCATAATTTCCTAACTTTTATTGTTTTTGCAAGTATGACGAAGCTCGTGAGTATGTTGAAAGAGCTAGGAAATGCTTGGCAACAGAGCTTGCTGCTTTGGTTGGTTTTCATTTATTCCCAATTTCTGTACTTTCATGTCTTTCATAAATATTTGAGTATCTTACCGCGTATTGTCAATTCTGATGCTTTGGGAGATGATTAAACTAAAATCAAAACAAATAAGTAAAAGAAAGGATCCTAATAGACACAATTTTCCTATATTATTTTGTAGGGATTCATACATATGACCAAAGAAAGTTTCTTATAATTAAGTTTTATTATTCATCCTTTATTGTCATGCCACATTGCATATGGGTCTATCGGAAGCAACCTTTCTATTAGATAGGGGTAAGGTTGCATATTATTGGACCTTCCTGGACATCGTGCCTTAGCGGGATTTCAACTGGGTGTTGATGATGATGATATTCATATTTTAATGTTTTCATATTCGCTTTCTATTGAATTTTTTATTTTTAAGAGAGTATCCTTTTGATTCAGAATCATAGGAGGATAGGCAAATTTCATGGCTGATGAATTACTTTCTTGTTCTTAGTATCTCTAAATTTATATGATTGATATCATGAGATAATTTTATGTTCAGGTTCTGGAGAGCTATGAGCGAGCTTATAGCAATATGGTCCGTGTTCAGCAGCTGTCAGAGCTGGAGGAGGTGCGCTCCATTGTTTGATCTCTCATTTCAATTTTTTGTTGGCTTTAGTTTCTTTATACAATACTACTTCAGAGTAAATTGCACAACAATTTGTTTCTCCATAGGTCATTGACTATTGTACTCTTCCTGTGGGAAATGCTGTTGCCGAAGGACGACGAGCCCTAATTCGCAATATGTGGACTCAAAGGATACAAGGGGCAAAAAGTAACGTTGAGGTAACTGAAATTGATGTACTTTTCTCTTAGCAAGTCTTTACATGTGATAACAAGGCTGTATAAGGTTTGAAGAATAGTGCCTGAGCAAATTGTGAAGTAGCATAGGAAATTTTACAGCAATATTATTTAAATTATTTGTATCTTCTGAATCTTTTTACAACTATATTTGACTATTGAAATGATATAGTTCTAAAGATTGCTATCAATATGCCATTCCATTCCCATTCTGAGTTTCTTTTCTGAAGTTTAATTTCCCTTTCAGACTTTTCTACACCTAGTCCTACTAATGATTCCTTGTCACCAAATGGAAACTAGATCCGGCAAGCCTTAAAATGCCAAATATACAAGAGGCTCTGGGTTCAATTACTGGTATCCCTGTTTGCATTTAGAAGACCAATCGATTCAACCCCTCACTATTATTATTAAGTTATATTTGCTGTTTTCTTCTGCATGATTGCTGTAGATATTTATAAATATTGTCTCATTTTTTCACTTCATTACCTTTTTAAGCTTCCTTCTTGGCCTCTGTTGTCCTCATTCAATCAGGTTTGGCAAGCACTTCTGGCTGTTAGAGCTCTTGTACTGCCTCCAACGGAGGACGTAGACAATTGGCTAAAATTTGCATCTATTTGTCGGCAAAGCAACCGGATTAGTCAGGCTAAATCCACTTTGGTGAAACTATTGCAGGTTTAGTTATCTTTTATTTAACAGCTATACTAAGTTTGTACTCCATTCTCCTTTGACTTTGCCATGTAACCTTGTCTCTTTTTTTGTCAGTATGATCCTGAGACATGTCCTGAAAATGTGAGGTACCATGGGCCTCCTCAAGTAATGCTAGCATACCTGAAGTATCAATGGTCACTTGGGGAGGATCACAAGAGAAAAGAAGCATTTGTTAGGCTGCAGGTATGTGCGAATATTTGTTGTTTGCTGTACAAGTAGTGCTGTATTTGTTATTTCATGTACATGACTCCTATACACATTTTTTTGTGGCTGGTGAATGCTGTTACAGAATTTAGCTTTGGAGCTCTCAAGTGCTCCAAATATTGAACCAGTTCCACCGAGTGGCTTCATCGGTAGTACGAGTTCTAATGTACCCCTCATTGCTCGTGTATATCAAATACTTGGAAGTTGGCAATGGGCGCTATCTCCTGTACTGGATGATGATTCTATACAAGGTGGCTGTTCCCTCTCCAAAACTAGTTTTCTACTTTAGGGAAAAGTGCTTTAGTTAATATTTCTTTCTGTTCTTCCCTGTAGAAATACTTGCTGCGTTCAGGAATGCCACTCATTGTGCAAACAAATGGGCAAAAGCATGGCATACATGGGCTTTGTTCAACACTGCAGTTATGTCACATTATACAGTAAGAGGGTTCCCCAGTGTTGCCTCACAGTTTGTTGTTGCAGCTGTTACTGGATATTTCCATTCAATAGCATGTGCTGCAAATTCCAAAGGGGTCGATGATAGCTTACAGGTAAGATTTCTTGTTATGACATATACATGGTAAAACCACTGATGCTGCAGTATCCCCATACATTGGTTCATACTCTTATGCTGTGTAATTATCATCGAGGAGTACAATATAAGCAATGTGATAAGTGACAAAATTTACTTATTCTTCAGGCCTTTTATGCTAAGCTAGAAAACATGAGAGTTCTACTAGAGCACATTTGAGCTTTTCCCTTTTATTGTTATCAACATCCCAGCAGAAGTCCTGCTGATAAACACAGGGTTTAAGGAGATCTAGAAGTACGCAACTTACCATGAGCTTTTCCCTCCTTATGAAAATCTCAGGGTTTTGCTTTAACTGTTTTCCTATGCAATTATAGGAAGTTTTGTTGTGTAAATTATTTTTTGCTTTCTATTATTTTTTCTATGTTTTTTCTTTAGAAAAGGAAAAAATGCTTATTTTTTAAAAATAGAAACTACTTTGTGTTTGAAAATTTGAAATATATAATAATGTTACAACAATTGCTTACGATATAAATTTTTTAGAGAAAAATGAAAAGTATCATAATTTAAAATTATAATTTTTATGTTATCCAATTGGAAAACAAGCTAAGACTATAGAAAGGAATAGTTGGGCTACATTGTGAGTGTTTTACAAATGTTTTACAAAATGAAAAAATAAAGCTTGAAAATACTTTCTAGGTTTTTAAAGTTGAACAAAAATCTTCAATCTTCAGTTTTCCACATCGAAACGCATCATATATATCTCTATGAATGAATAACTTGTGATATTTGAACTAGCTTTGACCTGCTCCAATCCCTTAGAATAGCACTCTCCTATAACTTTCTACTCCGAGCACGGTTTCTTGGAATAGGATTACTATCTCAATTCATCCTTACAATAATGATATCCAACACGCAAGTATTCTCTCCTTTCTTAACTTTATTTAGTGTCTTTACCTCAAATGCAAAGACAGCTTAGACATGGAGCTTAGGACTTCAAAATTCACTCTCAAGGAGATTTAGCTTTAATCCTGTCAACTTATGAATCCCAAAATTGGCCCTTACCATTGTTCCTGATAACATTGACTATTGGTCAAGCGTCCATAATATATACAATATTTGAAGAGAAGTTGAAGAGTCTTCTATTTCCCTATTATGGGAGTTCCTTGTGAGTGAAATTCCAATAAACATGCCTCAAAAGATGATTGACATCGAAGAGCTCACTGAAACATCAAGCTTTGGTTATAACACAACTTGAAGACCTTTAAGGAATCATTCCACCACTTTCGGGCCAAAAGGGACTAGGTCATAGTTAGACACCTGTAACATCACATAAGTTCCTCTGCGTTTTTGCTTTTGTGAACCATTGTCAAATGGAAAAACTTATACTTAGGTTAAAGGTAGTACATGGAACAGCTAAAGGTGATGTAATAGCAATACGCTAATGTCTATGAAGATGTACATGGATGTGCCTAAACATTTGTGGCGCAAATGTCACGTGATATTCCTGCTATTTTATAAAAGCACATTTTTATTCAAGTTTAGTACACGGTGTCTTAATTCCATCTTCTCTTTGATTTTACATTATTTGCATCATATTGATACTCCATTGATCTAATTGACTAATGACTGCTGTCTGCCAGTTTTCTCGTATGTCCCTGGATTTTGGTTTTGTTTCTCCATTTGGACACTATTTTTCTAATGACCTTTTTCTTGGACAATGCTATCTGCCCAGGATATACTTCGACTCCTTACTTTATGGTTCAATCATGGAGCTAGTGCAGAAGTTCAAATGGCACTTCAGAAAGGATTTGCACTTGTCAACATTAACACCTGGCTGGTTGTGTTACCTCAAATAATTGCCAGGATCCATTCTAAGAACAACCATGCAGTGAGAGAACTAGTTCCATCACTTTTGGTGCGAATTGGGCAAAGCCATCCCCAGGTCTGCTATTGATACATGTTTCCATATCAACTTCATGGCCAACTTGGGCCTAAAAATACACTGTTTGTCTAATCATTTGTTGATTCTTTTCAGGCTCTTATGTACCCACTTCTGGTGGCATGTAAATCTGTAAGCAACTTACGTAGAGTAGCAGCTGAAGAAGTTGTAGAAAAGGTTCGGCAACATAGTGGTGTGCTTGTGGATCAGGTTAGTTTGTTTGACACCTTAATCCTGCTAACTTTTTCACTATATATGTCATTACTTATCATGAGTTCTCTTGAAGGCCCAACTTGTATCAAATGAACTGATCCGGGTTGCCATACTTTGGCATGAGATGTGGCATGAGGCTTTGGAGGAAGCTAGTCGTTTGTTCTTTGGTGAACATAACATTGAAGGGATGCTGAAAGCATTGGAGCCGTTGCATGAAATGCTAGATGAAGGTGCTATGAATGAAAATACCACCATAAAGGAAAGAGCATTCATCGAGGTATTCCCCCAAAAATCTATGTTAATAGTTATAATGGTTAAGGTTCTGTGTCGACTGTGGATTCTATTTTCAATCTCATTAGGTATTGTGTACCAATGGTATTTCTGTTCTTTCCTATGGAAGTAAACTACCTCTTGTGGAACTGTATTTTCTAAAATTTTTGGTCCAATCATTCATTTAAGGATCCTGTTGCTATGTGTTGACCAATTCCATTTATCTTACCAATTGCAGGCATATCGACATGAACTGTTGGAGGCTTGGGAATGTTGCATGAAGTACAAGAAAACTGTGAAAGAGGCTGAACTCACTCAGGTTTGAAACTAAAATTCAAAATTCCTTGATTGAGTTTTGGTTTATTGATGAGTAACCTCTTCTTTTGTCTGCTTCACTGCATGTTATGTGCATGGTGGTGACTAATCCACATTCATACAGTTTGCTTGCTACTTGTCCAGCATAACCAACTTCGCATAATTGCATGTATCATCATCTCTTCTTCTGATGATGGCTTGCCCTAAATTAGATGCGTTTTTGACGGCAAAAACCCAATCCCATTTCATATATTCTATCCATACTTCATGCTCTCGAATCCACCAGTCTCAATCTGTGACACACAGTAACATAATTTATAGTTGCAAGATCCTTGTTTTCTTCCACTGTATCTGCACTAGTTATTGTTTCTTATAAGATTGGTTTTAAAAGGCCCTTTGTTGACCTTAATACTCCTGTGAAATGGATATTACTGGCTAAACTGTATAGCATTTTATTGTCTGATAAATCAAATTATGTAATGTTTTACTTATTCTTAATTTGTTACTGACTGAATTAAGTGTGCAAAGATTCGTTTTTCATTTACAAAATACTAATATATACAAGGCTTGCATGTCCTGTTTCACAAATATTGAGCAGGCTATTTTATAATACTTTTCCTAGCTACCCTTAGTAGTATTATGGGATTGAAGAATGTATTTTGCATCATTAATTAACTTTGGTAATTAAATGATATGTTTGACACTTATATAGTGTTGTGAAATCTTGAATTATATATGTGTGAATGCATTCTCAAGCCAATTGGTAATGATGTGGATTATTGTCTCTATCAGGCATGGGATCTGTATTATCATGTTTTTCGGCGGATAGACAAACAGCTTCAAGGCCTAACTACCCTTGATTTGCAGGTAAGAAAAATTTATTTATAGTTGGATTCTAGCCTTATTATTAACTGGGCCTAACTTTAATATGGTTTTGCAACTGTAGTCGGTTTCCCCAGAGTTATTAGAATGCCGTAATTTGGAGCTTGCTGTCCCTGGGACATATCGTGCGGGTAAAGTCCATTTTAATGCATGACAGGATTCTTCAATTTTATACATCTGGTTTCCTAACTGAATGTTGACTTTTTCTTCACGCTTTCAGATATACCTGTGGTGACAATTACATCCTTTGCACCTCAGCTTGATATAATTACATCTAAACAGCGTCCTAGGAAATTGACAATTCATGGGAGTGATGGTGAAGATTATACCTTCTTGCTGAAGGGACATGAAGATCTTCGCCAAGATGAGCGTGTCATGCAGGTAACTTCTCTTTCAGTTACTATATTATTGAATGAAGTTATTCAGTTATCACGGAAGGGTCTTAATTGCATGTCTTCTGAAGTTTTTGGCGAACTGGAAAAGCTATTTATTAACATGAACTGTTTTACTGGACCTTTACACTGCAAAGGAGTTAAATTTCTCTGCATTCACATTTTGATCAGCTTTTTGGTCTGGTAAATACTCTGCTGGAGAATTCAAGAAAAACTGCTGAGAAGGATCTGTCCATACACCGATATTCTGTCATTCCACTCTCTCCAAACAGTGGACTAATTGAATGGGTTCCACATTGTGATACCTTACACCAACTCATTAAAGAGTACAGGGAAGCCAGAAAGGTATATCAGGATTTACAATTTGGCGGCTTGGACAATTTGTTTTGGTGTGTGTACAAGTGTATATTGCATGCTATTATTTTTAGACATGCGCAATTGATTTTTCATTTATATATTCATAATTGCAGATAACATTAAATCAGGAGCACAAATTTATGCTCAGTTTTGCACCAGATTATGATCATTTGCCTCTTATAGCCAAAGTGGAAGTATTTAAGTATGCTTTGGACAATACGGAAGGAAATGACTTGGCTAGGGTATAGACAATGACTAGTCTCTTTATATACGTCTTTTCTTGGCCAGCAAGCACATTGATGTTACTGAAGCCTTGCTTCTGCTAGGTTCTTTGGCTGAAAAGTCGCACTTCAGAGGTTTGGTTGGAGAGGAGAACAAATTATACAAGAAGTTTAGCAGTAATGAGCATGGTATGTGTTTACCTTGTATTATCCAGTATATTTTTCTTACTATGCAATTTGTCTTTTCTTGGCTGTATGCTCATCACTACATTACTTTTTGAACTGCGTTGCTCAAGTGTCTATTGCTTCTGTTCAGGTTGGTTACCTTCTTGGTTTAGGTGATCGACACCCGAGCAACCTTATGTTGAACCGCTACAGGTAGGACGTTTGGGAGTAAGATACGTAATTGATTAGTACTTGGAATCTTTCCTGACCTGTATTATGTTTTGCAGTGGGAAGATATTGCACATTGATTTTGGAGATTGCTTTGAGGCCTCAATGAACAGAGAGAAATTCCCTGAGAAGGTCTGTTGTAAAATGAATGCTTCATTGCATAATACTTCTTGTCTTTTACAATTTTCAGTTGAGGATAATGTTGAAATCTGATGTATTAGGTTCCCTTCCGCTTGACAAGAATGCTTGTGAAGGCCATGGAGGTTAGTGGTATAGAGGGAAATTTCAGATCAACTTGTGAAAACGTGATGCAAGTTCTTCGAACTAACAAGGATAGTGTCATGGCTATGATGGAGGTATGGAATCAAATGTCCCACATGTTTTTTGGTCTTCGAGTTTCATCACTACAACTCAGGATAAGTTACTTGCAACTGTAAAGATTCCATATTTACGGCACAATGCAGTGGGACTTGCAATGAGCATGCATGTTTAGAATTTCCAATAGTATAACTAAGCTTTGTAGATGATAGTTGAAAATACATGCCACCATCAGCAAAATAGATGTGGCCCACGAAAGAATAGCTTGTGGTTGATGTTATTTTCATTGCTAGTGATTAAAAGTTGGGTACAAATGTGATATTTTGGTTTAACCCATTTCAGGCCTTTGTTCATGATCCTCTCATTAACTGGCGTCTTTTCAACTTCAACGAAGTCCCACAAATGTCGATGTTTGGTAATAGTCATGTTCCTGCTGTTGTGAATACTGAAGAATTGGGTCCAAGCAGAGATCTTGCTCATCCTCAGCGAGGTGCTCGTGAAAGAGAACTTCTGCAGGTTCTGCAATATTTCAATCTTCTTTTGTCTTGGAATGGTGTGCATTTTGCTCATAGTTTTGTTGAAATATGCAGGCTGTTAACCAGCTTGGCGACGCCAATGAAGTTTTGAATGAGCGTGCAGTTGTTGTCATGGCTCGTATGAGTAACAAATTGACTGGGCGTGATTTTTCCCCCTCTTCGATGTCTGCCAATCCTGTACAATACGCAATGGAGCATAGCTCCTTAATATCTGGAGATACATGTGAGGTGGACCATGGATTATCTGTTAAATTGCAAGTTCAGAAGTTAATTATCCAAGCCAGATCGCTTGAAAATTTGTGCCAGAATTATGTTGGGTATGGCATTGCAATCTCTATGCTTTTTTTTTTTTTTTTCTGCTCATTTTCTTTTCAAACAGGTGTCTCAAGCATACATGGTAAGATGCTGCATTTAGGGATCACATATAAAATAACCTAGTGAAAGTCCCTGAGATGCGGACTCTGGAGAAATCTAGTAATATGCAGTCTTATCCTTAATTGATAAAGAGGCTGTTTTCGACTGCATTTAAGGATCACATATGAAGATAGCATATTTTTTTGTGACATTTTTCATGATTATTCATGAATACTCCTTCAAAACTCTTGTCTATTGTTGTTACCCGGGCCACTTCCTTCTGTACTTCTTACTAGTGCTCCTCATCTTGAATAATGTGGTACAGCAGACTTGCTACAGTATATGACTGATAAGTTGGTCCTTTGTTTCTTTTTAGTGCCAGCCTTTATGGCTCAGTGAAGAATCGAGTGTCTTAACTTCCTCTATTTGTATCAGGTGGTGCCCTTTCTGGTGAAACCAAGACAGTTTGTGCCGCGTAAATAGCAGTGTACATATCAGAATTGCAGTGATCACATGGTCACCCTTCTCTGATTGTAGTTTAGTATTTATATGCATTATTTTTAAGGTTGTAACATGCATTGCATTATTATTGTATAGCTGGAGTGTTGTGTATATGTATATATATATATGTGTGTGTGTGTATATATATAGAGGAGAAAACAATCCAGTAGATTTTGGAATGTAATTGTACGGACGGATCATTTATTTTCCGTTGTAAATAATTTCAAAGTTTTTTATTAATGTTAATTGCCTTTTATTATCATGGACAAAAAGATATGATTTTAGGAGTTATTGATTCATTGGTAAGCTAGACCTATGATAATCTGAATGAATTCTACCAAAAATTCCTCGATTTCATGAACGTTTTTTTTTACGGTGGAGTTGCATGATTAAATTGAAAATGGCGTGCACATAGGTATAAACATAGTGGTTAGTGATTACTAAAACAAGCATTTTGCAGTTATCATTGTTTACCACCTTATTATTGTTGATAGACAGTTGGCATCAAACACTTGGACCAATTGACCCATGACGATTGTTTCCATGTACCATAGCCAACTAGAAGCATAGAGATACCCGGTCTACACATTGCTAGACTCAATTCTTAACAAATTGTTTGACTGATGTCTCTCTTAGACCAGAAACAACTCGAAAACCTCAGATACCTCGAAATATTATAAGTTTTTCCGATACTTAGCCTGAAGTTTAAGCACATTTACTCAGCTCCAGAATAACGATTTCTATTATATTGACTTTCAGGTATATATTCTCGCTTGAATTTTTTTGCAGAGAGCTCAGCCCCAAGCAATCTGAGATTGGTATGACTTCGGATCTATAATGCAATTTATTTGACAAATTTAAATTTTCATGAGATATCTTTACTACTCAAATGGGTTCAAGAGGGTGTTAGAGATTGCTATCTTAACAAATAACTCCTCAAGATACTTTAATGCTAACGATTTTATTTGTTGGTCCCGATTCTTATGAAGAAGAAAGATATGATGCCTATTAGTTTATCATTATTAGAAAATCTGAACATTATCCAATTACAATGGATACAAAGTTTGAGAAAATAATTTCTTTTTTCAATGAAACTGATATCTATTATCGAAAACGGATTGGAATGAGGACTGTTATCTTTGAGATGAAAGCCTCTTTTAAGAAAGGATTCAAAATTTATGCTGGCAAGGGTAATTTTACCCGATGCCGGCCCTGAGCAGGGGCCCACTATGAGGAAGGGCCCCCCAACTTTGACTCTCACATATGCATATCACTACTTCACTTTATGACTATATTAGGAGGCGCTTGGTTCACAGAGGACAATGGAAATGAAAATGTGAATGAATATAGTGAGGAATGAGAATGGATATAATCATTATAATTATGATGATTGGTTAAGATGAAGGAATGATTAC
>JANVCQ010000232.1:39322790-39333204 GCA_025531925.1 Erythroxylum plowmanianum
TACCATTACTCTCTCTTGCAAGGTTTGTATTTTCTCTCTTTGATAGGTTGTGTTGGAGCATGGAGAAGATGCAAATCTAAATGCCAAATGTTGGAGGTATGCTTCTTTAATCTTGTTATGCTCTAAATAAAATGGATCCTGGTTGTTGAATGTGGTTTAATGCTGCATTTATTCTAGCATTATATTCACATCTTGGGTGGTCGATCTCAACATGATTTATGTCTCTACTGCCATAAGTAAACATCCTTTATCCTTGTTGAGAATTGAACTTCTTTTCACGCTATCATAGTTGCAAGTGTTACAGCTCTTTTCTTTTCTTTGGATCAAACAGTTTAATATTCCAACAGGGAAACTTAGATGCAAAATATCCTCTGTTGTTCATCTATCACCGTTTTTGATACAAGACCATTTCATACTTCATATCCATGAGTACAGAATCCAAGTTGAACAGCTTTCTTTTGGTAATTAATTCTTGTCATTAATCCCAAAAACTCTAACTTGATCTTAAGCTCGTGATTGTCCAGCTAGACTTAATCAGTAAGCTACTCCACCACATAAATAACCTGCTGGCGGCCATTTCTCATTCATCCCTCGCATATGTGGAAGCAACTGTGAACCTTTGGGGACACTGAGAACATTATGTTTACGGTGGAATAGTTGTTGGAATATAATATGAAGCAATGTTTTGAAGAATCTTAAAGATCACCTATTTTTATCAGGTTGCAAACAACTTGAGGTATCTTAATCAGAAGGTGATGTTGCCTGTGAATAACTTGCTAGAAACTATTAAAGCAATTCAATGAACTTGCAAATATATATTAGATAATTTTTCTAATATATAAACAATAGCATTTATTATTTTTTCAAATATTTTTGTACCAAAATTGATACAAATTTCACTACAGAATTCGCAATTTGGTTCATACCAATTTCGATAATAATTACATTTATTTCAGAATTTAATCAATCAAAGAACATTCAGTATTGTGAATCTTCGATGCATTCTAGTTTAATGCACATGAACTAACTAAATGACGTCACTCAACTTCTAATAGCCACAAAGCCTACTGGGACACGAATCAAACTCGCGCGCACATTAGCCTAACAGCATAAATCTCACTATAATACGCCCACTGCCGCCACTTCGCCTTTGGTTACTGCCTGTTCGATTCGGCGAAATGAATATTCTATCATTTTCTTTGATGCCAAAGGGCACCGTAACCACCAAATATAAAGGAATGGCTTCGCTACACATCTCAAAGTCGACTATCTCTCCGTTTACCTCGTCGCAACGTAATTTTCGGGGGAATTCCAGGAAATGCTTTCTCAGGCTGAGAACTCATGGCAAGACCTTCAGCGTATGCTTACCAAGACAAAAGCTTAGGGTCTGGTGTTCCGTAAAAGAAAATGATAGTGGTACCAATGGCAAGTTTCGTAACTTATCTGGCCTGGCGTAATTTTCATTTTGTGGCATGAAGCTATTAGTATTTGGCTATTTGCTGTTGGTTTCAGTATATATGTGTTCCTGTTGAGATCGTAGTGACAATATCATCTCAAACTTGAATGAAAATTAGGAAAGTAGTTTAATTGGAAAGTAGTTTAATTGATGTACTACTTAGTGTTAGTGAGAAGGACTTGGATTTTTGTTATGTGAATTTGAATAATTAATTGAATTTTTTATGATGGAGTAGTGATTTCATAAATGGTTTTATACTTTGCAGGTGAAGAACCTCCGGAGTCCTTGTTTATGAAGGAGTTGAAGAGAAGGGGTATGACTCCCACTTCATCGCTCGAGGAAACCAATCGTGCCAGTTATGGGCTGGAAGATGAAATGAATATCGGGGAAGAAGATAGAGGTTTTTCGAAAAGAAATGCTGTCTCAACTAATCAGAAAGCAATTGATCAACACTTGCAAAATCAAAGGCAGCAGTCTATGGAATTGAACAGTGAAGGACTTGAGGTTTCCCTGAATTTCCTTATTCATTTTCCAGAATCTAGTCCAAAATGGATACTTGGGGTTATTGCCAAGTAGTGTTCTGGTTCTTGGGAGGCCCTTCTCACATTGAGTTATAATCTTCTTTCGCTTACTATTTATTGATTCTTTCTGATAATCAATTAGCACTTTCAAATCTGATCAACTAATAATATGTTGTATTTTTAATTAATCCAAACAGGAAATTGTGATTATGTTTGCTTTATTCATTGATATTTATTGTAGATTTGCGATTTTAATCTCTTCAGGGTTTAATTCCTCGAGCTAAACTTTTGCTTACAATTGGAGGGACATTCTTCTTGGGATTTTGGCCACTGATACTCGGAACGTTGGCATTCTTTTGTGGTCTATACTTTGTAAGTTATCTTAACATTCTTAAATGTGTTTTATGCTTTTTGGCCTATGTTTCACAGGGCAAAGTGCTTTTTTAAGTTTGCCAAGACTACCTACTTTTCACGATATTGAATGTTGTTCAAGTTTTCATGCCTGATATCATATTCTGATAGAATGTCGACTCATCATCTATGTATAATATAAAGTGGCTATAGACTCTGCTTTGTTTGATTTGAACTTTTGTAGTCTGACACTTCATTAATAATACGTTATTTTCTGGACTAGTTATCTTTTGTTCATGCTGACAAAGCTCTGGATGTGTGCTTACATCTTTTCTCCTTTTCTTTAATTTTCAAACTCAGTATACTAGGGTCAGTACCTTCATTTGATGATTGGAAGTTTGTATTTTAGACAAGCAATAACGGCATTATATTTCCTTGCGTTGGGTTGTAATTCAAATAAAAATATTTGTGCATGATGTTACTTCTTTATCTGTGTTCTTGAAAATAAATGTTTAGTTTGAGGTGCAGGAGAAGCAATAGAAGAGTAATCTGTTTCTAATTGTTGATTTAAACATCACTTTATCACTTCTGGCTCAAGCTCTTTGTGGATGCAATCTTAATGAGTGAATGATTGGCTGTTGAGAACATTTTACAAACAGAAACAGATAGTTCCTTTTTGCCGTTTCATATGGAACCTGGCAGTTGATGTCCTCCCTTTCTTTCTTTTTCATTTTCTTTCTTGTTTTTGCTTTCAGTATTTCGGACCAGCATTTTTCCATGATGCAAGCAGCACCGTCTCGCCGCCACCATATATTGATCCATATGCCCTCCTGGAAGATGAAAGACTATCGTCTCAAATAAGTCCTACATTGAACTAAAGAATTAGAAAGAATGCAAAGACTACATCTTGAAAGTTATTTGCACGTGTAACATGCTTTCCTTACCCTGGTAATTCTTTCCCTACGTATATATGGTGTCACACTTGGTAGTTAGCAGGAATTTCTCTCAAGTGATAGATGTTCATAACTTTCTAATGTTGAATTCACGTGATAGGTTAAATTAATTAACTAGCCCTATAGCAGTTTGGGATCATGTGTAAATTAATTGAAGCTGGTCCTGATTTCTGCAGTAATTTTAAGTCGATAAACCATTGCTTCTGGTAGTTATGAAATGCTTGGAAATCAAAAGAGGTGACTCTGGTAGTTTTGTCAAGTTCGAGATAGATAGGGGGCTTTAGTTGTTCGCTTTGGCGCATTCCAAGTGAACTTCGAATAGGAGACATTTTCCAAGTGGGGAAAGTTCGATCTCGCATGTCCGGGAACAATATCCATCTCTCTAGGTATAAAGTTATCAGGTTGTTCCAAGATTTGCGGGATGGAATGTTATTTTGTGCAGGTTCATTCGGAGATTTTTACGTCCAAGGGGTGAATAACAAGAGTCGAGGAATAAATGTAACGCAATAGATCAAGGCATACATTCATTTCAAAATCGCAATACAGGTGTGTAGCTACGAAATATTGGGAAGCATCTCTGAGATCAGAGGCTTTAACATTCACAAAAGTAATATAAATGCGGAATTATAGATCATATAGTAGGACATGAAGAGAATCCAAGAGATGTCTTAATACTCTTCACCATCATCCTCTTCACCCTCGTTTGATTCAGCACCAACTTCTTCATAATCCTTCTCAAGGGCTGCAAGATCCTCGCGCGCCTCAGAGAATTCTCCTTCCTCCATGCCCTCGCCCACATACCAGTGCACGAATGCACGCTTGGCATACATGAGATCGAATTTGTGGTCAATGCGGGAGAACACCTCAGCAACACTGGTGGAGTTGGAGATCATGCAAACAGCCCTCTGCACTTTGGCCAAATCACCACCAGGAACAACAGTCGGTGGCTGGTAGTTGATGCCGCACTTGAATCCAGTGGGGCACCAGTCAACAAATTGGATGGTGCGCTTTGTTTTGATGGTGGCAACAGCAGCATTCACATCCTTGGGCACAACATCACCACGGTACATAAGGCAGCAGGCCATGTACTTGCCATGGCGAGGATCACACTTGGCCATCATTGATGAAGGCTCGAAAGCACTATTGGTGATCTCAGCAACCGAGAGTTGTTCATGGTACGCTTTCTCTGCTGATATGACTGGAGCATAGGAGGAAAGCATGAAGTGAATTCTTGGATAAGGGACCAAGTTTGTCTGGAATTCAGTCACGTCCACGTTCAGGGCGCCATCAAACCTCAGTGAGGCAGTCAATGAGGAAATGACCTGAAAAGGGCAAACAAGGACATTTAAAGAGCTGCTGCAAGTGCGTTGTTTTATCAACTCTATAAGTATATATTAACAATCAATTATGTATCCTCGTATTCTGCATATGTGTTTTCTTCCCAACCAGTTAGAAATCAGATTGTATGTATCTATCATCTACCTGAGAGACAAGCCTGTTCAGGTTGGTGTAGGTGGGCCTCTCAATGTCAAGAGAGCGTCTGCAGATATCATAGATGGCTTCATTGTCAAGGAGCACAGCCACATCAGTGTGCTCCAAGAGCGAATGAGTGGACAGGACACTGTTGTAGGGCTCAACAACAGATGTAGAAACCTGAGGAGAAGGATAAACAGTGAAACCCAACTTGGATTTCTTGCCATAATCAACAGACAAACGCTCCAGTAGAAGGGATCCAAGACCAGAGCCAGTGCCACCACCGACAGCATTGAACACAAGGAACCCTTGAAGACCAGTGCAGTTATCAGCAAGCTTCCTAATGCGATCCAAGCACAGATCAACAATCTCCTTGCCAACTGAAATACAGAAAAAGAGACGATCATTAGAACAACATGCTCAGTGCCCGTGAACAGAGGGAAATCACTGAAACGTTAGCACAACAAAGTCAATATTCCTTGAACAGAGGAAACGAAAGCAGGAAATTACTAGTATAGTGGCCACGGGCAAAGTTGTTTGCAGCATCTTCCTTGCCGCTGATGAGCTGTTCAGGGTGGAACAACTGTCGGTAAGTTCCAGTCCTAACTTCGTCAATGACAGTGGGCTCAAGATCTACAAAGATGGCACGAGGCACATGTTTGCCTGCACCAGTTTCACTGAAAAAGGTGTTGAAAGCATCATCACCACCTCCAACAGTTTTGTCACCTGGCATCTGGCCATCAGGCTGAAGAAGGAAACTGCAAACTTTAAGCAACCCAATCTAATAGACTACGATAAAGCCCCACAGTTTACCAGAAATGTAACATAGAAATGGTGAAACTTTAATTTGAAGTGAAGGTAGACCGGATAATATGCACAATCTTAGGCCCTCGAATTTGGTGTTCTTTCTCTCAAAGGAAGCGGATATAAAAAACGAGTATCGAATCTAGATTCAAAAATAGTTTTGATTAATTTCCCACCTACAGCTAAGATTCCCATCTGGGATTTCGAAAGCAAACAATCAAAAGCAAATAATAACAATGCAAATGCAGTGAAGCAACTTGAGCCCTCGGAAAGTGAATCAAAATGAGAGATACGAGGAAATCGCAATGAGATGAACAAATATAAAAGACAAGAAGAAAACTTTGAGAGGGACGGCGAACCTGGATGCCATGCTCGAGGCAATAGAGTTCCCAGCAGGCATTGCCCACCTGAATGCCAGCTTGACCAATGTGAATGGAAATGCACTCTCTCATTGTCTTAAAAAACACAAAAAGGCAATCAAATCTGTAGAAACAAAAGAACAGAATACAAAAGACAATGTAAGAAAACAGAAAGCGTTTATCAAGACGCCTCCTTTCTTCACTCTGGGATGTGTCAGGACCGAGCCTGCCGGGCGTTTTTATAGGCAGAAATGACGATGAAGAGAAGGGCAAGGCCCAGATATTTGTTGAACTGTGAAGGGCTGTTGTTTGCTGACGTGTTTTGAACCTTATTGGTCTTCGGGCTAACCATTGTTGGTGTTTGAAAAATGATTGCCGCTGATGGCCAGCTAGGACCCAGAGTGGAGGGTGGAGGAAGTTGGGCGGGTGTCTTCTGCCTGGTCACCTGATTCTTTCATAATCTATTTGTGGGGTCATGTTTTCACCTTTTAATTTAAAATTTTCTAATTATGTCTCTTATTTTTTGGGTTTTGATTCAGGATTCAAATCTTTAGTAGGTGGCAATGGGCTAATGGCATGGTATGCTTATCTTTTTCTTTTTTTTTTTAGCCCACGAGTAATTTTAGGAGGGTTTCAACTGTGAGAAGGCGCCTTTAAGCTATCCACTCTCAAATTAATCTCCGCTCGCATCGGGTCAGCCTATAAGGGGTAAAGTGCTGGCCAAATAGATTTCTCCATTCTCAGGACTCGAACTCGAGATCTCTAGTTAAGGGATAAAAGTGTTGAACTACTCACACCAACCTATTTGATTGGTATGCTTATCTTACTGCCACTCCCACTAGTTGCATGCATTGCAATGTTGCTTCTTCTTTATGAAGTTTAATGTGGCATGATGTCATATTTATATATCCAGTATACAAATAATTCATACTCTTAACTAACAAAACGTCAAATTTCTAAGTGAGATACCGAAGAAAAATCATGAGTAGCGCCTATGCATTTTCTTTTGGTATGATGGGATTACGAAGAAAGCTTATGAATTTTACATGTTTAATTTTTATAGTTATTTGTATACAATTCTCTGGCCCATGTTGTCAGAAGTTGTATCCAACGTTGCATTATTATTGTGAGAAATCAGACAGAAAAAACAGAACAATTAATAACTATCACTATAAAAACTCAATAAAACCTATCAATTGGGAACAGATATATTATTTCTAAATTATTGTGCCCTGTGCTTTGCAGTGTTTTTAAGATTCTAGTCATCCAATTTATTATAATAGATGGCTGGGATTTATTCAGAAGTCAACATTTTAAAATTAAACAACAAATTTGTTCCCCTATCGACCAGCATCATCATTTTGTTTAAGCCAATCAAGTTCATCATTACAGCCTTAGAATTTAAGGAACTTAAGGACAATAATATGATGACGTTTCAGTTGTCTTCGACTTTGTAGTTTAGTGTGCATAGATAATTGTAAGATGAGCAAGAAACTATCGTATAAGTTATGTCGAGGATAATGTCTAACAAACCATTTCAACTAATAATTTATAGCTTAGTGTTTGATAAATTGGGGCCGGTCAGCAGACAGGCTATGCACGGTACCTTTAAGAACCAAATATATGGAGAAGCGTAGACCACATTTATTAAGCTCAATCAAAGTTTTAATCCTTGCCTACGTACGGAGTTTTGGTGCACTTGCATGCTTCCCAGTGTCGTGAAGGCAGACAGCTCCGTGCTAACTGGGTCTTGGAAGAATTGAAAACGTCTCATCTTGTGTTACACGAGATTCACAATTAGTAAGCGTAATATCTTAGTCTGAAGAGATGCATACCATTTGGAGTTCACTTTGAGTATCAGTTGAATATTAACCACTCCGAATTGCAATGTACCCTTTCAGGTGGTTTATCTTAAGTGCAATCATGTTATTTCAGAATTTCCACAATTTATCTCAAATAACAAGATTGAGGCAGTCACACCATAGGAACGTTTCTTGATTGTGATTGATAATCTCTTGCACAAAGACCTTAAGCTCAGTTTCTTCACTTCTCTTGACTGAACAATCAAGTTGCTGGCTGTGCATCATTCCATCACCAGCTGCAGTCATCTTGAGGTTGTGTGTCAAGGAAAATAATTTATATGATGAAGGAAACACGCATGCAAAGCACGCAACGTAATACAACTATAAAAGATGTTAGTATGGAGGATGTTAGCTTGCAGACAAATCACGTACACTCACACAAAAATAACCAACTTCTATAAAAGAATATATTTGTACATAACCGTATAAAAACCTTTGTTTGTTAGTGCGCTCTCTGTCTCACCTCTTGTACAATTGTAAATTCTATAAATAAAATTCATATGTCTCAGCTCTTGCATCGCTGAGAATCATTCAATCAAATACAGCTCTCAAATATTAAATTCTTTCTTGGTATCAGAGCATCGCTCATGGCTCACAATGGAGAAAGCTCAGCAGTTTCAAGAAATGACAACAATGGAGGAAACCTAACAATGACACCAAAGCCTCTAAACATAACAAGCAGCCCTATGGGAACTTTCAACATGGTTAAGTTGAACCATGATAATTTTCTTCTCTGGAAAAACATGATCCTACCCATGATAAGAGGAAATAGACTCGAAGGCTATCTCACTGGTGCGAAACCATGCCCCTCAAAGTTCATTGAAACAATGACAGAAGGAACAGATGAAGTCCAAACAAAAGTTAATCAGGATTTTGAAAACTGGTATGCTCAAGACCAGATGTTGCTAGGATGGATCTACAATACCATCGAGCCTGCGGTTGCATCTGAGCTGATGGGCCATGAAACCTCTCAAAGGCTGTGGAACGCAATAAATGATCTATTTGGTGTAAAGACTCGCTCAAATGTCGTCTTCTACAAAAGGGAATTTGCAAAAATGCAGAAAGGCACAATAAAGATGGAAGAATACATAAAAACAATGAGAGGGATTGTCGATAATCTGGCCCTCGCAGGACACCCAGTAACACTTGATGATCTCGTGACCCAAACGTTGGCTGGACTTGACTCACAAGACTACAACCCTCTGGTATGTCAAATCACTGAAAGAGAAACAATAAGCTAGATGGAGTTTCAATCAAAACTTCTCAGCTATGAAAGAAGACTTGATCAATTGAACTCAGGAATGGCCAACATCAACATTGGTCCACCAAGTGCTCATTTCACCAGAGGCCAGAATAATCAAAGAAACTACAGTAATCAACAATTTGGAGGACAATCTGGAAGCACAGGCAGAAGTGGAAGAACTTACAAAGGAAGAGGGAACAGATTTGGTGGAGGAAATAAACCCCTATGTCGGGTGTGTGGAAAGCCTGGTCATACTGCTGCCATTTGCTACTTTCGTTTCGACAAGAGCTATATGGGTTCATTACCTAAACCAACCAGAAACCACAGTGCAGCTTATATTGCCACTGCTGACAACACTAGAGAAGTAGACTAGCTCTTAGACAGCGGAGCAAATAATCACGTTACAAACGATCCAGGCATCATGCAACAAAAACATGAGTACAAGGGTAAAGAATCGCTAACCATTGGCAATGATAAGAAACTTAATATCTCACACACTGGCCTGGTAAAGTTACCAACGAATGATGGAAAATATTTGACACTGAATGATACTCTTTGCGTGCCTGATATTGAAAGAAACTTAGTCAGTATATCCAAGTTGATTGATTCAAACAATGTTGATATTGACTTCAATCAATCTGGTTGTTTTGTGAAAGACAAGGCTTCGGGACGAATTCTGGTGACAGGTAAATTGCATGATTGTCTGTACCATGTTAAGACCATTCATCATCAAAACACTACCAACAACTCGCCAACCCATCAAGCTCATCTATTAAGGTATTTAGATAAGTCATAAAACGTAAATGTTTTGGAAATTTGGCACAGACGTTTAGGTCACCCTTCTTTTAAAACTCTAGCCAAAGTTCTCAACTTATGTAATGAGTCAGTTGATATCAATGAAAATAATATCTTTTGTGATGCTTGCCAACTAGGAAAATCACATTCTCTGCCCTTCACTTTGTCTAGCTCACAAGCCTCTAAACCACTCGAACTAATTCACACTGATGTCTAGGGTCCAGCCCCTGTCCTATCCACGTATGGATTCAGATACTACATATTATTTCTTGATGACTTTAGTAGACACACTTGGCTCTACCCTTTAAAGCATAAATCTGATATTGCACCAACGTTCATCCAATTCAAAACCATGATAGAAAACCAACTTGAACAAAAAATCAAGTGTATACAAACTAATATGGGAGTTGAGTATATAAGTCTCACAAACTACCTAAAACAACATGGCATTAGAATTAGATATGCTTGCCCTCACACATCTGCACAGAATGGTAGAGCTGAAAGAAAGCATAGGCACATTGTCGAAACCGGACTAACACTTCTAGCTCAATCAAAAGTTCCTTTTAAATTTTGGCCAGAAGCCTTTCAAACCTCAGT